>CP130735.1:14955973-15004405 GCA_030553155.1 Nippostrongylus brasiliensis
AAATCTTTTCCAGAGAACAATGAGTAGTAGTAGTAGAAGCTAGTTCACATAGCTGTGAATAAAGAAGTTCGCCTGACTTGCTGTTTTCGAGATTTGAAATAAATAAATTCAAAACCGTTTTGTAGCATTGAAGAAGAACAGTGCTTGATGGGCGTTGTTTCTTTTTTCGAGAGCTAGGAAAGTATGTGTAACAGTTATTTTTTTATTTGTTATTTTTTATTTTTATTTTTATTATTTATTTTATTTATTTATTTTTATTTTGTTATTTTTTATTTTTATTCATGTTATTTTTTTTTACATTTTAAAGTCAAAAAATTACCGAAAACAATGAGGTTAAAATGAACCATCGATTTTTTTATTTGTTATTTTTTGTTTTTATTTTTATTATTTATTTTATTTATTTATTTTTATTTTGTTATTTTTTATTTTTATTCATGTTATTTTTTTTACATTTTAGAGTCGAAAAATTACCGAAAACAATGAGGTTAAAATGAACCATCGATTTTTTTATTTGTTATTTTTTGTTTTTATTTTTATTATTTATTTTATTTATTTATTTTTATTTTGTTATTTTTTATTTTTATTCATGTTATTTTTTTTTTACATTTTAGAGTCGAAAAATTACCGAAAACAATGAGGTTAAAATGAACCATCGACCATAGCCAACACTGAGTAAAAAGATCGCACCCCCCCTGCGCGCCTAGGAGATTTGCTCTTACTGGAGTTTTATATTTTTTCTAGATAGTATTTTTCCTCTAATTTTCAACGCGGTCATGGCACCTTTTCAATTTTGAGTTTGAACGGAGATATGAATTTTTGAATGATCACCTTCATTTCTGGGATGACCAGTAGGAGTTGCGACTTTCTGAGTGTTTTCAATCAAAAAATCATATCTTTGTTCAAACTCAAAACTGGAAAAGTGCCATGACCAATTCTAAAACTACATGAAATTCTCTATAAAATAAAAATAGAATTTCTTCCAAACACGAAATCCCCTAGGCGCGCAGGGGGGGGGGGGTGCGACACTTCTGCGATTTTGGCTTGAAATCGCAGAAGTGTCGCACCCCCCCTGCGCGCCTAGGGGATTTGCTCTTACTAGAGTTTTATATTTTTCCTAGATAGCATTTTTCCTCTAGTTTTCAACGCGGTCATGGCACTTCTTCAATTTTAACTTTGAACGGAGATATGAATTTTTGAATGATCACCTTCATTTCTGAGATGACCAGTAGAAGTTGCGACCTTCTGAGTGTTTTCAATCAAAAAATCATATCTTTGTTCAAACTCAAAACTGGAAAAGTGCCATGACCAATTCTAAAACTACATGAAATTCTCTATAAAATAAAAATAGAATTTCTTCCAAACACGAAATCCCCTAGGCGCGCAGGGGGGGTGCGACACTTCTGCGATTTCAAGCCAAAATCGCAGAAGTGTCGCACCCCCCCTGCGCGCCTAGGGGATTTCGTGTTTGGAAGAAATTCTATTTTTATTTTATAGAGAATTTCATGTAGTTTTAGAATTGGTCATGGCACTTTTCCAGTTTTGAGTTTGAACAAAGATATGATTTTTTGATTGAAAACACTCAGAAAGTCGCAACTCCTACTGGTCATCCCAGAAATGAAGGTGATCATTCAAAAATTCATATCTCCGTTCAAAGTTAAAATTGAAGAAGTGCCATGACCGCGTTGAAAACTAGAGGAAAAATGCTATCTAGGAAAAATATAAAACTCTAGTAAGAGCAAATCTCCTAGGCGCGCAGGGGGGGTGCGATCTTTTTACTCAGTGTTGGCTATGGTCGATGGTTCATTTTAACCTCATTGTTTTCGGTAATTTTTCGACTCTAAAATGTAAAAAAAATAACATGAATAAAAATAAAAAATAACAAAATAAAAATAAATAAATAAAATAAATAATAAAAATAAAAACAAAAAATAACAAATAAAAAAATCGATGGTTCATTTTAACCTCATTGTTTTCGGTAATTTTTTGACTTTAAAATGTAAAAAAAATAACATGAATAAAAATAAAAAATAACAAAATAAAAATAAATAAATAAAATAAATAATAAAAATAAAAACAAAAAATAACAAATAAAAAAATAACTGTTACACATACTTTCCTAGCTCTCGAAAAAAGAAACAACGCCCATCAAGCACTGTTCTTCTTCAATGCTACAAAACGGTTTTGAATTTATTTATTTCAAATCTCGAAAACAGCAAGTCAGGCGAACTTCTTTATTCACAGCTACGTGAACTAGCTTCTACTACTACTACTCATTGTTCTCTGGAAAAGATTCCTGTTTCGCTCGGCACCGGTCCAGCCGCACATACTGTCGCAATCTGAAAGCAGAAAGCAATTATTTGAGCACTCGTGAACCGAAAACAGAATGACTAGGCTACTTCTAAAAATTTTGCTAAAACGATGTAAAAACTTTGCAAGGCCATATGCGTCCGTCTGAATCTGAAACTATTTTTAGTTCAGGGAATTCCATTTTTCACTCCATTATCTTCAGCCTTATAAAATTCTTAACTACATCACTACACTCGCTATCCGTGTACATTTCTCCGCGCACAAGCCTTTTTTGTCCTCCATTTGTGTGCGGCTGAAAATTTTTTATACTCGAATGATCAATAAATTTTTATTTTTCGATTTTTTGCATCTTTATTCTGTATACATCTGTAAACGCCCTTCTGTGGATGTCCTCGTGCTCCATTCACCTGTTATCTTCGCCTGCAGCAGTTTTTGAAGGGTGGGGGGGGTCGTAACTGCTTCTCTCCAGAAGGGGGGGGGTCGTAATTTTTGAGCACAGATCGCACCCCATGCTCAACCCTGGTTCCGATCCACACACAGCGTCCGGTTCGAACAGCTTCGTCGAGGGAGAAGTGTCCTTTGCCGAATCGAACGAACCAGCAGTACACCGTGGCAGTGGAAAGAGCATCGGGCCCCATCAGTTAAATAAGCTCCTCATGCGACTCGCTTGCGCTGAAGCCGGAACGGAAGCATCGTAGCAAAATCATTGGGTAGTCGGTTTGGTTGGACGTGATAAAAATGACGCCGCTCAGCAATCTAAGGGCTGATCGAATGTATCGATTGTGGTTCTGATCTAGGTGACGCTTAGGACACGTCAGCATAGTACCATGATAAAACTGGAAACGTGTGGGAAGTTATGTTGTTTTAAACTAGGACATCCAAAATTCTCAAAACTTATGGGACACCCTAGTAATACCAAGTCTTCGTGCGCTTTCAATTTTTTCTAGCATTTTTGCATTTTTAGAAAAGCTCTTTCTTACCCTCTCCCAGACGGATCCGTGCTGACACATTGTCATATACCGATGCGTGGTTATCAGCGTTATACCCAGGGTTCGAAGTACGGTAGCAATGTAGTATTGATTGAAACACCACGTAGCGATGTAGTAGTTCTGTAGATTCCAATAGATCGGTGTCAGCCATTTGGTCGCTCGCATACTGACAAAGCAGAAATAGTTCAGACTGCAGACTAGGTCGGCTATACCCTGAAAATTTACCCAGATGAAAATTTACCCAGACTTGAGAGGACGACGAGTTTTGTAACTGGTGGCCTAGTTGATGCAGGTGAAAACAATCAAAATATTTGCAAAATTTCTCTTCAGTTGAAATATTGAGCTATTTGTTACCATCAGAGCTGCAGTTTACCTAACCTGAAAGGCTCCATTTCTCATTTTCCGTGAAATAGAATTTGTCTCTTTCCCAAGCTGTTCCATTTTGACACAAAACTCCATAAAGACCTTAATTTCTCATTTTTCTATAAATAATTAAAATTTAACCTCTTTTCAGCCTTCCTGTGTTGAAATTTGCGTTCAAAGCTCTTCTATTCAACTGTGGTGTTCATTTTCAAATAAAAAAAAACAATAATTTTAACTATAATTAGGGGAGAGCAACTAACATAATGGCTTGGAGAGAGTAACCTCGTTTAGTCCGCCTCAGGGGCTGAAGAACCTCTCACCCCAAATTGCCGTAGAGCTATAAGATAGTTAATGCTACTCCTATCGTATACATTTTTCTGTTGAAAAATATTTTTAAAAATTATTTGTGTTCAAAGATAGCTAGGACGCAGTGACAGTATTTTGTCTATTGGAAACTGATGGTACGATTGCAGGGTTCTTTAGGACTCCAGATCTCAGATTCATCATTGGTAAACCACCGATAAACCTCGAGGTGTAGCCCGAACGGCGCCCACCTTTGTCTACTTATCCTAAACTTCCTATGTTAAACGCAACCTTTCATCGACTCTGCCGTCTGGTTCTGGCTGCGCCGGTTTCGGAGACCGCTGGTCCGTTCGTGAATGTGGGCCCTGGTCGAAAGGTGATGGTGGTGCTGCCTGACTAAGATACTAACGGTCTCTCTCTGTTTCTATACCCATTCTGGGCCATGCCTTCTGAAATTTACAGAAATCGATACCTCTAAGGGATATATACCTATGGTTAGTTTGTTAGAGCTCGGTATTTCGACACGGAAACGAAGCTATGTACTGTTGTAGTTGGTACGGGATTTCGGAATGCGCCAGGTAACCAAGTAGGTGTGCCGACGGTAGTACTTAACCTTGCTTACCTTTGTGAATCACGCGGCCTGGTTGGATCACCTACCTGTCGTAGTCCAATTGGATACTTTAGAGCCAAAGGTGGGGGCTGGCCCGAGCCACAGGTGTTCTTACCCGAACAAAAATGGATGGTTGCAAATGAAAAATTAAATTTTGAGTTATTAAAATTAATTTTCAATTAACATGTTCCACCTGCGATATCAGTAACATAAGTGTTGTCTTCTGGTCGACGTTTCTTTTCCACTCTCTGACGTAGATGATCAATATCGATATGTATAGTGGAGCAGTGATCAGTGAAACAACAACAAAAACGTAGTGCGACCACGTAAACTCTGCCATCTACAGCAGCCTGGAATCGAATATTGATTGATTGACTGATTGACTGATCATGTACTTATAAACGATTCTGGAATATAAGTGACGGCGTATGGCTATCGGGTAGACAACACAAGAGAAAGATCAGCGGAAAGGAGCGAAAAACCTGTAGAAAGAAATGAGCCTGGCGCTGATCAGTAATCTGATTATGAGGATGCGCCATGCACTCGCCTTCCATTCAGAATCGTCGACGCTTGGCATGGGACAGATTCGTGTTGATTGTATAGCAACCTTGAGTGTCGCTTGGAAAAGCTGATAGTGGGGCGAGTTCATAACGAAATTTTCAGGGTTAAAGTGCTTTCCTACTTTTTTACTCAAAGAAAAGTCTGAATGTTCCCAGAACTAGTAACTACGGCCTCGGAATGTTCCAGTGCACTAAATTGATTCTTTTTTGTTCGTTTATGTCCAGCATTCTGAGTGACGGCTGAGATTGATTCAAGGAAGATTAAATCTGTCATAAATAATGTGAGTAATGTGAAAAAGAAAAATAAAAAGGGAGAGGTTCAAGAATTAAATGCAAGGGAGCAAAAGTCCAGTAACAAGTAATCGGGAGCATCCAAAAACTGTTGCACTGAGAAGTCCTAGTTATGCTTCTTGGGCGTGGTGCAGTGGTAAGAAGTGCCAGCACGACTCGCATGATCGAGCGATCCATCCCCGTTCGGGCACACTTGTCTGATAGGGTGATAACTCTGATGAAATATCTAATCATTCGACTGATTAGCGCATAGGAGTTTACCTTTACCTTGTGGGTAAGGCAGTACCTTCATTGCCGCGACTTCAGTGAAATAAGGTAAAGGCAAAGGTGCCGGCATTGATCAGTCCACGGAGAACGCGCCGTACATTCGTGATCTTTTCAAAATCGTAGATGTATGGTGGAGGCATATTTGGCCTATGCAATGACTTGCTGGGATCAGCCGCCAAACCAAATCAGTGTTTTTTGCCTTCAGAGACAAGTCTGGTATCAATTTACTCGACCCCGGAGAGATGGAAGGCTTAGCCTTGGTTAGCCTGAGCGGGGATCGATCGCTTGACATTGCGGGCGTGAGTAAGCACACCACCTACCACCGTACCGTGCCGGCCTTATTTGAATAAAGTGAATTGAAAAATTTGGCGTCGCGGGTTTTTCGTTTTTATGGAGAGAGAGTGATGCAAGTGACTGCAAATAGAGGGTTTTTTTTTGCATAAGTAGGGAAAAATCAGACGTTTCAATAGACCAATTAAGTTGGCTAATGTAATGGTTCGTTACGTAAAGGTCATTCTGTCTTGACAACCTCGTGCTTCGTTACTCAACAAAAAAAATTGAAGAAACAGAAATAATTAGCTCTAAGGTGATGGAATTCAGCAGCTTTCGTATTCGCTGACTACTAGTGCAAGTGGTTTTCAGGGAACGTCTATATAACAGCTTCAGAGAATATTTTTGAATCAAAAATGACAATAAATGACTTCAAAATCGATATTTCTACGAAAAAATAATAATGGCACATCGAGGCAGCCTGCACATAGGAATGCGGCAGAGGTAAAGGTAAAGGTAAAAGTAAAGGTGCCGGCGTTGATCAGTGTCCCACGCACTCGTGTTCCATTCAGACTCGTAGAGGCATGGTGATTGTGTATTTGGCCCAGACAATGACTTGCAGGGGACATCCGCTATGCGAAGTCAGTGTCGTTACCTTCACAGACAAGTCTGGTATCAATTTACCCTATCCCGAAGGAATGGAAGGCTTGGCAATCCCCTGCGGGGATCGATCGCTCCACAGTGCGTGGGTGTCAGCAGCGCCATTCTCCACTGTAGCAGGTGGGGCCCATTTCGGCAGGGGTCACGGAGAATACTTATAATGTGCAGGAAGGACCCATTAAAGCCGTCTTCGATTCTGAGTGAATGCCGAGGGCGTGGCTTATCCCGTCTAGAAGAATCGATTTACAGGAAGCGCGCTGTTGGTTGTTTTATTAGCAGTCAATTTTATAGTTCTCATCGTGAATAGACAAGAAAAACTTGTGAGTTAATCAATCACGCTATTTAGATGAGTAGCAAATTATCAGTAATAGATATTAACGAGGGTTTGGGATTTTTTGAACCAGTTTTCTCGAACTAGAACTTCTCATCAATGGGTATAAATTATCTCGAAACTAGATAAGAGGATTCGACAAACGTATTTAATTTATCTAATGAGCTTCTTGATATTGGCGTGCAAACGCTAAATGTTTCCGTAGATGAAGGTGGGGAGAATGTTGCCTTGGGCTAGGGGCGGGTCCTCGGTGGAAAAGGTGTTGCCTGTTGCAAGTCTCTAGGAGGTGGGCCTTGGCGCCGGAAAGTACGTGAGACTCGGATTCATGAACAGTAGGAGGTAAAGGTAAACAACCTTAAGGAAGTCAGAGCTACGCTCCAAGACGCCCTAGACAGAAGTAGATGGCGACTCTTAACAAGAACAGCGGACCCCGCGACGGCGTGGGACTAAACACTAAGGAGAAGAAGAAGGAGGTAAAGGTAAAGGTACCGGCGTTGGTCAGTCTTGTAAGAACGCGCCACGCATCTGTTTTCCATTCAGAATCGTAGAGACATGGTGAATGCGTATTTGGCCTTTAGAATGACTTGCGGATCCCGGACAGATGGAAGGCTAGGTTAGCTCGGGCGGAGATCGATCAATTGACCGAGTAGCGCCTCCTACCACTGCACCACACGCGCTATACTAGAGATAAACCCAGAAACCAAATATAACCAAGCTGGCAGTGATTCACTGACGTGCGCGGTAGGGTTTATTCGGGGTCTGTTTTGGATCATTACGATACCGAACACAACAGAGCGATACCCCAAGTGACGCTCAAACCCTGATTCATCAACGCGCTCTGCCTTTTATTCAGGGTTTATGCAAGTTATTACTTTCTGTATTACTCTTTGTTTCTTTATATTGTTTTTGAATTTCTGAAATAGTTTCAATAATGAAATGAAGCTCACCTACGGATGCCTTCACCCGGAAGAAGCTTCTATACCTAATTTTGTTCGTGTAAAACCATACAATTCCTCATGGAGTTTACTGATTGAATCCCGTAGTTGAATATTTTTGCAATTTTAAATCAAATTTGGAAAGATTCCGAGGAGTAATTGATATTTTAGATAGTAGGTGTACAGTCCTCCAAGAGCGAGTAAATGGCACCTAACTTGGAGTGGCTTCTATTTGGATGAGGGGTGTTCCCTTGAGGTGGCATGCTGCTTTCTAACACTTTCTATGTCTGAAAACAAATTTGCGTAATTTTGCTTTGAAAAACGGGCTTCAAAGACGGGGCAGGCGACATTGCAACCTCTAGAGCACGTTTCGCTTGTTCTTCCCTAACAAAATCAATTTAATGCTACCGTATCCTATTAAATAGACTGGAACCTGAAAGCCAATAAAGTTAAGTTCTATAGCTTGCAAGTACCACTTCTCCGGCACATTTTTTTTAGCAAATTATGTCTACAATTTCATTTGTGACTCCGTTTGTGTGAAAGTAGCGCTCTCAGCAGTTCTACTAGCTGGGAAACACGAGGAACAGTTAGCCGGACAACTGTTCCTCCATCGCGGGAAACTCGTCCGCTTTACGGGTCCCGTCGTGGGTGAACTTTACGAAACACATCCTGGGTAAAGCGTTCACTAGATAGGTAGCTAGTTAAAGTACTCATCGGCAAGTGTTTCAGTTTGTAAATTTCATCAAAAACTTTCTGATTTGGAGACAATTCGGTAACTAAGCTTCCCCGGGGTTAATGCAGTCAGGTGAGCTAGGTAGGCCTCATGCCATGATGCTCAAAAATTATTCAGGAAAAGAAAAAATTAAGTAATGAAGGCCTCCAATGAAGACAGGATCGCCGAGAAATCGCCGAGCTCGTGAGCTTGAGAAATCTCCCACGTACCTAACAATTCCTCAGTTTTTACCCTTACCCTTCTGATGAATAAGGGTGATAATTTACCCTCTGACGCATTGCCCGAGAAAACGGATTCAACAAAATGACGCTTCATTAATGTTTTGTGAATCACATGTCTTCGTAACGAACGAATCTGCGCAAAATTTCTGACAAAAGGTAAAATTTTTGAAAGATTTCAGGTATTTTACCATTTGGCGTTCCGATGGACAAGGGAGATGATTTGTCGTTCGACTCGAAGGGAATTTATCTTGGAAAATAGTATCGAAATTCCAACGATGCCATGTCGTGTCCAGTGATGTCAGTGAGAAAAATTAAAAATTATCAAATTGAAAATAGAGGTAAACTTTTATTTAAAGCCTAAGCTAAATTAAACGATTGAAGTTTATCAGAGTAACGAATCACTAAAGCTCAATGGACTGCCCAAAAAAATTCTGGGCCTGAAAATATGAAAAAAGGAGTATCATCTGATATCAGTTGAGAGAACTGCAATCGGAGCAAATTGAATAAAAATATAGCACAAAAATAGAAAAAAATCAAGATAATTCTCGTCTCAATAATTAATTCCCTTTTTGAGGTTGAAATAATTTTCATGAACTTTCGTGAGGAGAAAACTAGGCTGTTCAGTGATCGCAGTACATTTTATGGCGCGCGTGGTAGAGCGGTGAGAGGCGCCACTGATACTCTCGAAGTCAAGCGATCGATCCTCGCCTCGGCTAACCATGCCTTCCACCATTCGGGGCAGATTAGTACCAGGCTTGCTTGGAAAGGCAAAGACTCTGGTTTGATCAGCGGCTGACCCCGGATGTCCCTATGTAGATCGCAAACGCGTTCACCATAGCTCTGCGATTATGAACTGAAGGCGAAGGCACGGCGCGTTCTGACGGGTTGATCAGTGCGGACTGCTTTACCTTAACCTTTTTCTACTCTTCTCGAGTTACAGTTTCCAGCTGATGCAAAACCGGTGACAATCTTCTTGAAGTTAAGTGCAGTCTATCAAGGAGTTCAAAGGGTTCAACGGTGCCCTGGGTAAGGTATCAGGATGATCGCACTGGATACCCAAACTCAGATGAGGACTGATCATTCAAACCGGTTCTCAGAAGACTTGTTCACTACTAAGGTAAACTTAACCTTCACAGCGAGATTTCTAATCGTTCTTGATTCTTTGGAGGCCAAATTACCTGATCGAAAAGAGGACTATCAGTACGGATCAGTAGGTCGGTCAATTGATCAATCGACCCTACCTTCTTATACCCATCAGGTAAGGTTTATTCGAATTCTAAAGTAAATTAAGGCAAATAAGTTTGAAGGTACCGCCTAAAATTCGAACTTGTAACATAGCCGATGAACCATGAGGAAAAAGCTTGTCCCGCAGAAACCTTCACTTTTCTGTACTCAGCGCTACCTTCTATGGTATAAAAGACCCCGTGGTACATAAAACAAGATATATTTATTAAATTAGATCATAATCAATTATCATTTACACAAATCGATATTGAAAAGTGAACGTTGAGGTGAAGAATCGATTGTAGGAGATGATCGGCGTTGGGTTGAGATTACTCGTGAGCACTCGGTTAAGGGAGTCCGGACAACAGATCCTAAACGATTTGAAGGTTCGTTACCTCAATCAGTCATCCTTTCCATTTTATCATTTTTTAGAATTTTCTACAGGATCGGAATGGTAAATAATCGATGAAGATCAGCTACCTGGGATTGGTGAGCGCTCGGTCCGACAGCGTTTTCGGTTCGATGGCGTTCAGAGTGCAACCGTTGTGACACTGTGAGTTCTGTAGAGCAGTGACTTGAATTTGAATTCGTTTACCAGTCGGTGCCTGAAGTTTTTTATTTATTGATTTATTTTTCGTCCTAATATGGGGTCGCTTCGCCAACAAGGCAAATGTCTACTTATCACTACCTCGCCCTTACCAAAAGTGTGCCATTCAAATAGGTCATCTTCCACCCACCGTCTTTGTACCTAATTCAAGGAATTATAAAAATTATATAAAGAAATATTGTAAGCGAATTTTTCCTAAAAACCCAATTAGTTTAGCTCTTTAGGTTCTTAAATAAGTAATTTTTAAAATTTCTAAGCTTAGTTCAGGAAGAACATAATTAAAATAAAGAATATGCTAAAGTAATCAGGCAGGTGTAGTCAAACTATTTTAAGTGCCTTTAGTCGCTTACCTACCGGGGTACTGTCACGCTGACAAATTTAAACGAGGAAGGTAATTGAAGTAAGGGCAAATGGACAGCGCCACTGTGTACTTCCTTAGGATGTGCCATGCACTTAACATCTAACCAAAAACGTGGAGGCATGCTAAGCCCGCTATTGTCCTTTACATAAGGTCTCAAAAGGCGGTAAAAGCTCTCTCGGACAAGAATGATGTCAATTTATTGAACACAAGAAAAATGGGTACTTTACTAGTTGAGCTGTGCCGTTTGAGTGGGCGGAGTCAAGGGGTGGAGTCAACGAGTGAACCTCTTCCAGCTACCCTGTTGATAGCGTTGTCAGTACCGTGGCGTGACGTGCTGGTGTCAGCGCTCTAACGTCATTGGTTGACTCCACCTCCTGAAACCCGCCCACTCAAACGGTACAACTCAAGTAGTAAAGTACCGAAAAATGGAATGCTTGTGGCCTTTATTGGGAGTCGATCGCTCAAGCGAATGGGTGGAAGTGGGGATTTTATCATTTTTTTGCGCGTCCAGATAAATAAGTGAACTGAAAAGCGCTCAAATATTACAAAATTGTAATAAAAAGGTTAAGGTGCCGCCGTTGATCAGCCCGCTGAAGACGCGCCATATCCTAGTCTCCTAGTCAAAATCGTAATCCGTGTGGTGAATGCGTATTCGGCCTATACAATGGCTCGCACGGGCCAGCCGCTATATCAAGTCAATGTACAGTAGCGGTCAAAAAGATATGTCACTTTTCATTTTCATTCAAAAATAGCTCAAATCGAAGAGAACCTGATACCAATTGATAGTTCTGAGTACCCTATTTAGAAATATGTTGAAACATACCACTTTTACTGATTCTCTGTTTTTTTAAAATATTTTTTAGTGATTTTTATATGCTATTTTGAACAAAAATATCTCAAAAATCGCTGGGTATAGGATCAATCTGAGATAATATTCTGATAGAGAATGATCTAGTTATTATAATGTGCTACAAACGTTTGATTCAAATCGCCTCTAAAATATAGATTTTTTGAGCAAACTTTTTGGTGGTCAAAAACCGGTCAAATTTTAGGACCATGTTTTGAGCAAAATTCCTTATCTTCCTAACTTTTTGAAAAATTGAGATCAAATTTGAAAGTGTTGTAGAGGATGGTATTCTCTTCAGGGTAGTTGTTTTTATTCTGAAACTGGTTCTTTATTTTGGGAGAAAATTCCTTTTGAAGTTGAGATTGCGTAAATTGTTGTGTCTAAAAAAGTTTAAGAGGAACCGACTCAATTTTTCCCATGTTAATAGTAGATTTGTAGTTCTTTCAATATCGCACGTAAGCTAGAATAAATCAAAATTTTAATAAAAATATATCGCATTGACTAACACACGCTGAGGGCGTCGTCACTACCAGTACATTGTATAAGGGCGGGCAAAGGCGCGCACAGCGGGTGTTAGTCAAAGCGGTTCATTTTTATAAAGAACTTTGATTTATTTCAGCATACATACAGTATCAAGAGTACCGTAAATGTACTATCAAATGAGAAAAATTGAAGTCAATTCCTCTCGAACTTTTTTCAATATAGCAGTTTACGCGATTTCAACTTTTAAAGGAATATTCTCACCAAATAAGAGAAGAGCTTGAAAACCAAAAGGATATTTTGAAAGAGAAAATCGTTTCATATCAATAAATCAAATTTGGTGTAATTTCGTTACCAGGTTAGGAAGATATAGAATTTTGTTTGAAACATGGTCCTGAAATTTGACCAGTTTTTGACCACCAAAATGTTTGCTCAGAAAAATCTATAATTTAGCGGCGATCTGAATCAAATGTATGTATCACATTATATTAACTAGACTATGCTCTATCAAATTATCATCTCAGATTTATCCTTCATTCAGCGATTTTTGAGATATTTTCGTTGAAAATAGCATATGAAAATCACTATAAAATATTTTTAAAAAATACAGAATTCGAAACAACTGTATATTCCGACATATCTTAAGATAGAACCGTCAGCACTATCGAATGGTACCAGGTTCTTCTCGATTTGAGCTATTTCTGTATAAAAATGAAAAGTGACATATCTTTTTGACCGCTACTGTATTTACCTTCCTAGACGAATCTGGTACCAATTTACCGACCACGGAGGGATGGAAGGCCTGGTTGGTCCGGCCGAGGATCGATCGCTCCACCGTAAATATGTCAGTAGCGCCTCTTACCACCGCGCGTGCCCAAATTACCGCGCGTGCCCAAATTACAGTGATCCTACCGTAATCCAATGATGACATTCGGCTTGTGTGCTGCGAACCACTCGAATGGTCGCATCGCCGAACGTGAACTGTTTCGTCTGCCATCGGTCGGTAGCCGTCAACGTCTCCCCGCAACCGGTCGGCTGAAAAATTTTGTCATTTCTAATCTTTTTGGCTCAACTCCTGTGGTTTTTTCAATTTAAGAAAACGGTCAATTCAAGAAAAAAATCAAAAAATCGATTCCTCTTCAAGTTACGATGAACGCCCGGAGTACGTCGTCCTCAGTCTTCTCTATCTGGACGGATTTTTTCAAAATGAATAGCAATATCTTTGGAAGGGAAATTTTCTCTCAATCAATAGTATCAAAATTTTAACGAGCATTAACGTGTCGCACTAACATACTAATATCACTGAAATGCGCTCGATTTCCTTAGGAACGATTTAGAAGGAAAACGAATCTGCGAAAAATTGTGAAAGGAAAGCGTTTGACCCGCGAGTCTTGGGATGAGCCATGCATTTGACTTCCTTTGAAAAATGTTAAAAACTTTTTTATTTGTTCGTTCCATACAATCAATCTATGCGAATACTCTCTCTAGCTTATCGACCTTTTTTAAGGAAAAAGTCTTGGGTTTGTAACCGCTCACAATTTGAGCACTATTTTGGTTCAAAAAATTGAAACAAAAGGAATGGAGGGTGAGTGCTGGAAAAAGGAAAATCCTCGGCTCTTCTTAACACACACTGCTACCTTCATTTTGTTTTCGGAGGATTTTGGAATTTTTAAAGATATTTACGTTAATAAGTCGATATCTTACCCTCTGATTGCATAGAGCTCCACTGTAGCCCGACGGACAATTACATACGGCACATCTCCTCGGATTTGGCACACCTTGATTAAAACACACAGCAGCGCCCGTCGAACATGAGGCTGAAAATCGACATTGAATTTTAAATCGATTTTTGGATATTCGATCTCCATACTCGTGTCATGACTGATCGATTTTGATCTTTTGGGGCATTTCCCCTAAGGGTGCTATAGAAAATTTAGCTTGTGGTGCTGGATGACAGCTCTAAAGTACATTCTTTGTTTGACTCTCTACGTCACCCTAATGATCTGTAGGTTACGGTAGACCTTTGGAATCCGGAGCTAGTCGTTCATCCTACCGTATACTACAGTAATCCTTCGATTTCTCGAAGCCGTTGACGGATATCTAAACTCATGCAAAACTTTCTCGCCACTGAGACGATTTTTTGAAAGACTTAATAATGAGAAGGTGATAGTAATCTATGCATCCATACCTTACCCTACTGCAGCCTATACTTTAAACCCTCTTCGTATCATATTCATATTCAATATAGCCTACTGTATGTAGTCTTATCCTAACCCTCACTGAAAACACTTCATAGAGTTTGTCAGCGGAAAACGTTCGATTTGTTCCCTTTAAGAAAGTAAGAAAATAAATTTAAATTTCTTAAAGAAAAAGCGCAAAAAGTAAAAAAGTGAAAATAAAAAACATTAGAATATCATTTTCTCTTTGCCGAAGTGTGCGGATATTCCAAATGCTACCTGATGATGTAATAGCGAGCAGTGATGTAAAAGCGTTTAAATTGAAATTAACGAAACTAGACTTGGAGGCTATGCTTGATCATTCTAAATAACTTGATCCTCCAACTTCCAGGGAAATGATAAGATTTGTTTCTGAATCACACTTCTGTAGTATGATTGTTATATTAGAAATTGATCGAGTTACCATAACCTTACTTGCTTTTCGACTCCTCTTGCTTTCTCTTTCTGTGTGTTGCTCGTTTTCCTTTATGTTACTATGTTTGGTATGTTTCTCTTGTTGTTTGATTCTCTGCATGATCTATTTTTCATGATTATGTTGAACGTACAGTGTTTTCTAAGGCACAAAATTTCTCTTCCTTTTTCTGTCTTCGGACCCATTCTTTTAACTAGCCAGGTTTCTATGGCATCTAGGTTGGGTTCATTAGTATATTAGGTTGTTTCATAAGTTCGTGCCGTTTTTTTCAAGCGACCCTTGTAAACTTGTTATAGAAGCTTCTGAAGAGCACGACTCAGCATTCGAAAAAGAATTATTTGTACTTTCAGACAGTTTTTTGTTGTTTGTCGAATTTTGGAATTTTGTAATTTTTTTGGCCTATAAAGTGAAAAATGAAAACGTGTAAAATTGACCTCACCGACAGCGATTTTTTTCTCTGGTGTGAACCGATATTCGAAACTTAGAACATTTTTAGAAAGAGGATGAAATTCTCTATAAGATGGTGTACTCAGTGTATTTTTTGCTCCACACTTTGTGAACTTTAAGGCCATTAAAGTGGGACCTTCAAAAAACTGCAATATTTTTTTCGATGCTGCTCTTGCTCTCATTGTTGGCGGTGAAGATGGCTGTTAGGGATTATTCCAAAGAGAATTTTTTGCTCTATCTGATCATGTGTTCAGTTTTACAGAATACTTCATTTGGGAAGATTTTTGAAGGAAAAACGTCTTCGCTTTTCTCAAGGGGGAAAATCTCCAGTTTCAATCGTTTTTCTGAATCTTACACACCTTCAAAAAGAAGACGATACGCTCTGCAACATGATTTACGAATCGCTCCTGAAGGCCCTGCTTATCACTGATTTTCAGGCCATCAAAGTGAACATAGAGGAGCACTTCTGGCCGCGCCGCGCTCGTCGCGCGGCGCGGCGTGGACTGTGCCAGTAAGTCCACTTTGATGGCGTGAAAATCAGTGATAAGCAATATTTTCGAGAGCGATTCATACACCATCTTGCAGAGCGTATCGTCTTCTTCAAGAAGCTGTGTGAGATTCAGCAAAACGATTGGAACTGGAGATTTCACCTCCTGAAAAAAACCAAGATGTTTTTTCTTCAAAAATGTCTCAAAATTGAGTATTCTGTAAAACTGAACACATGGTCAGATAGAGCTAAGAATTTTCTTCAAAATGATCCTTAGAAGGCATCTTCACCGCTCGTAATGAGAGCAGGAGTAGCATCGAAAAAAATATTGCTGTTTTTTGAAGGCCCCCTTTTAGTGGCCTTAAAGTTCACAAAATGTGGAGCAAAAAATACATTGAGTACATCATCTTATAGAGAATTTCCTCCTCTTTCTAGAAATGTCCTAACTTTTGAATACTGTGTTCCACACCGAAGCAGAAAAAATCCGCTGTCGGTGAGGTTAATTTTGCACGTTTTAATTTTTCACTTTAAAGGCAAAAAAAACTATAAAATTTCAAAATTTGACAAACAGCTAAAGCACTTTCTGAAAGTACAAATAATTCTCTTTCGAATGCTGTGTCGTGCTCTTCAGAAGCTTCTATAACAAGCTTACAAGGGTCGCTTGAAAAAAACGGCACGAACTTATGAAACAACCTAATACTTTTGCTTCCTCTTTAATATTCCGATGGTTATGTTGCCCTTGAGAGATAAGGCTATGTTTTCCGTCGATTGTTGGGCATGGTCTTTTCACTGCACGTGCTAGGGTCACAGATTGTTATGTTGCTATACTTATAGTCCAGTTAGATTTGTTTTCCTTGCAAACTAGAGTTAGCCTCCATTTCGGACTTCTCCCTGGCATAGTATTTCGTTGGCCCTTGTCGTGATCCTAGTTATCCTGCTTGTTGTCGACGTGATCCTTCCTTTACTTTCCCTTCTCTATGTGCCTTATTCGCTTGGCTAGCTCATTGAGTTTTCTTCTCTTTCGATTTGGGTCACTCGTTATCTATTTGAAAATTATTTTTTCTCTTCATCGCGCCTCATACCCACTGAAAGGTTGATCATAATCATTTTCTTCACCTTTCTTTCGCTAATGTTATTCATTCACGTTCTGACTTTCGTCTTGGTTGGTGTGCGTCCTATGATGCAATTGAATAAATAAATAAAAGGCTAGAAAAATTGAAATCACCATTTACCTTGACAGTTGTAGTGATCGTTAAGCATTTTGATGTCGTAGAAAGAAATTAGGCGAGATCCCAGCGTTCGAAGATAGGATGAGTCTAACGGAATAATCGAATCCCCTCTTGTTGCGAAACTTGAAAAAAGAAAAATTCTTGAAAAAATTAAAATAATTTCCGCAAAACCAGGTAGAAAGCGAGTGCGTGGCGCTTTCCGTGGGTTTTAGAATGGCAAAAATTAAAGAACTCACGATCTCGAATCGTAGTGCATATAACTGCCGTACTCGTACGGGGTGTAGTTGATGATTCGACTCGCCGGCAGTTTGATGTAGTTGTGTAGCATACCCGGCTGCAAAATACATACCCTTCGGGTTTAACTACTCCAGCAAGTGCTCCATCAATAACATATTTCAGAAAAAAAACTCGGGAAAGTTAAAATTTCGCGAAAATTCTCACCGGCACCGCCGACAAATCCACTCGAACGAACGAGTCCCGATCGTCTCGCATCTGGGTGTGCCATACCCCGAGAGCATGAGCGAATTCGTGAGCGGCAATGCCCACCTGAATTGCTGGATATATTAATCGGCATCGACCCTTGAAGCTTTGGACTTTAGTCGCTCGACGACGCGACCACCTCTATGGGAACCCTGGCTAGGCTAGGACGCTATAAAACTGATGTCTGGTGTTTAATAAGAAGGTAAAGGTAAATGCGTCAGCGGTAATCAGTCCCCTGAGTATGCGCCACGCAGCCGTCTTCCATTCAGAATCGTAGATACATTGTGAATGGATTTATGGCCTATACTATAACTTGCGTAGGTCAGCCACAATACCAAATCAGTGTCTTTACCTCACCAGACAATACTGTTAAAAATTTACCCGACCCGAGAGAGATGGGAAGTTTGGTTAGCTTGGGCGAGGACCGATCGCTGGACCGTGGTGTGTCAGTAGCTCCTCTTAGCGCTGTTCCACGCGTGCTCATGAATTATAAATAACAACAATGTCAATAATACAAATAAAAATACCAGATCACAGCCACTGCCCAGGGATAGTTCTTGAACTCCGCCGGCCATTCCAATGGTGGCAAAACAGCCTGCACCGCTGAACACTCGTACTCGATTGGCTGCAGTGGAACTCTCGGTGAACTCCAGACAGGTTCGAGCTCGGATGAAGTTCAGCGCTTCTTTTACGATTTCTCGTTTTTTGGTGTCTAAATGTAATTTTAAAAAAAATAACGACGCAGTCCACATACCTGTTCCCATTTAGACCAAAGTTTCCAAAATTTTCAGCCCGGTTTTTTGTTCATGTCCCTTGACCATGATATTTATTTATTTATTCACGATATCCGATCAGTAGAACTCAGAAGAATTTAAAGAACACTTATACAGCATGCGACTATTGCACATGATAGCATTAATATTAGGTTGGTAAGAAAGTTCCCGCAGTTTTTTCAAACGACTGCTGTACGTTTAGTTCAGAAGCTTTTGCGGAGTTTTACACAGCATTCGAGAGAGAATTATTTGCTCTTTCGAGCCGTGTACTTCTAATTTGTTATAATTCTGAATGTCATCGTTTTTTTGGCTAGTAAAGTGAAAAGCGAAAAAGTGAAAAATAACCTCATCGACAGCGATTTTTTTCTGCTCAATTTCGAAGGCATAAATAAAACTTGATAGACCGTTTGAGAGACGAAGATTTTCTCTATTAGACCGTACATCACTTGTTTTTGTTTGTCTTGAAAATTACACAATTTTAAACCTTTGAAGTCCGACCTTCGGAAGGCAAGAATAATTTTTCGATGACGCTCCTGGTTTTCTTGTGAGCGCTCAAGTTGACTTCTGCAGAGTTTTCTGTACAGAATTTCTTGCTCTATCAGAAGATATGTTCATTTCCAAACAGTGATCGATTTTAAAAGATTTTCACGAGAAGGGCGTCTTGATGTTTTTTGGCAGACCAAACCTTCAGTTTCAATCTTTTCACCAAATCTCATGCACCATTCGAAAGAGGACGATACTCTCTACAAGACGGTTCATAGAGCGTCTTGAAGCTCTCTGATTTTCATTGTTTTTTAGGCCGAAGTGGACCTAAATCCGCATTCCTGTACGATTCGACGTCGCGCCGCACGAGCCCCATGCGCTGCGCCTGCGATTTGGGTCCTCTTTGACGACCTAAAAAAACAATGAAAACCAGGAAGCTTTAAAACGCCTAATAAACCATCTTGTAGAGCGTATCGTCCTATTTCGAACGGTGCATGAGATTTGGTGAAAAGATTGAAACTGGAAGTTTGGTCTGCCGAGAAACATCAAGACGCCCTTCTCGTGAAAATCTTTCAAAATCGATCATTGTTTGGAAATGAACATATTTTCTGATAGAGCAAGAAATTCTGTACAGAAAACTCTGCAGAAGTCAACTTGAGCGCTCACAAGAAAACCAGGAGCGTCATCGAAAAATTATTCTTGCCTTCCGAAGGTCGGACTTCAGTGGTTCAAAACTTTGTAATTTTCGAGACAAATAAAAACAAATGATTTACCGTCTAATAGAGAAAAACATCGTCTTTCAAACGTTTTATCAAGTTTTATTTATGCCTCTAAAATTGAGCAGAAAAAAACCGCTGTCGATGAGGTTATTTTTTCACTTTTTCGCTTTTCACTTTACTAGCCAAAAAAACGATGACTTTCAGAATTATAACAAATTGCTAGTACACGGCTTGAAAGAGCAAATAATATTCTTTCAAACGCTGTGTAAAACTCCGCAAAAGCTTTCGAACTAAACTTACAGCAGTTGTTTGAAAAAAACGACGGGAACTTTCTTAGCAACCTAATATAAACATCAAGAATCAATATAGTGTCAAAAAGTGGCTCGTAATAATTTTTGATTTAATGAACTGATATGATATGTTGATATGTTCTACACTCCATTCAATCCTGGGCTGGATTCATAAATGGCATACCCGAAATGAAACCACCCACCTATACCAACACCAGAATTTATCGATGCGCCCTTGGGTTAGGCCAGGATGTTTTCAGCCACATTGGTTTTTTGGCTCGAGTCTGGTTAATTCTTACATAAAACGCTGTATTTCTTGATAAAAAATGCGGAATCCGCAAGAAAGCCGGACATGCGCTTGAAAGCGAGAGACGAGAAATTTTCCGAATTCGAAAATATCCCAGCGCCCGACCGATTTCGAGTAGAACTTTTGTGCCCAATTTTGCTAGTCCTTTTAGAGAATTTCTATTATATTATTTTCAATTGTAATCGTTGCAAGGGCTCGAACGCAAAGGCGCTGACTTGGTTCAGCGGCTGGCCTCAGCAATGTGCCTTTACCATTCTGAGTGGAGGACGGATGCGTGGCGCATTCCCAGTGTATCAATCAATAGCGGTACCTCTACCTTTACATGTAACCTTTAACGGTTGCAATATTCGTACCGACACTGCCGTCGAAAAAGTAGAAAAGTCGATTGTTCGTCCATCGGCGAGCTCCTCTGTCGACCTGACGTTTCTGACGAGTGGTGTTGCCGGCCGTGATGCCACTCTCAATCCAGCGCATTTGCTCTCTACAAAGAAAAAATAAATTCAGAACTATTTAAAATTAAAACTATGATTATAATCCATAACTATTCCTCGATAGTGTAGCAGTCCTACTAAAGCTTCGACCTTGTTTTTTAACCTCACCTTGATATACCCGAAATAAACCCAAAATTTATTTCGATCGTGATTCATCAACGAACAGTTCTGGCTTTATTCAATACTCATTCGGATTTATGGGAGATCTAAGTTAACTCATTAGCGCTGCTAGATTTCGGATACCCTGAGTGGTGTGATTCACCAACGCGCTCTGAGGTTTGCTCGGGGTTTATTCGCGGTACCGATGCAGTCCGTGGTCAGACACCTCCAAACCTTCAGTGAGATGTTTCAAACACCACACAAGCGCCTAGCGAATGCTGAATGAATTACATAGCGCGTTGGTGAATCGCCTCTGTTTTGGGGTTTATTTTTGCAGTATACCTTTGGGTATATATTTGGGTTCATGAGTCCGAGACATCTCCATAAATACTCACTCGGTAAGGTTGATGTCTCCTTGGAACAGGTATTCGGCCACACCTTCCTTTATATTGATCTCCTCGATGCCCATCTCTCCACCGACAATCGATTCCGTCGAATTCTAGACATTTATAATACATCATTTTATCGATTTTTGGACGTTCTTTTTTAGAAACAGAGAAAAATAGCCAACTTCATCGAATTTATTGGGTTTCGGAGGTGACGGTCTCCTAATCGTCTTCATTTTCTTCCCAAAATACATTTCGGCCAGGTGTTCGAGCTGCTCGTGGCGTTTTTCCGGGTCTACACCGTGGAGAGCCTGAATAGTCTAGATTTTAGTCACTTTTCAGTAGCTAATTTATTTCTCATTTTGTTTTCAGGGTAGTTTATGCTATAAATTGAAATTTGTTCAGAAAGCGACGGTAAAAGAATGGAAGATGGTGATTTTTTTAAATAAAAAACTTTTTTGAAATCCGAACAATGACTCTTCCTACCTGCTCAAGGGTCTTCCTTGCCCATGTTGAAAGACAGCTCGTCGGTTGGGTGTGCACTAGAAAGCAGGCGCCAAGAAGCATCCAGTTTAAATGGGATTCGACTCTCATCTTTGGAATTCCTCCAACTGGAGTTACCAATCTTTCAATAATGTACAGCACCGGACGTGCCGCAACGATAGAACGGCAGCAGCGGCATTTTTATGCGCCGAAGGGTGCAGATTTTGGGGTCCACGCGTGATAGTCCGGCCGAAGGCGAAGCCTAGTCGAGCGGTAAATCACCAGACGAGGAATCGAAGGGAAGGAAAAATCCTACTTTACGAAGTTCCACAAATATGGAAAAATTGAATATGAAAAGACAGAGCTCGTCCTGCTGAGTATGAGAACATAGTTGATTGTCTAGCGCTGCATCATCAAAAAATGCTATCAGTCAATCAACTAGTTCTCGTCTATAAACCGCTAAACAAAAGCGGCAAATAGCAGGATAGTTTTATGAGAACATACTTATTATAAAGGATAAACCAATTTTAAAGAAAATATAGAAAAACGGCGGCCTCTGTGCAAGAAAGCGCTCTGACGCCGTTTTATCGTTGCGGCACGACCGGTACTGTGGTTTTTTTTGTGACGACGGAACGTAGTCATTGAATCAGTTCACATGGCGAAGATCCAAGAGGTGGCATTCAATCCTCACTGTCTAGTGATCGATCCTTGCCTGGGTCCATGGAATGGGCGGAATCTCATAGTCTCCTCTGTTATAATTTTATAAACAAATAACAATACTCCCACTCAAGGCCGACACCGCTCTAACAATTCATATCATAACAAACGATAACAATAACAAGTAGTTTGCACTTCTTATGTTCCGGAAGAACTCCACGATCTTAAAAATACGCAACCGCCCTTTCCTCTGTGTCCAGAAGGTCGAAAAGAGACGACATAGATAAAGTGCAGCTGAAAAAATGATGACAGCGTGTCTAATGGAAATGATACTTATCAGCTGGTGCTTCAATACTACAGTTGAGCGGTGTGTTTTCTGAAGGTATAAGCGATGAAAATCGCGCAACAGCTGGTGCGAGATGGAATCAATGATTCTCTTTAGAATAATGATATGAATTATCAGATCGGTGTCGGCCTTGAGTGGGAGTACCCTACTACTTTTCGGAAGTGTTATTAAAGGGGTTAGGTGGTCAAATGGATACCCACATGTTAAAAGATCGAATTTCGTCTGTTTGATTGTTGCGACTACATATTTAGGTACAGGCGAGTTAGATTTACATCTTTTCTGAGTTAAGAGCCTTGTGGGGAACTGCTCGATGAAGATGAAAGGCGAAAATTGTCATTTCCGGTGAATAAGGCGGTGATTTGGGTGACGGAAATATTTTCGAGAGAATTTTCCGCTTTTAAGGTGTCCAGTTCGATGACTGGTTTGCACAGATGGTCATGTTTACGAGTTTGATTAACTTTTCACTGTCAAATAGGCAAATCTGACGCCGATCTGATCTTTTGACCCGGCTGTGTACACCGGCCGTACCAGCTGATTCAGTCAACACCGTTACGCCCACCAGTCGACGGAGAGAGGTTGAGCCATGCATTCGACTTCTTGGAAGGAATGCTACTCAGTGAACAGGCACTGAACGTGAATGTTTTGGGATTCGTTCCGGATCTATCGTTCCTTGTTGTTTTTCTTGATTTTTTTTGAATTTACCATGTCTTTGCGATTCTGAGTGGAAGATGAGTGTGTGGCACATCCTTCGGGGAATGAACTCCAACCACTTTACCTTTACCCTGTACCTTTGCACTTTATAGAGCGCTCGTAGTTCAGTGGCAAGAGGTCGTACAGACACCCGGTCGGTCGAGCGATCGATCCCCGCCTGAGCTAACCAAGCCTTCCACCCCTTTGGGGTTTGGTAAATTGGAACCAGACTTATCTGGGGGGAAAAGGCACTGTCTTAGTATAGCGGCTGACCCCCACAACTCATTGTAGACGCTAAATGTGCATTTACTATGCATCTACGATTCTGAGTGGAAGGTGAACGCGTCTTTAGCGGTCCGAGGTCAGTGCCGATACCTTCACCTATACGTTTACCTTTATCTTTACACTTCACAGGCAATAGTTACCAGATTGTCCATGCAATTAGGAATGAGCCTTTTCATAGTCTATAGGCCCATTTTTATTCATAAAAGCTTATCATTGCTATCAAACTCTATCAAGCTATCAAACGGAACGGAGAGGGGCAAAAACGGCCAGAAACCGGAATTCGGAACACGGAAACGGAAGTTCCGCGTAACCCTGATTATAACCGCACAGAAGTAAATTAACCCAGTGTTGCTCCATGTCGAGTTTGGCATGGGTAAGGTAACCTTCAACAGGATCGTGGTTAAGACGCTGCTTTCTGCGTCAAAAAACGTTGAATCAGTACTTGCCACAATGTCGCGATATTCTTAATGCCGTTCTGCCATTGAAAATATTTCATTTTGATGATTATCGAACTGAATGAAATTCATGCATAATCAGTGGTTGATCTGATTTCATTTGCTGACTTTCGTTTTTTGTTAAGTCTGAGTTTTTTTTTGTTGACAGCTGAGTTTGGATCCACGACTAGGCTTGCCAAGGTAGATCTCCCGACGATTTTTCTTTCTTTCTGGATATAAATCACCTGGGTAGAAGAGAGACGTACATGTGTAGAAAATTAGCGGTGTAGAGATCATTAGATTATGAAGGACAAGTCGGTTTGGGTTAACCGTCTCAGCAATCAGCCGGTCGAGCTGGACGAGTTTCCTGGTCTTGCCGGGTCACGTTGATGGGTGCAGGTTGGCCCTTCTACAGTACCGGACGCGCCGCTACGATGAAGCGGCGGTAGAGGCGCCTCGGAGCGCCGAAACCCGCCGTTTTTAAATAACTTCTTCAAAATTGGTCTATTTGTAAAATAAGTATACACCCAGGTGCAAAATTATAAGTTCACCCTGCAATTTGTCCATAACTACCCGAATAAGCTATTTCCGAGAAACAGTAATGTTAATATGATATTCCTCACTATCAAAAACCTACATACCCAAATTCTAGGCAAGGTGTCTTACCAATGCAAGAAGTTACGAATTTTCATCTAAAAAAGATGGACGGGGACCGGTGCAAAATTATAAGTTCACTTTGAAAAAAAGTGGCTAATGGGTACTTCTACCGTTTGACTGCGGGGCGTGGCTTGGGGCGGAGCAAGCCCCTCTATCAGCACTTCACGTCATCACTAGCACAGCGTGTAGAAGCAAGTGAGAATGGTGAAAAGCATTGATATCGATGATAGCATTGCATAGCAGTGATATCGTCCATATCATTGCGGGCTTGCTCCGCCCCCGGCCACGCCCCGCAGTCAAACGGTAGAAGTACCGGCTAATGTTCAAAATTTCAACGAGCAAATTGAATTTAATACTTCGCTACATTACCTTTCTACAAACAACATCTAACATTCTACCTGGCACACTTCGAATACGGTTAAAAATAACAGTTTGCTGTATATTAGCCCATGCATCAAGTATGGCCTCCCTCAGATCAGAAACCGAAGCGTAAGTGGTTCCATTGTTGTACATTTGGTGTACAAGAATTCCTCACAAGTTCTGTATCATTTTTAGATCCGGAGAACAGCTTAGCCACATCAGAAGTGGAATTTTATGGGAACTAAACCAGTTCATTGTTCACCTCGGCGTATGTATTGGGGCATTATCCCTACGTAATCTTCTGAAACAAGGTGAAACATTATCTACGAGCACTTACTGGTAGTCTTTGCTGTCAGTGCGACACGAAACAAAGTCCATCGCAACAGTTCCATAACCACAAATCACAGCCCAAAGCCTAACACTTACCCTGCCAAAGTTTCGCCTTGAGGATACCCGTGGATCTTTCCTCAAATCCCTCCAATAGCGTCGATATCTGTCGGGTCCATCGGAATTCCACTATTTTCGACGGATAATATCACGAAAAGTGAATAAATGCTTTTCTGCACTCCCAAAAAAATAGAGGCGTTCTGGACTCATCTCCTTCCAACTTGTGCTGATGTGTTCACGGGCGAACACCAACTTGGTAGCTTTGTGGTCCTTCGCCAGACAACATCTACATTCCATGACTTGATGAACGATGTGCGGACGGCGATTCAAGCATCGTAATATCGTCCATTTCGAGAATAGGAGGTCCGATTGACGTCGCAGATCCATTGCGGGCATGGTGCTGTTAGAGGCCTCTCGAACTAGAAGGCTCCCATCTCTTCTGGACGGCTTGTTTTTACGACCACCCTTTTGTTTTCTTTTGTAGGAATCCGTGTCCTTCAGATGACGATTGATGCAGCACAAAGACCGTCCTAGTTGAGCTGCTACCTTTTTGTTTGAAAGCCCAGCCGCATGGAGAGCATCTACTTGAGCTTGCTCAAACTGGAAAAGCTTAGTGCCTTTCGGCACTACGGTTTCATACACGTTTTAGTTGTCTCTACGTTTTTGACCTATTTTTATCGCGACAAAAGCTTGAAAACACTCGTCATAACCGAATTATTCCAAGTGAACTTATAATTTTGCACCGGTCCCTGTCCCTATTTTTTAAATGAAAATTCGAAACTTCTTACATTGGTGAGGCACCGTGCCTAGAATTTGTGTATGTAGGTTTTCGATAGTGAGGAATATCATAGTAACATTGCTGTATTTTTGAAATAACTTATTTGGATAGTTTTGGGCAAACTGCAGGGTGAACTTATAATTTTGCACCGGGGTGTATATTCAAGTTTTTATCCCTCCATATACACTTTCCCCGAAGATTTTCGGATCCCGTTGCTGCTTCGGTCCCTCGCTAGGTGACTCACAACCGGCTAGACTGCTCTCCCTCCTCGCCAACTATAAATATGCAAATAACTGCGGTTGGCTCTGCCTGGGTCACCACGCGTGGACACCGAAACGGTGCATTTCGGCGCTCCGGAGCGCCGCTACCGCCGTTTTATCGCTGCGGCACGTCCGGTGCTGTAGTTCTGCAAGGAAAGACCGCACCGTAACCGTAGCGGTGAAATTGCGAATTTGGGATTCTGAATTCGATTGGATCGACACTCCCATGCTAGCTTATAACTGTTAAGTTTTTCGATTTTATCGAAGTACATATTTCGTTGTGCTTGAGTAACTTTACTGGTAATTTTTCTGTTTCGTCAATGAGAAGTGCTTGTAGGTTGAGAGTTATACGAAGTCATATCGTTTAAGAGATTCACACGACATTTCTTTAAATTTATCTAAAATACTTGAGCCCATGAGACCTTCGCTCGGAACTCTGAAACCCCACTCCCTCAAAACAAAGCTGGATAGATGTGAAAACGCTACTGAATATGCTGCTGTCGTCCTCTCTCTTTCATTCAGGATCCCCTTTCCTGCCTATTGTGCCGGTCATTCTCGCCGCCCTCTTGTCATCACCTATTCAGAGCACAAATCCGATTGCTCGGGAGACATTGTTACAAAAAAGTTCTTGCGAAAGGCCTAACGCACCAGAACAGTCCGCAAAAAGAGTAAAGGGTAGAGGTAGAGGTGTTGGCTCCGGCCACTATTCTAACAACGCGCCACGCTTTCGTATTTCATTCAGAATCGTAGACGCATAGTGAATGCGTATCTGGCCTTTACAATGAGACGCAAGGGCCAGCCGCTGTACTAACGATAAGTCAGTGTATTTACCTTTCCAAGCAAGTCTGGCAGCAATTTATCCAACCCGGAGGCATAGAAGGACTGGTCAGCCCGGGCGGGAATCGATCGCTCCACCGTTCCGGTGTCATTGGCGCCTCTTACCACTGAGCCACGCGCGCAGATGTTTGATCGGGTGACTCTATAGAGGATTTCCTAGAACCCAGCTGTCTCGCCACGACATTGCTATTCCTTGGATGGTGGCCGCTCGAGAAAAACAATGTCGAAGAATACGGATTGCTGGACGTTGAAGAGCAAAAATCAGACCCAACGAGGGTATAGAATAGAGAAGCCGAAGAGCTAAGAGAAAGTCAGAAACTGGGACGACAATACAGCCCCCTCATACTCATTCGACGACAAATCTGATAAAAAATGGATGATTTCAAGGAGTCGCGGCTGACGGGCCCTCAGCCACGCTCTACCAAATGAAATCTATTCATTTTCATTAGAGGAATCTATTTTCTTTCATCACCTTATGGAACCAAGGTGAGACGATCTTATCTATCATATCATATCATGTTCCAGAATATTACAAATTACTTGCAAAGATTTGAAGTTCACGGTGATGGGCGTGGTCGTGGCATGCTACGGCTCGATTCCGACGGGCACTCGCTTCGTTTCCTTCGACAAAGTCGCTCTCGATCCTCTCTAAACACATTTGCTTACTGCAGAACCTTGCTTTTGAAAAATGAAATATTATGGGATTATTACGCTAATAATTAACTGTAAATATACCCCAAAAGTCGGTTGCTTTGATAAGTTCTGTTGAGTTCATGATGTTTTATTACGATATATTGAGATGATGATAAACTGCAGATAAAAAGATCCCTACTATATGATAGGCGAAACCCTGCTGCTTATATGAATGAATGGATGGATGTCAATTCACTGTTTTTCAAGCGATTGGTGGTTTTATCACTGCTTATCACTGAGATCGTTTGGAAAATCACATTCTATGACAACGCATTTGCAACTCATCTAACAATAAGGCCCTTGTTATACGTTCGCTCACCCCCAGCGTAACTCGTCCATTCAGCATCAGACATCGTAGGCCCAGACACGTTTGTACGAGTTATCACGGTGACGCTGGCGTGGTGACGTTCACGGGCTATTATGCACACGCTCGCGAACCTTCCACGCTCCAGTTGCTGCGCATTGCACTGCGATTGACCCTTTCGCTGGGGGTGGGTCGATCACCTCGCGCATTGCTCTGTATGCTTCGGGCGCGTGCATGCGTGCGTCGCGTGCTCAGCGTCTGAGGTTAGCGGCGCACGCGATCACCGCTCGCAAGTCGCAGACGCTCACCGCGAGCGAATGTATAACAAGGGCCTAAGGGTGGTCAACTTAAAATTTCACACTTGGCTCAAACTTGGTCTAGGTACATGCTGATGGCGATGTTAAGTGCCATGTGATTTTCGGGAAGAGTGGTAGGTAGATACGTGCAGTCGAGAGATGCAGAGCTATTCCAATCAATCACTAGTGAGAGCGTTTGTTGATAACATATGCAGCTTTTCGGTAGTATTTTAGAAATTGGTGCGATGGCAAGAGGGGCTATTGAGTGACACCCACACGTTCGAGCGATCCATCCTCGCCCGGGTACACCAAGCCTCCAATCCACTTAGTTATTGGCTATTCCACTTAGTCATTGGCTAAATAAATAAATAAATAAATCCCTCGGGGTCGGGTGAATTGGGTCCAGACATTTCTGGAATTGTACGGACATTGGTTGCCACAGCGGCTACTCATATGCCATTGTCTGGGCCGAAAGCACATTCACAATGCGGCCACGATCTGAATGGGAGGCGAATGCGTGGCGCATTCTAGGCGACTGGTCAACAGCGGTACCTTTACTTTACATTACTTTACTGAAACAAAATGAGTAGACATCAAATAATCCTCAAATTGAACCTTGAATCTCCTTGAATCTTAGACACCTAAAACCCAAAATCTTCAATAAATGCCTCAAATCCTAGATTAAAATGACTTAGAAGAGTTAATTAGAAAATCACCGTTATCAGCTGCTTTCCTAACTGAGGTTTCTGTTCAGCTGACGTCATATTCGTCGAAAAGACGACGATATAAACTAAATTTATGAAATTTCACGAAGCATGCCAAGCAAGTCAAATCCGAAAATGGCGATATCTCGTTACCCCGTGGGTAAAAAAGTCGTCGTAGTCATCGTTAGGCAGTTATTGGTCCGACGCAAGAATTGCCCTATGCCACAAATGGCCGATTGGACTTATTTCCCTCAACCCACGGGAGTTGGGTTAGGGTAATCATCTCCACCAAGTATGGATGGGTATACATGGGTAGTTGAAGCATGGGAATCCTGTCCATTTTGAATGGCAAACTTCTTGTAGGTTCGATCGGTATGCAAATTGTAGCATTCCCGATTTTTTACCCTATTTTGGGCTCCTTTTTCGTAAGCAACTCAGTCTAAGTGATCCTTGTTCTTGGTGTTGGCTTAAAGGTCGAAACCCATTTGGAAGTTCATTCGTGAACTCTGCTCCGATAAGGCACGCCTCAGTTCATGTCGTTGGGTTTCGCCTCAACCACTTCACGGTTCAACTGCTGAAAAGCTGCAGTCAACTTTGAAAAGTCCTAGCATTCCGTCACTGATCCGTAACTGCCAGTTGTTCTCGAAAAAAAGAAAACAAGGTTACGTTCGTTTTGCTTTATCAAAGGTAAAGTCATCGGAGGTGATCATTCTCCAGAGGACACGCCATGCTTCTCACTTGCTCTCAGAATTGTAGAGGCATGGTGAACGCGTATTTGACCGAGACAATAACTTTCAGAGGCCAGCCGCTGTCCTGGTCAGTGACTTCACCTTCGAAGCAAAGTCTGGTATAACTTTAGAATGTCACAGGGATAGAACTCTTCGACAACCTGGTCGAGGATCAATCGCTCGACTGTGCGAGTGGAAGTGCCGCTCTTTACCACTACACTCCGCGCGCCTTTGAAATGGGATTATACTGATATCGCTTAGCAACCGCCTACAATGGAAAGAACCATTGCAACAGAAAAAATGGAGTCCAACACCATCGAAAGCCTAGGCAATCCGACGAGGGTATATCATTGGGTAAGGACAGGGTAGGAGTTGAAAATGGCACGTTTTAGCTAAGACAGTAACATTCAGATGAATAGCAAGCGAGTCATTTCTATCACCGTCCGAGCTGGGAATTGCCGGAGGCTATTCAGACGACTGGTACTACTCAACGGCAGGTAGACCTCCACAGGAGGCTCAATTGAAACCAGCTAGGTTTAAAAAAACTAGGATAGGCTAACCTCCACCTTCCCAATCTAACCCACCTCTAGTGGTTTCTAATCACCCAGAGCCTACTTGCTAATGCTAAGAGTTCTCAGAGTGCCTAAAATGCCACGATGTAAATAATAAATCCCCTGTGCGAACGTTTATCGAAAGAAAATGAGAAAAAACGCAGCGTTAGAGCATGAAAAGGAGCCTAATATTAAAATATTCTCCTTTTGCATGCGAGACATCAGCTATGAATCAGCTCTCGTGACGTTGCAAGTGAAAAAAGCTTCGGGAGAATTGCAAAACTTTCGTGTTCATCTACAGTATACGGGAGGTTCCCGGCTTGGGTTACGGTACCTTATGGTCGGATGAGACCCTCTTCCGCTCCTTCTTCGTTTTCTACGAATGCCACACTACAGTTGGAACGAATTCTTGGAATCCTGGCTTCCAGTAGTGAGCTGGAGCCCAATCTCGGACGAGTTCCCGGTGGGTGTCCGCCGCCGGACGAATTCCCGCAGCCCCGAACGGAGTGCGAGCGCAACAACTAAATGCGGGCATAAGATCGAGGCCTAATTTAGAACGGCATTGACTTCAAGTCGTTTACGAAGATTTTTTTTCGAGAATTTTCGTGGCCAATCAGACATGAAATTGTGAACCGGAACCGGACCGGAACACAAGCACTCAGCTGCCTGGAACAACGTCACAGACCTAATGATTCGGCCGGAATTTGACAAAAACATGCGTCGAAAAAAGACGACGTGATTGAATACTATGTAAAGATATTCACATCACTTCCCCAACTAGATTTTGGAAAATTTCTCGTGAAGATCAAGGGTTCTGCCTTTTCGAAGGAAATCATTTGAGGTTCGAACGAACTTTACATCCAATAGATCATTAGAATTGGGGATAAAGGTTGTCATTGGCATGTTCCCTAATTTTTGGTTCTATCCTCTTTGTTCTTCGGCTTTTGTGCTCGTCTTTGGACGTATATAATAAATAAATAAGTAAATAAATAAATAAATAAATAATTGACCTTTCTTGCTGAATTCCTGGAGGTAGCCATCCTGGTCCTCAAAAAGAGAAGTCAATTATCAAAAAAGCGTCTTATCATCGTATGGTCAGTGCTTCGATAATCATCGGAAAGGCTTCGAGGCAGCGATCACTGCAGTGAATGCGTCCAATTTCAATAAGTTGTGGGTTTTAAATCCTAAATTATCCAACCAATTCACCCATTTTATCAGTTTACCTTGAAGAACGCAACCTATTTACCTATTCACCCCATCCCATAGGACGAGCCAGGCCCTGGTCCCAGTACTCTGGGTTACAGAAGTAGATAAAGGAATAATTAAATAAACTAATAAGCTATTCTTAATTTTGCCATCTCTCGTACCTCTTCGACAAGTTTCTTCCCGTCCGAGAAACTCGGTGTCATCCAGGTGATCTAATGAATGTGTTCCGCTTTCTCGAACTTTTTTCTTCACGCGAATGTCTTCAATTTGTTCTGCGACATGTCTCACATTGAATATCTTACACTTTCCTATAAGATTTTACTGAGGAGTTTTTTTATTACGATTGTCAAGAAAATTACAACTAATTAGCTATAATACTAGTGGTCTAAATGCTGGTGGCTACAATATTTAGCTATAAAATTAGTGGTCTAAAATCAATCGTGCCTCGGAATTGGTTGAGACCCTAGTTCGAAGCCCGCCTGAGCCACGATTTTTGCAACAAACCCATCATTAAACCACTACTTTTGTCTTATTAACCACCTTAGCTTCCTTTAGTGCAGTAATCTTTTTTCTTTTAGTTTCCATGGCTGTTAAGCCTACCGACCACTTTCAGTTTTAGTGCGCCTTTGTGAACAGTCTAATAAATGATAAATGAATAATATTTAGAGCCTATAATCCATACTGCCCTAGCAATAAACCTGAAGGAATACTGCTAGCGTTCTTCTTCGTGGTCTGATGGTGTTCCTCAATTTCAATAGGAACGGCTCAACGGCAAGCGGTTGTGCTAATCCACTTCCGCCGTTTAATCAACGAAGGCTTCAAAACCTTTCAGAAGAGAGAAACAGCTAGTAGAGAAAAAACGAAATAGATCGGCGTCCCAGAGCACAAATCAGAGTATTAAATATGATGAATATGAAAAAACTAGTCATTCAGCGGCCTGCCGACTGACAAACGGCTGCTAAATACACACTAAAAACAAAAATACGTGAACTGAAATAAAGATTTGAAATAAAATTTAAAAAAGTAAAATAAAACGATGAACAAATAACATGTAAAAAAGACGGCGCGCTGAACTGATGAAATGCGTTCCTGGGAGTGCGGTAACGCGCAATCGTGGCAGGACCCATATGAGCCATCCATAAGAAACATCGCTTGGGTTTCGCTTATTAGGACTATTCGAAAAACGAAGCTATTGACAGAGTTCTAGGCCACCAATAGATCCTTGCCGTTTTTCCTAAGGCTCTTTTGGAAACATCAGAAACATCAAATCAGAAATTTTTTATTCTAACGCCCTTTCTGGTCCCTATCACGTCGACTCCACCCACTTCTGTCCCTCAGTGGGTCCTTGACAACCACGAAAATTTTTCGCAGAGTCAGTAGCATTGTTGCTCTGCTTCAAGCCGCCAGAAAATCCCTGACTTCCTGCCATCCCACCACTGCCGCAGGGACCTTGCCGGAGCATTTTTGAGGCCCATTAAATAAACGACCAGCCTCTTACCACCCTGAGGGGATGCCGGTCGAACATCTTACATCGTACATTTTACGAGTTATAAATATTAGACTGTTTCCGGCGCTCTGTCGCTGCTCAACGGTAGTACGATTTCCTAGCAGGACCCTTGAAGCGTGATCAATGTTACAAATTTTTAAAAAAATTCGCATGCGTGGCGCAATCCTTGAAGATCCGCTCAACATTGAGCACTTCATCCTATCACCCTTAATCATGAGGAAAATCTTCGCTGGCCCCGCTTTTCCTCCTTCTAAACTACCCCCAGACATAAACTACTATGATGAGCGACGTCGCGTTTGTTGCCTGCCTGGAAGCCGCTGCGCGACCGCTCGCGTGTGACACTCGTAATAATTAATGGGTTTCGTTGCAGTTTTCTTGGCGACTTTGCACGCAAATGCATTACACGCGTTCTACGTGTGCAAATATAATTCTCGGAATCCATTTTTATCCATGAAATTAAATAGCAAATGTTGACGGTGGCTGCTAGGAAACCGAAGAGCACAAGAGTCACGAATTTTCTGCAAAAATAAAGGGTAACAAGACAACGAACTATGTACGACATCTTTACGAACATTTTTTCTAGACTTTGTTTTTTAGTCGAAGGAATTCAAACATTCTTACTTTGTGATGACCCGCTGTATGAAATACTTTGACGTAGCTCTCTAGGAGACATACTCCGGTGATGGATTTCTAAAATGTTATTTTGTATCTGTTCTGTCTGTTCTACCATCCATGTATGTTTTTTCTTTTAGTTTCATGTTCTAAGTGTTTCCATGACTGTTTGTCGAACTCACCCATTTGACTTTTAGTGCGCCCAAAAAAAAAAACAATTGTACGGTAGACAAAAAACGATATGTCCCTTCTCATTTTCATGCACAGATAGTTCAAATCGAAAAGAATCGTATACCAATCGATAGTTCTGACGATACTATTTGAAAATATGTCAAAACATATTGTTGTTGCGAATTCTGTGTTTTTAAAAATATTTTATAGTGATTTTCAGTTGCTATTTTAAACAAAAATATCTCAAAAATCGCTGAGCCGAGGATCAACCTGAGATGATATTCTGATCGAGCATGGTCAGTTGTTCAATGTAATGTGTTACAAACATCTGATTCAGACCGTCGCCAAAATTAATATTATTCTGAGCAAATATTTTTGCGCTCAAAAACTTGCCAAATCTTAGAGCAGTATTTCAAACGAAATTCTATATCTTTCTAACTTTTCAACGAAATTGCACCAAATTTGAGATTTTTATAGAGAACATCTTTCTTATTGAGCAACTTGTATTCGATTCGAGTCTGGTCTCTTAGTTTGCGAGAACATTCCTTTTAAACTTAAGACTACGTGAACTACGCATGTTTTGGTATGTTTCGGCACATTTTTAAACAGGGTCGTCAGAACTATCGATTGGTATCAGACTCTTTCCGATTTAAGCTACTTGTGCGTAAAAATGAAAATCGACATATATTTCTGATCTCTACTGTGTCAGCGTCTACAATATTTAGAGGATAGCTAAGGTTTCCCCATAGAAAGCAGTCCTCCAGGACTGTTACCACTCTTTGGCATGTGATAATTATTCTATAATTATTATAATTAGAGCGCAAATTGCTACCGACTGGACCACCGGAAACGGGCCATGAAAAGACGACGAGCAAAAGGGGCATTTTATTCGTCGACTCACCGCTGAACTGCTTTTCGAAATGCTCGGCAGCTAAGCTGTTATTTAGCTTCGAGGCTCAGAAGTTAGATTTTCAACCCCACTGGTGCTCTCTACAGCACTGGACGCGTGTGGTACAGTGGTAAGAGGCAGCACTGACCCCCGCGAGGTCGAGAGATCTATCCCAGCCCAGGCTTACTAAGCCTTCAATCCCTCCGGGATCGGGTAAATCCGGGAAGGTAAGGACACGGTCCAGGGCCCAGATTCATAATCATTGTATAGGCCAAATACGCATTCACCATGCCTCTAGGATTGTGATAGAAAGACGAATGCTTGGCGCGCCCTTAGAAGACTGATCAACACCGGCACTTTTACCTTTACCTAAACCTTTAACGTCACATTCTCCTGCAGCGTTTAGAAATTTTCGGAAACAATCTGAAATCCTATAATTCGAGAACAATTTAAAATTTCTATTTTTTCAAAATTTCAAAATTTTCAAAGTTTTTGTTTAAAATTTTTTCCGTGGTGTGCGGTCTGCCCCTGATTTGAAGAAATATTCCGTGAAATGGCCTGCCCTTACGGTTGGGGTGTTCGTTTTTAGAGTAATTGTTGGGTTGCATGTGTTAGGTAAGTCTTTCTATAACAGTTGATTTTAACCCTCCGGGCATCGGTTATCATCCTGTGTGCGTGGGCGAATCAAGCAACAGTTCCCCACTTCCCTATCGTTTAGGACTGTGAGGACCTCGTGACCGACTAACATAAAAAAGAAAACGTTTTCTTTCACACTTTTACACTTTCCCATTTCGAATAGCTTTAGGGTATCTAAATATCAATCCCTTGGTTATCGGGCTCGATATTTAGATACCCTAAAGGTATGGTAAAAGGGAAAGGTGTCGGCGTTGCTGACTTGCACAAGGACGCGCCACGCTTTCGTTTTCCATTCAGAATCGTAGAGGCATACTGGACGCGTATTTGGTTTTAACCATGGGCCAGCCGATATACCAACCCAGAATAGTGTTCTTACCTCCCCACACAAGCTGGTACCAATTTACCCGACCCCGGAGGAAAGAAAGGCTTGGTTGGCCCGGGCGAGGATCGACCAATCGTGCAGGTGTCAGCAGCGTCTCTTACCACTGCACCACGCGCGCCTTTAGATATTCGAAGTATAAATAAGTAAACGACTACATGATTCCCAGACGTTGCAGTACGTCGCCATGGTTTTCCTATAACAAAAACACCTTTCTACGCACGATAATAGATATCATATCGATATCATTGCCAATCTGCCCTTTAGCCTATTTTCGCCGAAAGTTCATGGCAGAAAATAGTGCCGTTTCCTAGCAGCAAATTTCAGCTGCTGCTATTTGATTTCGCTTCGAGAAACTGATTATATTTGTCCTTATAAAACCCATATGGTACACCCCGAGTCATCTACCCAATAGGGTGAAAAACCAGAGTTGCTAAATCTGACTCCCAAGCCTATGAAATTCTGCTCCTGCTATTCAATTTCTCTCTGGGAAAATGGTTATATTTGTCCTTATAAAACCCATATGGTACACCCCGAGTCATTTACCCAATACCTTATAAAACCCATATGGTACACCCCGAGTCATTTACCCAATACCTTATAAAACCCATATGGTACACCCCGAGTCATTTACCCAATACCTTATAAAACCCATATGGTACACCCCGAGTCATTTACCCAATAGGGTGAAAAACCGGAGTTGCTAAATCTGATTCCCAAGCCTAAGAAATTCTGCTCCTGCTATTCAATTTTTCTCTGAGAGAATGGTTATATTTGTTCACGTAGAGCCCGTATAGTGCACTGACGAGTCATTTACCCAGTAGGGTAGAAAACCAGAAATTAGAGTTCCAAGCGACACAGGTGGCTAACGACCCGATAATCTACTTGGCAACTGTCTAGCTTCAATCAGATGTCAAAAGCAGCTTTTGGCTGGAGGTGAAGTTACTGGCAAAAGGTAAAAGTAAAAGAGGTGATCTGCCTCTTAATGACGCGCCACGCATTAGTCTTCCATCCAAAAGTGTAGAGATATTGCTTGGGTCAGCCGCTATCCCACTTCGTATCTTTACCTTCCCAGACAATGTTGGCACCAATTTATACGTTCATAGACGGATGGAAGACTTGGTACCCCGGGGAAGGTCGATCGGTCGACCGTGCGGATGTCAGTGGCGCCTCTAACCACTGTACCACCAAAAGCATTACCTAATAACACATTTCAGACCAATATTTTCAAATTAAACCGAACGTTATGATTCAATGTTCATTCAACGTACTACTACTTTATTTGAAAAATTGAGTGCGCTCGCGGTGCAGGGACAAGAGTCGCACTTTCGTCCACACGATCGAGCGATCGATCCTCGTTGAGGCAGAACAAACCTTTCGGGGTCGGATAAATTGGTGTTTGTTCTTCCTGGTAAGGTAAATACTGGAATAACGACCGGCTGAACAACGCCGATCACCTCTTGCCATTATCTTGACCGAAAAATTGCTGAAGTCAAAAATGGCTCCAAACTGGCCTCTGGTCGGCTCCTCAACCACTTCGGTGGTGTCGACGATTGCCACTTTTCCATCCTACCCTTCGTCGTGGTTTAATGTATGGCTTGACCACAGCCTGTGGGTTTATTTACGAGTCAGCCTCCCATTTTAATGGGGCAGAGTTTCCGGGCAATTAATGCACCGACGCGGCTACGTCGAAGGCTGCGGACTTTTAACTTCGCAGCAGCGACTTCTAAGTGCTCCACCTTTCGACAAGTTTTACAAGCTCAATTTCCAAGCTGTGGGATCAATATGTGATTGATTGATTGATTGATTGATATATCAATAAAATTTGATAAACAACATTATTTGGGCACACCAACATTCGGAAAATTTCAAAACTCGTCTCGCTGCCTGTTGAAGGCTAGCATCATATGAGACCGACTTCCATAGCATTCGTACTAGGGAGGTTGCTTAGCGTGCTCCGAAGATTCACAACGAGACCCATATTGATTTGTAGAACATCGAATGGTGATTACAACAGAATGGTTTGGTTTTGCTAAATGCGAATGGATGGCCCAAAAAAGGCAAAAAACCTTGAAAACAAACCAGTGGCAAATGGGATTCTAGATCGCAACCACCAGAGATACCACCAGAATCGACCCAAATTCAAAAACAGATGTCAGATTCGTGATCAGCGCCCCGAGTAGCCCCTGTAGGCAAAGTTTGAGCTAAATCGGTGAGTTTGACCTAATCAGCCTTACTAGTGTTGAGTAGTTGTAGGGAGGTCCGCTAAGCGAGAATATCTTTATTCCGATTGTTCCTCTTTTTGGACTCTAATCAACACAGAGACTCCAATTTGAATGAGTTTCTTTGATTTTTTATCAAAATAGATCACTTGGGCTGTTGACAAATCCGCAATTCACAAATCTAACATCGGTGTTTCCCATTGTGTCTGGCGTGAGCTTGCTAGGGTCCATGGTAACAAAGTTGGGTAGTTGAGTCAAAATCACCGATTTAGCCCAAACTTTGTCTGGAGTTATCCGGGACGCTGATCACGAATCTGACATTTGTTTCTGAATTTGGGGTCGTTTTGAGTTGGTTACGGTAGATATGGGTCAGATACATATGTACCAGAAGACATTGTCGTTTGTGCGTACTTTGTTGGCCATATTCCTCACAAACGCGATTCTATCCCGCAACTGCGACAAAATTCCAAAAAGGAGCGTATTTTGGTATCTAGCGTAGGAAGGCGAAAGAAAAGGACAGCAAATGGATCTATCCACCGACCATCAGGTTGAGAGTCCTGCATGCTATCCACTGAGCCACCATGATACGATCTGCGTTAGTTAACAACTAGAAGTGCTCTTGCCACTAGTTTCTCGCCACTAGTTAGTGGTCAAGATTTCCTGCTTTTTTCCGGGCCATCCATTTGCATTTAGCAAAAACAAACTATACTGTTGTAATCGCCATTAGATGCTCAACAAAACAGTATTGGTCTCGTTGTGAATCTTCGGAGCACGCTGAGCAACCTCCCCCGTTAGGAGATTTTTTAGGATTTTGCTTCGTTGGTACTTTGATCGAAAGATCATTATTTAATAACACTGGACGTTCTCTATTTAATAACTCTGGACGTTCTCGTCTACGGAATCCCTTTTCATTCGACCTGATGCTAGGAAGGTCCGAGGCACCCGAGAATGAATCAATCGATTGAATCAATCGCTGGTATGATTGAAGACATGGCGCACACTCTGAAGTTGTCTCAAACGGTGTGCAGACGTTGCGATTTCCCTGACATTTTCTCAGAACTCAAAAGTTGTAGATTACATTCTTCTATTTTTTGCAATTTTCCAATTAAAAATTCCATTTACCCCGAGGGAGAGATTTCCAGTTAAATTTCCACCCACGTTTTTGTTGACATCAAGCCGGGGGTGGGGGATGGGTGGAGCTTCGCCTATCGTTCGCCTCCGGCAATCTGTCTCAACCAGCATGGAGAGCATGTGCTTTTCATCCAGTTGACCAATGGCCACGCCCATGCCAGAAAGTAGAACCGTCAGTGGCACTTGTCTTTTCCGCTCGCCTGCGGCCAATATGATTTTCCTTCGACGAGATCGGGTGCTCCTACCGATTCTATGGACCTTCGAAAATATTTGAAATATTTTTTATCGATCGGCTGTTTTGCACATCGTCGAAAATTCTGTCACTCTCAGCCTCATTTCATCCTGCAATCGTCAGCTCCCATTTCTTTAACGTGAAGCTTTTGCAACTGAGGTTGCTTCAGGGTTTCTCCTCAGAACTTTCCGTCGAAAAGCTACAATTTCGTTGTACTGTAGCTTGTTTTTTCTGAATATGTCGTCTCAAAAATCTTTTTGCAATCTTTTCCACCTTACGCAGATGAGTTCGCAGATGTTGTTAGAGGTTTTCTCGGGCTTTCTGCGAAGGTGATTTCACGTAAAGCTGTAATTTGATTTTGAACTGCACTTTAACACAGCTATTTAACAGCAGTTTGATTCACTTTTTATACCTTACGTAAGTCACAAAAAGAGCAATTTTGACGGTTACCATAATTCTGAATGGATTTTCGTAATTGCTATTCCACTCTGAGTAAAACCCTGCTAAAAGTGCCTATTAGAGCTACCCAATTACTCACCATTAAATTCGGTTTTTCTCTTTTGCTACATATGACTATTCTAACCCTTCTCTACTCTCTCTTAAACTTCCTTAGGAGCTGTGTTCTACAGTCATGAATGTCGCCACTTCCACTTCTACGGTCGGGAGATCGATTCCCGCCCGAGACTAACGAAGCCTTCCATCCATCTGGGGGCGGGTAGATTGGTACCACGCCTGTCTTGGAAGGTAAGGACCCTGACAAGGTACAGCTGCTGGCCCCCGCAAGTTACTGTATATGCCAAATATGTATTCAAGGTGCATCAGAGATTCGAATGGAAGACGAAGGCATGGTGCGTCCTTGGAGGACTGGTCGTCGACAAAACCATTACCCTTTACCCTGGAACTTACCCGACCAGGTCAGAAATTGACAGCTATGTCCGCCGGTGGTCCAGAATGCATGGCGCACCGTAAGGGGCCGACCAATTCAGAGCACTTTAGTATTATCTTTCATGTTAACGTTTTAACTATCCGATGACAATGAGCCTAATTGATGTGATATGCAACAAAATTGAAGGTTCAATTCAAGATTAAGGTAAAGGTGTCGATGTTGATTAATCCCCGAAGGAGGCGCCATGCATTCGTGTTCCATTCAAAATCGTAGAGGTTTGGTGAATGCGTATTTGGGCTATACAATGACCTACGGAGCCCAGCCGCTAAACCGAGTCAGTGTCTTTACCCTCCCAGACAAGTCTGGTACCAATTTATCCGACCCCGGAGGGATAAAAGGCTTGGTTGGCACAGGCGAGGATCGATCGACCGTGCGGGTGTCAGTAGCACCTCTTACCACTGCACTGCGCGCGCTGCAAAGGTCTAGTTAGTAGACACAAAATCTAATATCAAATCCCCGATAGATAAACGAGAGAATTTTCACGGAACTAACTTCAGTCAACACACTGAACCCAGAACCTTCCGATTCGCCGGAAATGAATCGGAAATTGGGCAAAGGTAATAACTTTTCTAAAGACAACAGATGATGCAACACCGATTAATTCGAAAGAGAAATTCAATCTCGGAGTTCCATACAAAATCGCGAATCACAAATAATCTCCGTAATGGGTATAATAGGGAAGCCGTCTTTGGTTTAAAACCAACAAAAAGTTTTCTTCCAATCACTGGAAATTACTAGCATGTTTGTTTTCTTTCATGGTCAAGAGAACTATGTATGTCACTGCATTGCTTCCGGTTCCTTTATTTCTTTTCCAATTAGACCATGTTGCACTCTACAGTCTAGGGTAAGGTAAAGGTAAAGGTGAAGGTGTAGACGTTGATGAGTCCCCGGAGGATGCGCCATGCATTTTTGTTCCCTTGAGAATCGTAGAGGCATAGTGAATGCGTGTTTGGCCTATACAACGACTACGGCGCCAGTCGCTATTCCATGTTAGTGTCTTTAGCGCTCCCGGACAAGTTTGTTGATTCGGGCGGGGATCGATCGCTCGACCGCGCGGATGTCAGTAACGCCTCTTTCCACTGTACAACGGAACTTTGGGTTTTTGAAGGCAATATTAAATCAAAAACTATCTCCCTTCGGAAAGCTCTGCCAGATTGAACTGAAATAGAAATTCGTGAGCTCCGATAGGAATAGCATAAAAATCAGAGACAATCCGAGGATCGTAGGGAACCCGTCATTGAGTTAAAACTAACCATGACGGTCTTACGAAACACCTCTGTGGCCTCACCGGAGTCACGAATCTGTGAATAATTTACCCTTATGAATGTACTTTACCCGTCAACGAAACGTCGACCACATCTGGAGCTCTAGGGCCTCCAAGGGCAATATTAAATCTATTTTTCCAATCTATTTTTCTTTGAGAATGTTTTCTTGTCTACGCCTACTCCAATTGTTTTACGCTACAATTACAATTCTATTAATAAACGATACGTAGATTGGCAATGACGTTTTTAGCCGGCCGGCGTCAATAGGAGACGTTCGGCTTTCTCCAGCCCTTCCGGCATTCTTTCTTTGTAGGAGCCGACGTAATCAACTTACAATTTCTGACACTACTAGACGCATGTATCTTCCTCTCTTCATTCCTTTTCTTCAATTTCAAAACTAAAGTAAAGTGATCGTTCCTCTGAGGATGCGCCATGCATTCATCTTCCATTCGGAATCGTAGAGTTATGGCGAACGCCTATTTTGCCTATAAAATGACTTCCAGGGCGAGCGGCCATACCAGACCAGTGTATTCACTTTCCCAGAAAAATCTTGTACCAATCAACAAAACAATAAAGGCTATAATAACTAATGTTAAAAATGGAAAGTGAGAGAAATAAGTAAATATGGAAGAATGAATGATAAATGAAATAGGAATGCTAATTAATAAAGGGAATAAAAGGAAATTATATAAAAAGGTTAAAAGAAATACCAATTTACCCGACCCCAGGGGAATGGAAGGACCGGTAAGCCTAGTGGAGTATTGATCAGTCTAGAGGGTGAAGTACGGCCAAGGGGTAATAGTAGGGTAAAGTTCCAGCAAGATTCGTAAAGGATAGTATCCTTTGAGGTGACACGTAAAAACACGGGAATTAAAAACTTAAGACAAAAATAGTGGTGTTAAAAGTAAAGCTAAAGGTAAAGGGTATGGATAAATGGTAGAACTTGCCCCGAGGGGTTGGTAAACAGCTATGGGTAGAGAAGAGCGATCGAGAACGACGTCAAATTACTAAATTAAATTACACATGATTCAAAAATTATCCTATTTTTCTTCGGTTTGCACTTACCTTTTTGAGTAATTCAATTTATTTTCCTCTATTCACCATGGCTTATTAGTGTTCTGGTTTGAGATCCCGAACCGACCAGTGCTTCACCCCTCACCCTTTTATTCCCTTAGGCGATAGCGATGAATAGCAAATAACTCAATTAGAAGACTGCGTAACGGGGGTATAGTTAGTAGATTATAAGGATAGCGATCTAATTCTATCCAATAAGGGTACCAAGATCCTTTTCTCGCCCACATGTGGTCTCCTCTTCTTTCTGCATCCGTTTCCACAAAGGGTATATTTTACCGTGTCAGAACCGGACCTAAAAAGGGGAGGGGTTCACGGGCGAGTACGAGTTGTCGGGCACCACGCAGTCCAAAAGGAACTGATTTTCTGTTATTTTTTCAAAGTTTCTCGAGAATTTTCCTATTCTTCGGGATTTTTCCATTATATTAAGACGGAAATAGCGCAATCAGCCGTGAGTCGTTCCATCTCGGGAGGGTTTTTATTAGATTTCGCGCGAGAAATAATTATAAAGCCGTCAGAAAAGAGCTTTTTTTGTGACGAGTTGTGAGAAGGAATTGAATTGCCCGTAATAGAGGATGTGTGAATTCCATCGAAAAATACTGTTGCATTTCGAAATCGGCTTACTCTATTAAGAATAAAAGTGGCGGGGCGGAGCCGTCGTACCCGCTCCACTATTATTTTCCGAGTTTACAGAAAATTCTATACTAAGCAACTACTGGATAATTCCCCACTCTCAGGTAGCTGCTCCATTCCACTTCCTAAGAAATGCAGAGTTTTTTGAAGGGGATTATCTTCATAGGTGCATTTTGACCTACACCGGACCTCCTTAACGACGGAGAATGCAAGAAAAATCATAATACTAGTACAATAATACATAATAGTAGGTGTTATTCATGAAGTACCATGTCCGCACTATGCCCTGCGTTTGGAGCTGCTTGCTCAGAAGTAGTGTTTGCTAGAAATAATGTCTGCAAAACAGTCCATGGAATTAGTTTCCAACCTAATATTGAAAGGTAAGGGTAAAGGTGTCGGCTTTGGTCATTCCCCTAAGGACACGCCACGTATATGTGTTCCATTCAGGATCGTAAAGGCGCGATGAATGCCTATTTGCCCTCTACAACGACTTATCGCAGTTCATATTTTCGTACATTTTTACGAAATTTTCAAACTTCAACGGTTTGTACCCAGTAGCTTAAAGAGTACTTTTCTCATTGTTTTTCGAAGAGAACTTAACACATAGTAGATCGTTGTTTATCTGGCCAATTTGTTACTTCGTCCACTTCCTCATTCGTCCTAACCGCCTGTTTACGTGGAAAAGTCGAAGCCGTTCTTGGAAGTCGTTCGTGCCAACGGATCTTTCTAGTAATCTTTCTAGTTTCTCTCCTTCTAGTAAATATCGCCTCTCAGCAAATCACTTAATCCTCGTCGCTCTGAAAGCTTCCATTGTGACGTTTAGCCAGGTAGGAACGGTGATGCCTAAGTATTTAACCAGCGGTTTGCCATTGATCCCGCGACGTTTTTATCCTGGATACCCTATTTACCTTTTTGGATTCTTTTCCTCGCATAGGGCTTACTCTCCTTTCTATGATTCATCTTTGATCAGTTGCGGTTGATTTTTCTGTCGCCGTTCTCATTTTGAGGTTCTCGTCATTCTCATTTTCTCTCCGAACTACTTTACCGAGTCGTAAGGGGTTCCCCCTGAATGGCGAGCCCTGCAGCTTCCATGGGAGCTGACAACTCGTCCGCAAGAAAGTTCGCGATCCAGCCCTCCAAAGTGTACCCTCCCTTGGGATAATAATCCTACTTTTCCCAAGAATGCGCATTCGGTCTACGCAACGACCTGTGGGGGCTGTTCGCTGTACCAAGTCAGTGTTTTTACCTTCACAGGAAAGCCTGATACCAATTTACCGACCCCGGAAGGCTTGGTTGGCCGGGGCGAAGACCGATCGACCGTGCGGGTGTAGGCAACGCCTCTTTCCACTGCACCACGCTTGTAGGCCTAATGCGCATTCACCAAGCCTCCACGATTCTAAATTGAACACGAACGCGTGGCGCGTCTTTAGCGGACTAATCAACGCCGACACCTTTACCTTTACTTTTCCTAAGAATGCACATGGTCAGTCTTTGTCAACTCTTAGTAGAACATTCTGACCACTCTTCTTTTTGTTGTTTTCGCTTACCTCTCTCTCTCTCTCTCTCTCTCTCTCTCTCTTTTTCTTCTATCCCTTCTATGCGCCCCTTTCTTTTCATTCTTTTTCTATATAATCGTAATCATCTTGTTCGATTCCTTCCTTGTGGGAATCGACGCTTAGTGTTGGTTTCTTCCTCAAGTTATTCTTCATCATTTTGTCCTTCTTTCCCTCTCCCCAAATCATTCTCTTAGTTTCGATTTCCACCTCACATTGCAATTTTAACTCCTTCTCCCTTACTCACCCTTCATTCTTCTTCTCTATTCTCCACCTCTACTCTCTTCCTATTCCTCTACATTTGATAACATTGGTCCTATAGATCACCCCAGCAGTCCTCGTTCTCTTTCCTTTCATTCTCGATCTCTTCTTCCATATCACTGATTACTTTTCATCCTCGCGACTTTTTCCATCTATCAGAGGCCAACAAATTCACCTCGACGTCATTGTTACTATTGTTTTCCTGTTGTTGTTGTTGTTACCGCTGGTGCACCATATCCCATAAAATGTGGCGGAAAAACTATAAACTCCCCTCATGGGGCATCCTGTCAGCCGATGAGAGCTAACAAGAATTGTATAGAAGGATTCGTCCGCTCCTCAGACTTCACATAATCTGATGGCTAAGTGGAACGCCGGCGGCAATTATGAAAAAAACAATTCCGCTAGGATTTCTCGTTTTTTGTGTTGAATTTGAATCTACTCGCGCTTTCGACTAACATCATGACTCACTAAAACAGCCGGAGTTGGTTAGGGTAGTGAATCAACTTTATTTGCCCAAACTTCTTGCCCAGAAGGTCGCGTTCTGGGAACTGCTACTCCCATTCAAGAAGTTCATCCATACCCCCTAAAAGAGAAGGTCTATAGAGAAAAATTTCAAAAATCTGAAGCGCCAAACCGGTCATATAAGCGACGATCGCCTATGTAATGATCTGCCTGTCCCTTTTCGGAGGAAGAAACAGGTGAAAATAACCCGCAAAGGTCCTTAAGCAGCCAGGTACAATTCACTGACGTTTGCCGATCATACAAAATATGAAATATAATACTTCTACCACGGCGTGTGGTACAGTGGTAAGAGGCGCCACTGACACCCACACGATCGAGCGATCGGTCCCCACTCAGGCTAGCCAAGCGATCCATTGCTCCGAGGTCGGGTGAATTAGTACCAGACCAGTCTGAGAGGGTAAAGATACCGGCTTGGATAGTGGCTGGCTATCGAAAGTCATTGTCTAGGCCAAATACGCATTTATCGTGCCTCTACGCTTCTGAGTGGAACACGAATGCGCGGCGCGTCCTTAGGGGTCTTATCAACGCCCACACTTCTACCCTTTACCTTTGTAGCGCTCTCCGAACTCGATCTCTGGGGCCTTGAGCTCCACCTGGTCGTTATTCAAAGTAAAAAAAAACGCGGCCGGCAATCAACATCCTGACAATTTTCTCCTTTTTCAACCAGCTGACGCTGTTAAACGTCAATTCGTATCTGCTCGCCTAAACTTTCTTTTTCCCAGACTTCAAAGCTTAGTGCTTCTCACCTGTCCACCCGGCCCACCTCTCAGGATTATTTATACCCTGTCGCTGACTCAGCGTCACGCCAGTAGTTGGTATCATTCTAGTGGTAGGGCTCACCCTACGCTTTAGAACCTGGAATCTTGGGACTTTCCCTATGTAGTTTACGTAATCTACAATCATTTTAATTTTGAAATTCACATAATTTCCTTAGTGTACTCGACACATTTTTTTAGTTTTTGTAATTAATGCGACTTGTGTGGTGGCTTTAACCAACATGTTGAATAAAGGAAGAACTAAATCGATAAATAAATAAAAAAAATAAAATACTTAGTGGTTGAAAGCTCACGGTTCACTCGGTAACCAAATGGAGTGTTCGATTCAGGTTACAGGGAGGCTTACGCTACCGCGCAGGATTTGGAGTAGAGTTACGAAGTAAACTTTTCAATTACTGGGGATGTTCTCAAGTGAGAGCCAAAGCAGCCGCTCCTGCTCACCCCTACCTGTGGAGCGAAATGTTCAGAAACGAATAAAACTGGTCGAATGAGTTCACCAGGGTTACGACCCGAGGACGAAACCTGGGCCCTGATTCATGGACGGACGAACGGTCTCCGAAACCGCGGCGCAGCCAGAACCAGACGGCAGAGTCGATGAGAGATTGCGTTTAACAAAAAAAAGTTACGATAAGTGGACAAAGGTCGGCGCCGTTCGGGCTGTATCTCGGGGTTTATCGGGGGTTTACCAATGATGAATCTGGGCCCTAGAGAAGTTTGCCATGAAGTTTACCAGGAAACTACTGATTGGTTGAACACTAGCGATTTGTCGGGTAACCCAGTGGAGTTGCTGGTGCAAGTTATGCCACTTGAGAATAATTAACGTTCAGACATCGAGGAAACCAGTCGAGGAGGTCCCTAGGGTCAACATGCAAAAACGAAACCGGGGGATAGTTCACCTGGGCCGTTTACCCATGAGAATGGGTTCTTCTTACAACCCAATAGTTCACCAGGTCATGATCCGTGAACAAAACCTGGGGTAGTTTACCTGGATAGTCTACCAGGAAACTTATAAACAGATGAAAAGTAACCCTGTGGAGGATCCTCAAGCGCGCTGGCATTCGCTCCTCAATGTCGAAATCTTCTAGGTTAAATCTTACCGCAGACTTTTAACCAGATCTAGACTTTTCCCCAGAGCAACTCGATTCTGGAGAAAGCTCAGCTATCGAAGGAACTTCTCAAACCCCGAGGCTCCTCCTTATTGCCGACGTCACCCGGTTTACGATCCGAGAAGAAAACCGGGGTAAATTTTGCCGCGGATTTTCGAAAAACATTTCTAATGGAGAACGAGTCATTTCGCAAGAATAGCTGGACTCTGGCCTAAGTTCAGACATCGCGGAAACTCCTCAAATTGGTGTTTTGCTTCCTTTTTCTTTTTTCCGCTTCATTACTCCCACTTCTTTCGTCGTCAACAGCGTCTCTTTGTCCTCTTCTGGGCGTTTTTCGTCAGAAAACGTCTCCAGAAGATTCAGAAGACGTTGCCGGTCCGTTTTCGTTCAAAATTCTGATTCCATTCAGAAGGTTGTTTTTCCAGACAGAATGCGTACATTCGCGTGCTTACTAATTGCTCTATTGTGCGCGTTGTTGGTCTCAGCTCAAATGGAAAAACGAGCATCCATGGGAGGGTATGTTCTTCGAATTTTACTTTTTTTTCATTTTTCAAATGCAATAACTACTAAATGAGAGCTAACGAAAATTGTCTAGATGTAATGGCTGTTGAATGAAAAATTAAAGGAGATTTCCAGAAGTCAGTGTAATTATAAGATGACCAAAT
>CP130735.1:15604428-15988316 GCA_030553155.1 Nippostrongylus brasiliensis
CTTCACTGTGCCCGCGATTTATTTGTGTTATTTTTTTGTGTTGTTTTTTGTGTTTCTTTTGTTGCTAATATAATCGCCAATTTGCTAGTTTTGCTACATTTTGCTTATTGTGAATCGCTCCTTTTTATCCCACTTAGTGAATAAATAAATAAATAAATAAATCCGTGTAAGAGTTAACCAACGATTTTTTTGACCCTTCGATTTTCGATTCCTCGTCCGGTGAGTCATTGTTCGACGAGGCTGCGTCTTCGGCCAGGCTATTACGCGTGACCCCCGTTGGGCATGCGGCGTAAATGATCTGAGTAAGGCCCTCGTTATAGGTTCGCTCGCACCCCTGCGAAACTCGTCCATTCAGCATCAGACAGCGTGGGGCCAGACACGTTTGTACGAGTCACGTCGACGGGATAACTCGTACAAACGTGTCTGGCCCCACGCTGTCTGATGCTGAATGGACGAGTTTCGCAGGGGTGCGAGCGAACCTATTAGGTTGGCAACTAAGTTCGTGGACTCTCAAGGGCCTTCAACAAAAATGGAATTCGGGGGTTGCTGCTCTATTCCACTTCTTTAAAATACATGAGTTTTTGAAGCCAGAGATTTGGATAGATGTTTTTGACCTACACTTCATTGATAAGCGGTCTGTCGGCCAGGGTATGGTGTAAGGACCGACGTGGGTGACCATCACTGAGTGCACAACCTGTACTCTTAGGTGCATGAACACGGCGTTACCTGCCCGCGTTTTTGGTACTTTGGAGCGTCCGAAAAATTTTCGACATCCATTTCAGCCCTTTTCTGTGGTAGAGTCATGTGGTCAGGCATCTTTCTAACGAGTTTTTCGCAAAACCCAAAATGATGCAGGCCCATACCAATTGTTCCATTTGAGCACCTGAAGTTGGGTTCCAACTTCCCTTGTTGCCAGGCCCGGATCTCCTTTGACAGCAGAACTACATCTTTCATTATGTACTCGCTGGTGCCTTTTCTTTTTCGATTCAATGCTGATTTTTCGGAATCTTCTGATATTTCTGAATACCATTAACTTACTAAGGACACCACCCCCAGGTGCAGCACATTGCCTTTGTCGATCTGCAGTAACCTAGTGACCAAGCAGGAACTCAAGAAGAAGGTCTTAATAAACGCAGGTTTTGTGGGCTTTCATTTTAAGCGGTAAAAAACATCCTAGAAAACAAAAGTAGGAGGTTTTAAAAATGGTTTAGGGAATTACGTGACACGTGCTATAAAACAGCAAAGAAAGCAAGAAAATTGGTGAAGGTTCAAGCAAGTTATGTTTGCCAGAAGTAGTGGCTGCGAAACATTCCACGAACTTAGTTGCCAACCTAATATAACAAAGGCCTTAGACTCTGTCGGGGTCACCCGCGTGAGGACCCGCAAAACGGCACAAAAAAGCGCCGCTAGCGCCGTTTTATTGTTGCGGCACGTCCGGTACTCTACTCATTGGCGCTTTTAGTTGAGATCGTGACGAACTCCTGCTCTATGTTCTTTATTCAACCTTAAATTTTGCATATTATTCATCCTTTTGGAGTATGATAACATTGAGGATGCTATCCATCCTTTTACCCCGTTTCAAGTGTCCACCCGTGGTGACCCGAACGGAGTTTGCCTCAACTCAATTACGCCGCATGTTTAAGGATGTATCGATTAATAGATAGATAGATAGATAGATAGATAGATAGATAGATAAATAAATAAGATAATATTGAATAAATAGTAAATAAATTATAAAATTAATAAAAAATAAATAAATCAAATTATAAAAATGTGGAGCTAGATCGGTATATGCAGAACTGCTACTCACAAGATTAGCTCGTTTTATGGGAAGCCAAAAACAGAAAGATGGTTTTAGTGTAAGGTTCCACTCACCGTGTCATGACCACAAAACGAAAAACCTTTTATAAAAAAAATGCTAAATATATTCATGCTGCCCGAAAAACTGTATAGCGTGGTTATTTTCCATGCTTCTGAAAATGAGATGTAAGGAAAAGCTGCAGATTGTCCAGTAATGTGGCAACTGCCAAAACAGGGGGTGGCGTATACGCACTGTATAAAACAATGAAAAAATAAATATTATTACAATGGGATCGGAACTGCTTTAGTTTCTCGTTTTCGTTTTTTTTTGCTCTTTACTGTTCCCGTTTTTCTTTGTTTGTTTTTCTCTATCCTGGGTGTTAAATTCACATAAACAAATAAATAAAATAAAGGAAATAAATGAAAAATGAACATAACTGCAATGGGATCGGAACTGCCGCAGTTTTAAAGCTCAGATGGCTTTAATAGAAGGTGTTTTCGTGTTGATCGTATGCAGCGTTTACCCCGTCGTCCCAAAATAGCCCAAAATCGCTGGGCTGACGTCGTAATTTACGTCGACGTCGTCGACTCGGACGTCGGAGATTTTTCCGCACACTCATCGAAACAAATGAAATCGTTTCTGTCTCAACCACGCTGAAAAACAACAACTCGAGCGATTTCAGAGTGTTGACAAATGAACGACGCAAATTGTTTGCAGTCGGTCTGACCACAACCCCATCGAAATCTCGTACATAAATCCCGTGCACCTGCCCTGCTCCAGTATTTGTCGAGGGCCAGAAAAAGAGAAACGGCTCATTTCCCTCGTAGTGTTCAGTTTTTGCCGATAGATTAGCTTTCCCCAAGGCCAGTGCCGCAGAGAAGCTGGTTGCAACCTGCCAAATAGGCTCGAATAACTTTCTCAAAAAATGTTTTGACCAAAATCCAAAGGCTGTGCTCTGCTCCAACTAGAAATTGGAAATTGGAAATGCGCTGAGGCATTTTGAGAGAGGATTAACCGGAGGAGCCTTATATGGGAACTTTTCTACATGAAAAAAAGTAGTTCCCTGATTGCAGAGCTGGTTGGATAAAAGTAAAGGTAAAAAGCAAGGGTAAGACGGACGACTCTGGCTAATGTGTGCCCTCCGGCTTTGGTTGCACTCCCATGGGGTGCGCCATGCTTTCGGAAAGTCGTTTAGTGCTGTAGACGGTCTATTTTACCCATCCGAGCGACATAGAAATTATTATTCCGCCTTTATTATACTATTATTATAAATTTATTCTACTTTTTTCATACTTAACAGTGGAGACTTAAGCTCCATCTCTTCCAGAGGAGAAAGTTCAACAAATAGCCTAATTACAGCCTCCAAGCCACGAAAAACCATCCAATTTTGATATAAAATATATAATTAAAATGTAATTATTAAAAAATGAAGTTAAGAAAAGGCTCCTAGAAGCGGCTGGTGCAGCGGTTAGATACGCTACCGACACTCGCACGGTCGAGCGATCGATTCCGGCCTGGGATAACCAAACATCCCATCCCTCCGGGGTTGGGTAAATCGGTATCGGACTTCTCTTATAAGGTAAAACGGCTGGCCCACGCAAGTCATTGTATAGGTCAAGTACGCATTCACCATGCCTCTACGATTCTGAATTGAACAAGAATTTGGCGGCGCACCCTTAAGAAACTAATCAGCTCCTAAACCTTTACTTTTACATTTTTACCTTCTGGAGACTATCATTAACGAATTCCATTCAGTTGTTCCTCAGGGCATCCCTATCCTCTTCACAGCCCCCGTAGCCACGCCCCGTGTTCGGCTGGAGTACAACTGGGGCGGACATGTTCTTCTTCTGTCTGTTCCCGTCTTCGATTGGTGTCCTCCTCCTAACCGGGGGGGGGGGGGGAGGCGAGAGGAGTCCAGTGAGGCCCAGGGGCGTTTCTCGTGTCGTTAGCTGCTTGCGTGACTTAGTGCAACACACACTGAAATGCTGTCGCGCGTTCCAGTTCCGTCTTTCATGCCTCCCTCCTTCCCCCTGTGTCGTCCCTTCACTTTCATATCCATCATTTTTCATTTATTTTCTTTCCTTATTATGCGAACGGGATATTGTATGAAAATGTATAAAAACTAATGAACCAACAAACAGATTACACCACAAATGCAACAACTTGAGTTAGGTATAGGTAGTCGGGTACCAATTTACCCAACCCCGGAGGGAAGAGATGTTTGGTTATCCCAGGCCGGAATCGATCGCTCGACCGTACGGGTGAAACTGGCGCTTCTTGCCAGTGCACCGCGCCCCCAAATCTCTATTGTCACAATTGTCTGGGAAGGTAAATTGTTAACCCATAAGAATATATTCTAAGTGGTGATAACATGCCTGGGTGAAGGATACAACGACGCCTAAAAGTTACTTGGGTTACGAGACCAGAGTCTGACGGTTTAATCATTTCTGGACTCAAACCGTGATTAATGAAAATTATTATTGCCACCAATTATAAATATAAAGTTTTTTTTGAGAAATTATTATTACTACTAATTATAAATATAATGTTTTCTGAGAATGGGTGCACCCTCTTTTGTCTCTACAGCCTACAAGAATGTCCTATTTTTGCGTTTTCAATTACAAGTGATCCAGATGTGGACTCATTTCTTTAGAGTAACGCCACAGTACCGAACGTGCCGCAACGATAAAACGGCGCCAACGGCGCTTTTTTGCGCCGAAAGGCGCTGTTTCTGGGGTCCACACGAGGTGTCCCCGACACAGCCTACCTCAGTTCATTTACGCCATGTGTCCAAGTGGGGTCCCAGGGTGGTTGCCCGGCCGAAGGCGAAGCCTCGTCGAGGAATCACTAGCCGAGGAATCGAAGTGGTAAAGGACTAAAAATCGAGAAGTCAAAAAATGGCCTGTTGACAGGTTCCACGAATATGAAAAATTTGTATACGAAAAAGTAGAGCTCGAGCTGCTGAGCTCAAGTTAGTTTCGAATAAGTCAATTCTAAAGGAAATATAGATAAACGGCAATTAAGACGTCGTTTTATCGATGTCATGCGTACGGTACTGTGGTCGTTTTGCACTGCAATACTCGCGTTGGTTAGGTGTTCTCTCAGTTTTGTTTTCTTGAAACTAGCAGTGTGCCTCATTCATTACTTCCTCAATGTATTACTACCGAGTCATTGTTTATGAGAAAATGAAACTCTCACAGGTCTCATTCTTCAGATGTGGCGGGCGCCACACGTCTCGACAACTCCGAGAACTCCTGTCAGAAACCGTCTGTGGGGCGGTGGCAGACTGAGTTTATAAAGTTCAGCGAAAAATTACAATAATGCTTTTATTTATTCGTCTGTTTTTTATTTATTTATGTTTCCTCATTGCCGTTCCTGCGTAAGCCGCAAGCCTCCTGATCCCGCGTAATCACTTTATGGTGACTCTTCTCTCACACCCACCTCATCCGGTTTAGTCGTCTGAACTGAGCGCCGCGATTACAAACGTTGCCTATAGTAAGCAGTTAAATAATTGATTGGTCTATTTTTGTTACCAATTTCCTTATTTGCTTACCTGTCCGCTCTTGACAGCTAGCTGAACTTGAAAGTTTATTTATTTATTTATTTATTTACTTATTTATTTATTTATTTTTATTTATTTATTTACTCACGATTATTCAATCGACCGGACTCAAACAGATCATCAAGAAAAGGCTGGAGGTAAAGATATCGGCGTTGGTCAGTCCACTAAAGATGCGCCATGCGTTCGTCTCCCATTCGGAATCGTTGAGTCATGGTGAATGCGTATTTGGCCTACACTTGCGGGGTCAGTCGCTCTACCAGTCGCTATGTCAGTGTCTTCACCTTCCAAGGTAAGTCTGATACCAATTTACCTGATCCCGAGGGATGGAAGGCTTGGTTAGCTTGGGAGGAGATCGATCGCTCGACCGTACGGGTGTCAGTAGCGCCTCTTACCACAATACCACACGGGCCCTGACTATCAACAAACCTTATATAAAGTGTGACTTAAGATTGCCGATATTCATCAAGAGAGTCTTCTTTGAGTTCATCCAAATCATTAAGATCGAAAAAGTGTTGGTCGTCATTCTGATTCATTTTATTTTCTTTCTATCTAAGAATTTCTCTCCCTTCCTTTCGCATCTTCTTCTCTCCTTCTCTTTTCTTTTACTTTGGGTCCATTAGGGGAGGAAGCATCCATATCGTTAAAACTATCACAATATTTCATCTACTTTCTTCTTCTCATACTGTTCCTTCGGTTTAGTTTTGGTTTTCGGAGAGTATTTCTGATACACTTCAGCGTTCATTAGTTCTCCTTCAGTTGCTCATTTTCGGAGTTTTTGAGCATTTTTCGTCGCCGTTCATCGACGCACTTTCTTCTAGAGATTTCTATTTTTGTTTCGGAGATTTAGCGCTCATTATTATGTTGCATCTCACCCGCCGGCATTCTACCACCTATTTGGGGACTACCAGGAACTGTTCTTATCATTTTTTACAGTTTCATCCAATTTTTTTGTAAAATTATGAAAATAGGAATAGATAAATAACAGCTTCTAGTAAGAGTGGAAAGTTATGGGAAAAGAAGCAAAAGAAATAATCAAATAAATAAATAAATAAATAAATAAATGAGCTTCATCACGGATCCTTCCTAAGACTGAGGGAGTATCCTTCTGCTAATTCCTTATACGTACATATGTAGAAACTGGGCAGTGGGTCACCTCTCGCTGTCCATCTCTTGGGTTTCTCTTTCTTCTTACATAAAATTGAAATCTCTAGAAGATCGATTTGTGTTCAAAGTCTATTTCCTGGTAAAGCACAGTACAACCCGTTACTGACATTCCTCAGTAGTTTTTTTCGTTGGCGGTTTTTATTGTACGTTAATGAGAAGGCATCCAGATGTTGTATCAGTGGTGTCAATCGTTAATATTCCCAACCAATCACCTAGCAATTATTGGTGTAGAGAAGCTTCTAGAAGATTCTTTGTTGAAGAACAGAGATTGGAACTATTTTCTCTGCTAGATCTGTTTTCTAGCTTGGTATTATCGAGCAAAAGTTCGAAAGTTCACCGACTTCAATCTTGGATTTTGTTTTTTTAAAGCTCTCCTAGAAGAGGTACCAGCTGATTCGTACTTCCCTGAGTGAGTTGATTGTTTGGGAATTTCTGAGTCAAAGCGCTATTTCTCAGCTTCGTTCCAAGTCACGCGTACATTTCTTCCGTTATTTTAATTATTTCACGGGTAATAGTTCCACGGTTTCTTGAATTTTATTTCAGTTTTTCTTGAACTTTTTGAATTGTTCCACTCTTCGACTCTCTGACAGCAGGGATTTGAAGCGAAAGAGCGAATTTTGCTTTTTTACTCTGGATTTCGGACCAAGCAATCCTACTGCGAAACCCGTGCGATGTTTGTATGGGTGACTCATATGGGTCCCGCCACGATAGTCTGTTACCGTACACCAAATGCACCCAAGCGACAAGGGAGCTGATGTGATTGCTTCATTTCTTTTCAATCTGCCTTAAAGATTGTGACTGATCAAGTGGAATAATGCCCAAAATGCCAGAATTTCCATTTTACTTGAGTCAGCCGATAGGCCGCTGAAGTGATGGTTTACATAAAAGGCAAATCAGCCTGCTGAATTCCGTCAATTTCAACTTAATTTAGTTTGTCTCGGCAGTGTACAAGGTGTGCTCATGAGCAAATAACGTTGTTGAACTAATGGAAAAAATATAAAAATATAAATAACAGTTCAATATAATATAAGAACATGTCTAGCTTGGCTAGACATGTTCTTATATTATATTGATGTCTAGCTTGGCTAGATTCAGCACTCCAAACGAAAACCTATTATATGAAATAAAATATCAATAATATCAATATCAATATCGAAGCCGTAAATTTGACCAAAACGTTGCCCATTTGGCAGCTACGAACGTCTATGATTTGATGTCCTCTAACGATGCACGAGATTTCTATGAGCTATAGCACGTGCACGGCTTCTTCCTCGCGGGGATTTTCCTTCCGAGCTGCTAGATATGGCTGTGAGAGAGCCGGCTGCTACCTTGACAACGCCTTCGTCTGGATCAGCAGCGAAGCGTCCGATTACCTTTCGGCGAGTCATTCACACCCGCCGCCGCCCCTCTGATGATACTATTTTTGTCCCCGACGACGACTCGCCTCATTTCCACTCCACTGGCCTCCGATTAGCTCTGATTTATTAATTAAATATTGCAAGATTCTCAAGAAAATTTGCATGATTCCTCTGTACAGAGACGTACAGTACCGGCGTGCCGCAACGATGAAATGGCGCCAGCGGCGCTTTCTTGCGCAGAAACCGCCGTTTTTCTATATTTTCTTCAGAATTGGTTTATTCGTTAAAATTGTATGTTTTTGAACTCAGCAGTTCGAGCACTCTCTTTTTATATACAAAATTTCCAAATCTGTCGAACATGTTAACAAGCGATTCTTTGACCTCTCGATTTTCGGTTCTTTGCTCCTTCAATTCCTCGTCTGACTCATCCCTTGACGGGGTTCCGCCTTTGGCCGAGTTACAGAACCCCCTTTGGGCATGTGGCATAAATGAACTGAAGTAGGGTCACCACGTGTGGATCCCAAAACAGCACCTTTCGGCGCAAAAAAGCGCCGATGCCGTTGTTTTATCGTTGCGGCACGTCCGGTACTGTACTATTGTCTCGCCGACAGCCGACTCGCCTCATTTCATTTTCAATCACTTTGTTTTCTTTTTTTCTTCTCAGCGTTTAAGCGTTCCGAAATTATGAAGAAAATTCATGTCTTTTGTTTAATGAGGACCCTAACCAAATGAGAGGCATTCTCCAAAAAGCATGCTCTGGTCTGCTGAAGGCAGAATCAATTCTCCTATTTCTTCCTTTGTCTCGATGTTTTTTGTGGGGTTTTCAAAGTCTCGGTCAAGCCTTAGGGTGATGCTGAATTATTTGAGCTCCTATATTTTAATTTATCGTAGTCATCTAACCCATCAAACAAAACCTGTAATTTACCCTTTGATAAACGTGCGTCTTCTATGATCCGGCGAAGAAAACGTGTGCATGGCGCAATGACATTGCTATAGAAAGGAGTAACATTGAGCAGTTAAGTGGAAGAGGAAAGCAATAAAAATTAATTATTGCAATAGGAAAAAGCCATTCGAACTGGTTCTGCTCATTTTCATGGTGACGTGGTAATTTTTACAATCTCCTTTTTTCGTTTTTATTTATTTTTTATTCTCTCTCGGTTCTTCTTGCCTCTTTTTCTGACCAACAAATGTCTTCGACAGTAAACTGATCCCTTGTACTTATTTCCTCTTTTTCTTTCCGTTTTGCTGTTTACTTTGGGCTTAACAACGCCCTTCGAAGTATTCGACGTTTTGTTTGAATATACAACATGAATATTATTGAATATAATCGAATAACACAAATTTAATAATTAAAATGAACATTCTTCGCAAATATTAGGCAAAGTTTTTACATTGTAGCTGTTAATTTTATTTCCTGATTTCTTTTTTTTTTTGTATTTTGTTACATTTTATTACTCCCTCTGTTGTTAAGACCGCACGAACTTCGTCGATAGAATTTGTTTTAGATTCTATTATCTCCTTACATGCCTAAAGCGTGTATTAAATTCTATGTTATGCTTGGCCAGACGGGATCCTTTGATGTTTTATTAAAAAATTAACCTCTTCCGAAGTTATTCGTGAAGTCTCTGTTGGTTTTTACAGATATTTTTGTAGCTGCTGTCTGAATATCTTAGGGCTATTCTTAGGATATTGGTTTTCATCCCTATTTATGCTGATGCTCGTTATTTCTTTGCCAATATTTTCTTGAAAATACAAATTGCTGGTTGCAGGAAATGGCCATATTCCGATAACGACACGCATCAGCGGCAAGCGATCCAGCCCTGGATTTCATTTTAAAGGTGCGAGACAGATTTTTTTTTTATTTTTTTTATTTTTTTACCATATAAAGGCGTGCTAAAACAACAAAACGTGGTGAGTAAACGAAGAAACAATTGAACATGAATTAGTATTATAACAATTACATAATACTAAAGTAGGAGCCAGTACCATTAACTACGGCGGACAAACGCAAATCATCTCCACCAACTTGGAATTCTGTAGATATCATGAGCGGTTGAATGCAGTTTCTATTGCACGTTAGGGCTCGTTCAGACGAAGCGGGTCGAAAATGTAAAATCGAAGCGCAATCAATAAATAACGTCATTGATCGAATTTGCTCCTTTGCGTTAGTGGCGCAGTCCGGTTGCGCCCCATATAAAGGTAAAGGTAAAGGTAAAGGTGCCGGCGTTGATCAGTCCCCTGAGGACTCGCCGCCGTATTCGTGTTCCATTCAAGTCGTAGAGGCATAGTGAATGCGTATTTGGCCTATACAATGACCTGCGGGGGCCAGCCGCTATACCAGGTCAGTGTCTTTACCTTCCCAGACAAGTCTGGTACCAATTTACCCGACCCCGGAGGGATGGAAGGCTTGGTTAGCCCGGGCCGGGATCGATCGCTCGACCGTGCGGGTGACAGCAGTGCCTGTTACCACTGCACCACGCGGGCCCTGCGCCTCATATAGGCAAAAAAATTAGGCATATAATCACACAGGAAAGAAATTAAACGAAAAAAGTGAATTTCGTCAAAATTCCCTTTAATAAGGAATGGCAGAATTCTAAAAAACCCGAGCGACCAGTAAGTTTGCCTATATGAGGCGCAACCGGACTGCGCCACTAATGCAAAAGAGCAAATTCGATCAAGGGCGTTAATTATCGATTGAGCTTCGATTTTGCATTTTCGACGCGCGTCGTCTGAACGAGCCCTTAGAAATTCGGTCCACAGACAGGGACCGTGGAAATTTCTATTGGCGTGATGACATCATCATGCCAATAGAAATGTCCAATGTCAGCAGCTTCTAGGCCCGTGAGTTACCCAACCTGATTTTGAGGATGAGCTTCATTTCCGGAAATTAACTGAGTTTATCTAACCTTCCTAGAGCACGCACCTCTGAGGCGGGCGTCGTATCTCAGAAGCCTCTCTAACCTGGTACGCACCTCAGAGTGGTCTGGGAAGGCGTCAAGTAGTGACTGTTTTTCAGAGTATATGATGTGATGAGAGTATAAGATATGATGTCCCGAAGAGGCCATTTTTTGTTTCTATTTCCGCTGTAGATACCTTTTTTCGGGAGTAGATGCGTAATTTTTGAAAAAAAAAATGCCCATCACCAATTAGCAGTTCATGTCGCTCTTTTGGCTCTTGGAATGTCATCTCCAGAATAATATAAACGAGTCTCCGGACATCGAAAGATTGATGAAAGATTGAAAGATTCATATGTACTTCTTTAGAGAATTTTTTCGTAAAAGGATAACACAAACTTCCTAGAAGGAAGCTTGGCAATCGCGCGACATATTTGCCTGCGGCAAATGTGACATAAATTGGCCCGTCTGTGGGTTGTCGTTCAGCATTTGGTGAATTCATGAGAGATTTGACGAAACCACCCAGATTCTGCGTACACAACAATCGGGTTCTGACCACCCACGGCATCACTTGGCTTTATTATAGCTCGTTTCACCCCTTCCGATCACCCAACCGCTCTAGGACCCAGATTCGTCATTGGTGAACCCCCGATAAACCCCGAGATATAGCCCGAACGGCGCCCACCTTTGCCTACTTATCCTAAACTTCCTATGTTGAACGCAATCACCCATCGACTCTGCCGTCTGTTTCTGGCTGCGCCGCGGTTTCGGAGACCGCTCGTCCGTTCATGAATCTGGGCCCAGCACTTGTTAAGGAAACGGGCGGGTTTCGGTTACCGCGAACTTACCTCGCTTTTTAGGTTTTTATTTCAAGGATGAAATTGCCGCTACCAATTAACAGCTGGTACTCGGTGACTATGTACGGCAAGGTGTCCGATTTCGTCTGTTCCAGAAGGCTGCATGTTACCGCTCAGTTTACCTCGAATTTACCCTGCTAAACGCGTTAATCACCAATGGTTAGCGGTCTAACGGCTATAACCCTTAGGGTAACCAGTCGAATTTTCTTCGTCAAAAGTTCCTTGAGGCTGAATGTTTCAGCTGTTTTGTTAGAAAAAGGGCAAAAAAGCAGCGGTATGTAGAAGCGATTACGACAACCAAAACATAAACACTAATATGGAGCAAACTGTCCTTTTTAACCTTATTCGAAGTGTGCCAGATAGAATGTTCGATGCTGATCGTAAGAAAGGTGATGTAACGAAGTATCTAGTTTTATTTGCTTGTTGAAATTCTTGACATTAATCAGTTTTTTCAAAGTGAACTTATAATTTTGCGCCAGTCTCTATACTTAATTTTAAAATAAAAAATTGTAGCTTTTGCATTGGAAAGACAGCATACCTAGAATTTGTGTATGTGGGCTTTTAATTGTGAGGAATATCATATTAACATTACTTTATCTTACAAATAGGGTATTCGGGTAGTTCTGGACAAATTGCAGAGTGAACTTACAATTTTGCACTGGGGTGTATTGACGAGAAGTAGAATTTATCTTTGTTCCTCAACTCTTAGACGAGAGGAGTTTTATTAGGAATTTTATTAGTATTTCAATAGCAAAAATTGTTTTCAGAAGATGCGGCTGCGTCGCTCCACGCGATCCCGTCAGCGACAGATAGACGAGTCGTTCAACATCTTCGCCAGGAGGAAGGCGTCCGAGAATCCGAAGTTGGTGTCGTTCTTCTCTCCTTTTTCTTCTATTTTCCTTAACGTCTTTATCGATTTCGGTGATAGTAGAAGTAATGGACTCTTTGTCGTTGCTACCGTGAAGCATTGGTCCGGCAGATATCTTTTCCCTTCCTTTGCATCACCTTGTCTCTAGGTTTGTAGTCCTACTTCGACTGTTCCTTAGGTCCTCCTGGTTGCAAAGGAAAGTGAGGTGGAGCAAATGATTTAGATGATTTATGTTCATTTTATATTCCATTTTTATGAAAAGTACTTCTGTGAATGTAAGCACTGCTGTTTTGTCTCCGTTCTGCAGCGATTCAATCGAACAATTTTATTTATTTATTTATCTACTTATTTATTTATTGCAAGATTCGTATGCTGCCGTGCCGAATGAGGTTAGTAGGGTGGATCAAATTTATTGGAGCCCACCGTTTCGACTTGGGCGTCATCCACAGAGGCCTAAAAATGGCCCAAAATTGAAATACCACTATTATTTATCGACTTATTTATTTATTTATTTTAGTCGTCAGCCGAGTGATACAACAAACAACTTGCATTAATCATTAAAAGTAAAAAAATACGTTAGATACATCGAGATGGGTGCTTGTGGTGCACTGGTCACGGGCGCTACTGACACCAGCAAATTCGAGCGATCAATCTCCTCCCTGGCTAACCAAGCCTTCCTCCCTCAGGGGTCGGGTAAATTGGTACCAGCCTTATCTGGGAAGGTAGGGACATTGAACTGATATAGCGGCTAAACCCCGCAAGCCATTGTATAGGCCAGCTATGCATACTTCACCACGCTTCTACAATTCTGAACGGAAAACGGAGGCGTGGCGCATCCTCGCTGACCGCTTTACCTTTAACCTCAAGTAATAGAGTCCCTGGCAGTATTTCACCAGCTTGGATATTTTCGTCTGTTTCAAATTATGTGGAACATATCTGAGCGGAGAAAGCCTTCTTTGAAGCTGGTCACATAATTAAATGGGTTGGACCAACTTCTACTAACTAGATGACCGGTTTGTGGATCCTCGTTACGTATACCCAGCGGGTCTACGGAATGTCCGTTCCCTCCACCTTACATCCTCATTTGCCTTTGCTGTCGAAATTTTCCTCAATTGATGTCGTGAGCGCTGTTAATGCATAGCATCCTCATCGCTGCTCGTCGTTTCCCCATCGAAAGTGCACGGTTTTTCGAGTGTTCCGTCTGTAATTACGACCATGACGTATCGCTAACGGTGCTCAACTCATGTCAAGTACCTGCTCATCCACTCGCATGGATTTCAATGTCAACAGTTGCTTGCAGAGCAGCAGTTACTAGGTGAAAGACAGACATCTGAGAAAGATCTTGGCTGGATGGGGACCATAGGGACTCGCCATGCTTTCGCCTTCCATTCAGAATCGTATATACATGAAGCATGCGTGTTCAGCTTATACAATGAGTTACGGGGACCGATACCTAGCCAGTGTCCTTGACTTCTCAAAACAATGGTGGCTTCAATTCACCTGACCCGAAAGGATGGAGGTGTTGGGGGTGGTTCAGTGTTTTTGAGAGAATAGCACAGCACAGCAGTAGAGACCGTTTATTACGGTGGGCGTAAGCAAGAGTGTCCCCCTTACCCAGGCCCACGCCTCCTGGGTTCGGGGGCGTGACGGGGTCATCGACATGTCGATGACACTCCGCCACAGCAAAGGCTTTACAAACTTAGTAATGTTATTAATTACAACACATCAATAGAGCACAAAGCATTAGTACAACATGTTTTATGTACGTCAGACGGGATCGGTCGCTAGTGGTTCGTGTGCCGCTCGAGTGGACGTTGTTGCCCATGCTTGTCGTTGTACGTGACGTTGACGTCCTCGCTGCCCGTTGCCATTTGAACCATGCCCGAAGTCGACTTGAACGTGGTTGAGGATGGTAGGTGGAGAATAACGGCGTAGCAGCGAATAACAGCGAGGCGGAGAGTGGCGGCGTGACGTAGACGGATCCGGGGTCTGACGAGGTAAGGAGACAAAGGGGCGGAAGGGCGGAATTGAAGACCTCAGTGATGTGGTCTCTTTTTGGGCTGAGCGTGGGGCCTCCAGCGGGGGCATAGGAAGGAATTGTGGTCAAGACCACAATTCCCACACTTAATCCCACAGTCCTCCGTATGCCCGGACCTTAGGCACTTCAGGCACAGGTTCAGTTTCGAAGCCTGTGCCGTCCGCGCCACCGGATCCGGGTAACGGCTGCACCTGGGAGTCGTGTGGTTGTCTTTATTGTCTTCGATTGTGCAAAAGGCACAGGAAGACTTGGGTGCAGTCCTTTCCAGGATGGTATTCAGAGCAGCTTGAATGGCGTCCAGCTTGGGGGTGAGGACATGAAGGACAGTAGCAGCATCACACGAGTCGAGCTCGTTGATGGCTGACTGGAAATCGCTAGTGAATGACATGATGAGTTGGTCAGTTCACCATCTGCTGCTTTTATACGAACGTTATCGTTTCAAAAAGCCCTACTAACGTCTTTGACATATTTTGTTATCAATGTTTGATAAGGGTGCTATATGTACATGACTGACCTCTGGGAGATAATTACGACCCGTAGGCTGTGATCGGCTAGGTGTGAGCTTAGTGCAAGGTTGTAAACCAGCGAGGTCGAGATACTCGACCTGTAACGAGTGCTTCAGATACAGTCTAATAGTCATGGTTGTGGTGTGCTATGGCTATACTTTAATATTAAGGTTTTTTTGTGAAATTGGTTTTTTTTTTTGAATTGCATTGCCGGTTGCTCTCACATGCATCTGGTAGAGATGCCAGATATGACAGATTGTCTCATATGCGTGATGATTTTCCAGATATTTGCGATTATCCCTAGGATGACTTTCGCTATCATTATCAGGATTGTTGGCCCTAATAGAAACGTTGCAGTGGCTAGTATCAAGGCTGCTATTATTGAGAGCGTAGCGAGTTTCCAATGCTGTTTCACCACATTGATCAGGGGGGTGATATCTGGTATCGTTATGTCTGAAAACCACTGATATTGAAGGGGGATTTTATGAGTATCATTTTCGAATATTGACTCATTTGGGTGTGATATATGGTAGTGCAACGTCCCTATAAGTGTAAGCAGGGTAGGCTTCTCGATGCAGTGCGCATAGCATTTTTCATTTATGAGTGCTTTCTCGAAATTGACTAATATCTGGTTATTCTTAGTGTCTGGGCTGCAGCGCATATTAAATTGGTGGCTGGGGCAGGTAACTGTTACTACATGTGCCTGCATTGACGTGCAGTTCACTGCGAACTGTGCCCCATGTGGGCAGTTATAGCAGCCTGTCACTTCGGAAACCTCTATGCTGCAATGCTGATTGAGAATGAGCTCTGCAGAATCTTTGAGAATGCTTGATTGCACCCGTAGAATGAGTTCTTCTTCATTAGAAATTGTTAAGATTTCACTTTTATTCTGCATTATTTGTTCATACGGAGTTTTCAAGGGTAGAGTGACTTCACTATTACCACGTAGCGAGCGAATGGTGTCTTCGGGACACTGACAGTGGTGGATTGAGGTCACGCATTCACATCTGATTCGTGTGGAACAAGTTGAGAAATTGCTGGTTGCTTGTAGAATGGTATCACATTCAACCGGTACTTTGAATTCGTCTGGTAAAATGTAAGATGTGTTCACCGATACGGCGAATCTCTTCCTTGCGAGTGTGTTTACTGATTTTTGAAGAGAAATGACTGCCATTCTGAAGTCATTTAGTTTCTCAACTACGTAGGGCTTTAGAACTTGTACGTGCGAGGAGTTCTTGCCGAATAGTGACAACTCGACGTCTAAGGTTATAGTTGGGTTCCAATTTTGGCACCGTATAATGGTGAACACTGTTTTTGACATGGGAACATGAGCTATTCTGTAAAAAATACATGATGGTTGCGGCAGGAAACAACCGCACGTCAAACCTCCACACCCGCTAATGCATCCAGTATAGCCGGGGTATTTGGAAGCTTTTCTTATCTCAGCGATAGTCTCGTTTGCTTTGATCGTTTGACATTTTTCTACGGTGCACGATCCTGCTTGTGCACAGCGTTCTTCATGGTAGATCTTCAACTTCGTTGGTCGGGTGAAACTTTCCACCGTCTTTTCACACGTGTATACGACCGGTCTCTTGAAAATTTTGATGGATCCAACTACCTTTGTGCCGTAAACAATCTCAACGCACATTTCTGATTGCAGTCGGTTGAACAAAATTTCGCGGCTATATTCGTAGTGGCAAAGGTTACGCTCGTTACAGACAAGATCCGCTGTATGCCTCATATATCCGTGCTGACAGCTTGCCGTGCTAGAGATCACTGCGCATGCAATGAGAGCAGTTAACGCGTTTGTGCCTGGTAACCGTGTCAGCTCAAAAGCGCCGGAGTTATAGCGATTAGCTTGTGTCCTGATGGGTTTTCTCGCCATGTGGCAACACTGGCTGCGCAGAAGAACTACTATCCCGCATGAGGCAATGATAATCACTGTCGCTAGTATGTAGATCAGCACAGTTAGCGTTGCTATTGTGCACCAAAATGTTGGGGGTGGTTCAGTGTTTTTGAGAGAATAGCACAGCACAGCAGTAGAGACCGTTTATTACGGTGGGCGTAAGCAAGAGTGTCCCCCTTACCCAGGCCCACGCCTCCTGGGTTCGGGGGCGTGACGGGGTCATCGACATGTCGATGACAGGAGGGTTTAATTGACCTGGGTGAGGATCGATCGCTCGAACGTGCGGGTGAGAGTGACGACCCTCACCAGTGCACTACGACGCTATAACTGTATTATTCTGTTTTCCATCGGATATGCCCTCTAAAACAAGGTAATCTAATATTACTGGGTAAACTGTACAACGGTACCTATACATCTCTTGGTTTAAGAGACCTTGGCAATTCTGACGGCTTAGTTGGGCTTGATCAAAACGCTGATTTCCTCAGACCCGAGCTTCATACCTTCCCCTACTCATACTCCAAAATCCGACTGGATATATTTCAGCACCAAAACATTGTTGTCACAAAAATTCCACCTATTGATCTGCTGTACTGCGCTGCGCCCTCTGCGTCTCTACCCCTTACTTGAATATAGCGGCACTACTCTGCTGAAGGGTATGAATGGACCTTAAGAGTTTCACAGATTCGCCCTAAAATAGGTGCTAATCCGACCCTGATTTTCTGCTCTTCTCTGTTTTTTCGTCTGTTCGAACTGGCACGAATAGAACGAGTTTATTTTCCCTGTGTAAACAACCAGCCAAGTAGAACCACATGTTGCCTCGTGGCGTGTGGGAGGTCTTGACGGTCTTCGCGTAAAATTGAAAAATTGTTTTTCGAAAATAACAAAAACAAAAAACATTATCCTCCTCAGTAGCTATCACAAATAGACGTTGAAGTTCGACCAGAACGACCCGTTCAAACAGTTCCCTGTACAAATTCACCTCATAGGGTAAACAGGGTAAACGTGCAAGGAGTCGGCGTTGATCAGTCCTCTTAGGATGCACCATGCTTTCGTATTCTATTCGAAATCGTAAAGACATGGTGGATGCGGGCTTATTCAACGACTTGTAGGGCCAGCCGCTAAATCATGTTAGTTTGTTTACCTTTTCGGATACCAATCCTTCTTGTTTTATACACTCGGCGTTTTCCCGCGTAAAAAATAGAAAACTAGAGATAGAAATCTACCCAACCCCGGAAGCATGCAAGGATTGGTTGGTTAAAGAAAATTGAAAAATGGGTAACTATAATATTCCATTTTATCTTTATCTTGTTATGCAAACTGTTTAAGTTGATGTGGGAAATCATTGAAACCTTAAAGTTCATTAATGGCCTAACGTTTCGACCTGTACGTCTTGGTCTTTCGGTTTAAATTTTGGATTTTGGTCCACCTACTAACCTCGTTCGGCACAGCAGCATACGAATATTATAACATCGTGCCGAGGTTTCAAGAAGAGAGACCTTGGAGAATTCATGGAAGACTATTTTCCCAGTGAAAGATCCTTTTTTCTGTTTTCCCTAGTCACTGATGAGAAAGGAGAGCCGCGGCGTCGGCAGCCCGCTCAAATGACAGGAAGCTCGGCACGCAATTCGATCGTCAGCCGCCAAATAAACATGGTAATTAGAGTTGCCAAAATGGGGCTGAGTTATTTGCTTTGAGAAAATTATGGTTTTGCTTGATAGCCTAAGAAGTCCTCCCTTGAATCAGGGTCAACAGCTTGAAGCTGGAGGTTCTATGTCATTGACTTTTTCGAAGGTGGTTTGGACCATTTCACTTGTGAAACATTTAGGTGGATCGTAGGAAGAGCCAAAAATGGAATAATATAAAAACTGTTGAGAGCTTCATTAGAAATTTTGAAAAAAATAAATTACAGAAAATGAAAAATGAAATAATCGTCTCGTCTATAGCTGAGATTTGAGCTGATGCAATTCACCTGTCACTCATTATCGTCTACCTACCGTTGCCGTCTTCCTCCTTCCTCCTTCTCCTTGTTCACCTACTTCTCCTCTTTCTCTTTCTCGTCCTCCCACTCTCTTTCCCTCTTCCTTCTCCCCGCCTCCGCCTCTACCTGCTCTACATACCTTCTCTAACACCATCACCTCATTTACTATTATACATTCAGCACCTCTAGAACTCTGCCTCCTCATCCATATCCTTGTTCGTCTCCTTTTTATTTGTCTCCCTTTCCTTTATTTTCAACTTATCCCATTCCCATCTTTCTCCCACTGATTTTCTTCCTCCTTTCTTGGGTCCTCCTCATCGTCGTTTTCATACATCATAATCTGCCCGTCGTTACCGCTCCCTTCCTTTTCCGCTTCATCATTCTACTTCCTCCTTCTTCTTCCTTCTCTTTCCTGTATTTTCCTTTTCGTCCTTCTATTCCTCCTCCTTCGCACCTTCTGATTATTCTCTTCCTCCCTTCTCGTCCTCTTCTTGCCCGCCTTCTTGTTCCTCTTCAACCTCCTCCACGTCCTTCACCACCTCTTTCTACTCAATTTTTGCAATGGCGGCAGAAAGTTGTCCTTTTCCTAGTGAAAGATTATGTTTTGATGCTTACAAGCCGAAGAACATCCCCCAATATTGTCTGCACTTTTCCAAATTTCCATCGAAACCCCTGAGGCGCTATTCGACACGATCGTCTAACGAATACGAAGTGTCTTCATCTGGCAAAATTGATCACTTCCCATTCATGGAATTGATGAAGCGAGAAGGATTTCAGAAGGGTTTTTCAAGGCCGTTCCTGCCTTCGACGGCAATTGCACTTTATTTTGGACAGCTGTCAGCCCGATCGACACTTCGAAGCTTAGGCTTTCTAGTTCGCATGTTTATATCGGGAAAAAAATCATGAGAAGACCATTGTGTCAGCTGGAGAGAGGAGAATGAAATAGAAAATAGTCGAAATTTTGTCAAAAAGGATGAGAAGAATAAGTTAATTATCCACTAGTAAGAGACATTTACTGTTCCAGGCAAGTTCGCCATGAAGAAAAAATAGATTAAAATTTTCTAAAAAATTATATTTCGGAATGAATTAGGAGAAAAACTAAATACTGCCGCCTCCCCCAACTCCTCCAACTGCTGCTGAGTTCCGACACATTCTCCTTTGGATCCTCCTTCTTTTCCTTCCTAATCCTCTGCCATAGCTTTTTCCTTCCTGTTCTTCTTCTTCGTCCTCTTCTTCTTCTTCTTGTTCCACCTTCCGCTTTGCATCCTTCTCCGCACCCAAATCCCTCTACTAGCTCTCCATGTCATCCCCTCCTCCTCCTCGTCCTCCTTTTTCTCACTGCAACTCGTTGTCCTCCTCCTACTCTTTCCACACTTCTTCCTCCTGCTCCTCTTCCTCCTTTTCTTTTTGCCTCTCCCTTTTTGTCTACATTTTCGTCTCCTGCTTCTGGTCTTGCTCGTCGCCACTCACGTCTATTCTTCTTCTTCTTGCTCTTATTCTTCCTCCTTTTCCTAAATTTTCTTCTCCGCTTTCTACTCCTCCACAGCTTCCTCTTATTTCTCCTATTTATGGGCGTCCCCGTTCTCCTCACCTTGTCACTTCTTCTCTTCGTCATGTTCTTCTTCCTTTCATTTCCCCTCTTCCTCTCTTCCTCCTCATCTTCCACTTTCACCCATTGAACCACTCTCTTACTGCTTGCAATCCTCTTCTTTTCTTTTCTCTCTTCTTCTTATTTCCTTCAACTCCTCTTTCTCTTTCTTTTTTCCTACTCTTCTGCTTCCTTCTTCTATCCTTTTTTCTTGCCTTCGTTCCCCCCCCCCATTCCAACTCTTGGTTCTACTCCTGCCCTTCTTCTTTCTTTTTGTCCACCACCACCACCACCTCCTCCAAATCGTTCATAGACTTTTGACCGACTGCGAAAAGCACCAGCTTGTGCCGTGTTCCAATCCATGCTATTTGGTAATCCTTCCCTATACCTTTACCGTAACCTTGAACTAATAATTGTATCTGTTCAGCATCGACAGATGACATTTAATTGCCCTTGTCTTCTTCTTGTCCTTCTTGTTGTCTCTACTCTTCCTTCTTCTCCGCTTCCACCATCATTTTCTTCTCTCTCCATGTGACAAGTACGTCTTTTCGAAGAAAATCGAGAAAAATCCATCGTCCTTGGGCGACGGAGTGTCACACGAGCCGTTCAATTTGCTGTGTCGCTACCATCAGACGTGCCGGAGACGTAGACTAATGAGTAGGATATTTTGAAAGAGCGCTGCCTTATTAATTTTCAACCGGATGAGGCGCATTTTCAATCAATCGAACTCATCCCCAGTCAACATCACAGAAAAAACGGCACAGGTTGCCCATTTTGGATCGCCATTCTTCAAATTCTCAATTGCCACCGGCTAATTTTATGGAAATTTCGCGATGGAACGGGGCAGAGCGTCATCATTTTCCGCGAACCTCCTCGCTTGACAGAAAATTTGTCATTTTTTATTGATTTCCTACGCCATACGGAGCGAGCTAGCCATCAGGCGAGTAAAAAAACCAAGACGTAGTATGACCGTAATGCCCGTAGGGGTTAAATAACATTAAAATGTGGCAAAAAGTACTACAATTCGGATATGTGGAGAAATTTTCTGTAATTAGAGAATACAAATTAATATTCGGAGAAAAATTAGCCAACGGTAGGGCATGAATGACAAAAAAAACTAAAATTTTGATAAAAATGGTATATAGAAACGTTGAAAGTGTTACTAGTTCGGCCAAATCGTTGCCGCACTGTATGGTATTTCGCCGCGCGCGGCGTCGCGTTTGCCGCATGCACAGCTTTGCGTAAGAGTTGGCAGTCTTTCACAAATTTTTACTTATTTATTTCACAAATTTTCAATTTCTACTCAATTTTGCATCTTTTTGGTGAGCATTGATCTAATTTATGATCTCGATCTATACGCAACAAGTTCGATCGGCTTGGAATACGCCGTGTACTTGATTTCTATTCAAAGTTGAAGAGTCCTTCCAAGCTTTTTGCGGTGAAAGTATGAAATTAAGAATCCGCCACTGGGTGAAATTGTTAGTCACCCACGTTTGAGTTTTATATTATTACGGACATTATTATTAGAGATATCAAATATATTTGAACTTATCTTAGGTATCACCACTGGATTCCAGAAAAAATATTAATCAAGTAATTTGCTAGATCAAGGTGGCGACTGAGTCTCTAATATCCAATCCAATCTCCTTAACAGGTCCAGATGTTCATAACAGGAAAAATTAATATCTTCCAGTGTTTTCCGTCGTCGCCGAATAAGAGCTCGAAGATTAGACATCTACGGAACCCTTCAGCAAGCCGCTTTTCTTCTTTTCCAATTCCTTAGGCTTAGGCTCTGAGAAAACAGCGCCTTACTTAGGCGAGGATTTTAAATTTTTCTTGGCTCGTGCTCCTTCCCAGGCGGATTTTCACCCGCGGCAAATGTTGCGTATGCAAATGGCAGATGTACGAAAAAACTTCTAGCTAAACAGCGATGTTCAACTGAGCGAAAAGAGCGGAGCTCCAGGAAAAACTTCTCAATTTCTGGGTGGACCGAAATTAGGCCCCAATCTACGCAAACTCCGGGAATTTTCTGCAACGCGCCTCTTTTGATTCTGAACTGAACTCAAGGGCATTTCGCGCTCGAAGGCGCTGTTCGGTGCTTAGTTCTTTTAGTTAGATCTATTGTACTCCAGTCGAATTGATTGAATTAAGTTTCTGAACTAGCTTTATTGCTGATTTTTCTACTGTTTTTCGCTGAATTTACGTGCAAACATATGTACTAACTTTCAAGCGCATGGCGCGTCCTAAGAGGTCGATCGATACCTAATAATATAGGGCAGCTTTTCGCTTTACATTTTCTTTTGCTTTCTTTCTCAGATTGTTGAAAATGGAACTCGATTTTCTATTAGTTTTTCCCGAATTCCGTGGGATTGCACTAAATTAGCTAGAGGTTTCTGGGTTTTTTCTGTTTTTTGTCGAAATTTCCCTTCGAGTAAATTTTGCATTCGGGATGACATCACCCCATCAGCTAAAGTGCCTGGAGGGTTTTTTCCATGGCTCCTCGGCCACATTTTCACTTCGCTCTGGAGCGATTACAATTTGCATTGCGGCAAAATGTGACTTTGTAATCACCAGTTTAATGGTCCCGTTGAGGCTTTTTTCGGCAGTTGGGGGTGAAATTTATGATTGCCAGTTTCCTTTTGACAACAGGTCTTTAGAACGATGGTCGCTCCGTATTTAGCCGTTTCTGGGACCCCTTGGTGGTAACCGAAGAAAAATATTACTTGTTTTCTAATTCCAAGGTTAGGTTTAGTATGTGGAAATGGTTAAAGTGGCTGGAGTGCGCCATGTACACGACTGATGCAAGTCTGCCGAAAGTAAGGAAACGTCTCTCCTTCTTCTAAGTGAACTATAAGAAAGCCTATGGGTCTATCACTTCCCCTAAGATGAACCATGGTTTTCCTTCATCCTCAAATTCATGTGTATTTGGCTAAAGGCCGTGTGCACGGCGCAAACCGATGATAATGATTTTTTCCATATGGTTAAGCTCAGCACAAATTCCAGTTCCAAATCCCAGATTTCTTTCCTTTGACTCTCCAGGTCTTTCTAGAATGAAGTTTTATGAACTTCCGGATAGTAGCCTTCTAGAATCGTGACCCAAAAACAGGATATCTCGTAACCCAAGTGGGTATGGCAAAGGATTGGTTGCAGTCTAGCTAGCCAGTAATTCACCCGATCGATAAGTATCATTCTCCCGGACACAACCTTTCGAACCATTTATTTTCGCCTTTGAAGACACTATCCGCTACATTAGAAATCGTGCGTGGTGCAGTGGTAGGACGCGCCACTTCCACCAGCACGGTCGAGTGATCGGTCATCGCCCAGGTTACCGAAGCCTTCCTTTCGCTCTGAAGTCGGGTAAGTTTTTACCAGGCTAACCTTAGAAGGTGTAAACTTTGACTTGAACAGCGGCTCGTCCTCACAAGTCGAAATATAAGCTAAATATGCATTCACTATGCCTCTACGTGTACAAGTGACAAATGCATGGCGCGACCACTTTACATACTTTACCTTACCCTTTGAATCAGGTGGTTTGAGATTTCGACGGTTTTATTCCCAGGAACTCCATTTTGCAGCCTTTTAGTAGGAAAATTGACATCCGGACCACGGCAATGACGGCCGACTTTGAAAGCTAGGAGGTTCCGCCGATGTTTATGTTGACAAAAAGCAGCTTCCGGACCGGAAAGCAGTCCATTTGGGACTACCTGGGGCCAGGTAACCACCTCCACCACCACAACTACTGGCCCACAATCACAATTCTCATTCAATACCATGTTTTTGTTTGGGCGAGGGCGGGCTGGAGGCGGCAAAAATGCAGCCGCCGCGGCGGCATTTTTGCCGCCTTCGTATCAGACTCGGGCTGGGCGTGGCCTGGCTGTCCATTCTCGTGCCAGAGTCGATGCGAATAGTGACTTTTCATCGGCGTCATCAAAATCATCTCAATCATCATCATCATCCTCCAACAAATCATGCCTCGTCAGCCACCTCGCCACCGCCGCCGCCGTTGATGAACCGACAATGTCCGCGACGGCGTGGATTTCGGTCTCGGTACGTTCCCTGAGGCGTTTTTCCGATCCTTCTAGCCAAATTTTGTTCTTGAGGGCTCCTAGGGATGCGCCACGCACTCGTCCTCCATTGAGAATCGTAGGGATGAATGCGTATTTGGCCTATACAATGACTTGTGGGGGCAGCCGCTATATGAAGTCAATGTCTTTACCGTCCCAGACAAGTCTGCACCAATTTACCCGACCCTGGAGGTATGGAAGAGTAGGTTAACCTGGGCGACGGTAGATCGCACAGCTTTGAGGATGGAAGTTGCGCCTCCTACCTTTTTACAGACCCAACAAATGCCATAGTAGGACCAAACTGAAGAAATAGATTAGCGCGCTCTTATAGTAATGAAAAGCGATGTATTCTGTATTTCCTATAATTAGAATTCTATAATTATAGCATTTTAATCCATGTTAGAGAATTTGAATCAATGAAAGGTGCACGGCTCATTTATGGAGAGTACTGGAATTCCATTTTGCATGTTATTTATTTTTATTTTTGAATAATATCATATGTAATTGAAATTCCTGGATAGAAAGTTTCTGTAGGTTACTTTTCTCGCTCCTCAGAATACTTGAGAAGTAAAGCATTCCTGAGGCAATTTGCGAGCATCGGAATGTAATTGATGCGCAGCCGAGTCCGCTATCGAGGGCTCCATTTTCATCCTCCTTTTCTTCTCTCTATTTTCTCTCTTCTTAGTCTTTCACAACATTTCGTATCTATTTTTCGTCGCTAATCCTTCTTCTTCCTCTTTGCCTTATATCTTTCAAACGGTAGGATGAGCTAGGTTTTTTGAAAAACTTGGGCTTTTCTTTAATTCGAGCAAAATTACCTCAACTAAAAGTTTTCTTTTTTGAGGTGAAGGAGATTTTCGTCATAAAATCAACTCGGTTTGCAGATTTTCCAAGGTTTCTGTACAAATTCGTAGGTTTTCAAGAAGACCGTACCCTTTCTTCCTGCTCAGAACAACTGAGGCGCGAAAATTTCCCCAAGGCACTTTGCCAGTCCCCTGTCAGGGCCTCCATTTTTCAACCATTTTTTCTCTTTCTTCTTTTCTTTTTCATTGGACTTTTACGATATTTCATGGCCATTTTTCGTCTTCAGTCGTTCTTCGAGAACAAGTGTGAAGTTGAAGAAATTCCAGCTGCACCCTCATGAATTTTTGATGAATTTCTCTCCTCAAATGACTCGATGGGTGGTGAACTTTGCCCTCAGCCGTTGCGAGACAAACACGTTCGAGGCCCGTCTCATAATTACGTGGACAAATGGGTCGTTCTTTATGGCCACGACGACTTGAAACGGCCCACTAGAGGGTTGGTTTTTTATAGGTTCCTCACAAAGGGCAAAGAAGATTACTTGCCAGTTGCATTTTCCCGTTGGGTGAAGCTGATAGATTTGAAAAGTTTGCACTTCCGTGCGTTGCAAGTACCAGAACATGAGCGGGAAAATAACAAATAAATGAATATTTAAGTAGATAAATAGAATCAAGGGGTAAATTAATATCTATGGAATAAATCAAACAAATCTAACATTCGTTTTTTTATTCGGAATCGTTTAAGCATTTTCTGAGCCCGTTGAACCTATGTTTTCGGGCTTTACCCATTATTCAGGGGTTTGATGCCCATCCACCTTAGAAAGAGGGAGCTAGCTTGACTTCGGGCGAGGATCGATCACTGCATCGATGGCGCGAGGGTTGCAGCACCTGTCGTTATACCATGGTTCGAAGCTATCCAGTCACACTTGATACAGTAGGGAAAACACGTTTTCCTATCCAGATTTCTTGTTCTTTATCATTATGAAACTTTCGAATTTTGAAGGTTAGAATTTTCCCGGGTTGACTGAAATTTCAATTTGTTTAGTCAGGATATTCAGGTTCGGTTGTAAAGGAAAAAGGTGTTTTCTCGCGAGACCTTTCAACCGCTCTGTTTTTATTCATTTAAATTGCTATCATGCTTCACTGGGTAAGTACTTACCCTAGCTTTAATGGCGGTTAGCCCTACCAGGTTATTCACTATATCTCTACGGATCCTGATGGAAATCGAGTGCATGGCGCATCCTCAATGGAGCGAAAACGCCATGGACAACCAATTTTTACCTTTTAGCTTTCACTGCCGCTGTCCAATCATATATTCGCAGTAAATTTTGATGGTAAATTTTACGGCTATCACCGCCATATCGGTTACCCCGACCTTAATGGTTCCGGGTAATGGCGCCTAGAAATAATAGATTGCCGCATGAGAATGTGGTGGTCGAATTTATGGCCGATCTCGTTAATGAATCTGGCCTCAGAATACGTCAGTAGGTACGTCATTGCACTAGCAGATTCGTTAGAATTTCCTATAGGTTTTTCATCCGTATATCTCTAGAATTTCCTATACATTATTCACTATTAATTTGTTTATTTATTCACTTTGGAAAGTCACTCATCTTTTCTTGACTTGAAGCTGTCCAACGGGGATACTCCTGAATCTCCGAATTCTGGTTCAAAATTAAGCCTAGAATTCGCGAGTCCTAAAGCGGAGTTACCCAGCCCTCACTTTTTTCCGCAGTTACGTCTTGTTCTTAAGTAGGTGCATGGTATAGTGGTAAGGAGCCCTAGTGACATCGCATGGTCGAGCGATCGATCCGCACCCGGGCTAACCAGGCCTTCCATCCCTACGTGGTCCGGTAAATTGGTACCAGATTTGTCAGGGAGGGTCAAGCGACTGACCCCCACAAGTGATTGTATAGGCCGAGTAAGAATTCACCAAGCTTCTGCGATTTTGACTGCAAGACGAATGCACGGCGCGTCCTTAGGGAACTGAGGCCAGATTCATGAACGAATGAGCGGTCTCCGAAACCGCGACGCAGTCAGAATCAGACGGCAAAGTCGATGAGAGATTGCGTTTAACATAAGAAGTTTAGGATATGCAGACAAAGTTGGGCGCCTTTCGGGCTATATCTCGGGGTTTATCGGGGACTTACCAATGATGAATCTGGGTCCTGGTCAACGCCCACACATTTGCCTTAACCGTTACTTGTACTTTTTTCATGAGATTGAATGAAGATAGAAATTTGACAGAAATAGCCTTGGTGACTCTCACACATTGAATATTCCACTCGTCGGAGGTTGGAGTGATTTTTGACCGCACCGCGTATCACCGACGACCGACTACGATAACTAAATTTACGACATCACACTCTTCTACTAGTAGCCACCGGCAACGCCTGAGGGGGTGGGGGGAGGGTAGAGTTTTTTTTGGCGACATGAGGTTGAAAGTATCCTTTTGACGTCCACTTGCTGCTGCAGCTTGAATCGGGCCCTAATCAAGCTGTCAGAGTCTTCGTCAGCCCCCCCCCCTCCCAAAAAAACTTTGCCGACGGCGGTCTTATGAAATTGAGCGCTCTGGCGAAAAATGTAATGAAATATTCCTTTAAATCAGCGAATACGGTAGATAAAAATGAAACGGTGAAATGATGGGCGTTGATCAAATTTCAGTGTTGCGCCGTGCACTCGTCTTTAAACAGGAATCGTACAGCCATGGTGATTGCATATATGGCCTATACACTGATTTGCGGGGCCAGTCACTATACTGAGTCTGTGTTTTTACCCTACCAGACATGTTTGGTATCAATTTACCCGACCTTAGAGGCATGGTAGGATAGGCAAGCACAGGCGGAGTTCGATCGTTCGACCGTGCGGATGTCAGTAGCGCCTCTTACTACTGTACCACGGAAGCCCAATTAGTTAGTGTAACAAAGAAGAAAAATATAAATCATCCCGAGCTCACGGGATGTGCGTCACCTTGGCTATCTTCTGGTCCTAAAAGGACTAGAAGAACGTTATTCTCTATCCCTCCACGGTTTCGAACGGAATTCAAATGCATGACGCATCCTTAGTGGGTCCACAAACTTCGCTGCTTTATCCCCCTATAGTATAAATTATCGGCCAGACGAACCAATCATATTCAAGGTGAATTAACTGGATCTAGCGTTTTTGTGAATTTTTACCCGATTACCCTGGGCTCGAATGATATTCCGCTGATTAGCGCTAGGTGGGTAAAGGTCGTGCATCAAGAATCGGGTAGGCGTAAACCTAAAACTCTGGGTTTAGTCGTCGACCAGAAGCCTTGCGAGTTGAGCTGGCTGGGGCTAATTTCTCTTTCATCATCACAACAACATCGTATATTCCAGAATATTGTCGAGGATTTCTAATTTTTGAGCCCTACTCGCTCCATCTCTCATATGAGGCTGTCCCCCTGAGGTTCCCTCGAGGACGGCCTGGGAGAAGGAAATGACTGAAGGTTGCTTTGGTGGTGTGCTGTTTGTTGCCATCTTGGTGCGCCGTTCGTTTCGTCTTATTCAGAGCTATATAAGAGAGGGGATTGCATGCCGTGCTAACGAATTTGGGAAAAAAAGAGAAAAACTGGAAAAATTGATCGAGGATCGATCGCTCGACTGTACGGGTGTCAGTAGCGCCTCTTACTCCTGTACTATGCGCGCCCTCATAACAGTGAGTACCTATGAAATACGTCAAAAGCAGGGATCTATTGAAGGAGAATCGCGAGCGATGCATGACGAATAGTATCGATTTTTTTTCGATTTTTACGATTTTTTCTGGAGCACAGTAGGACTCTCATCGCTTTTCAACCATGTTATGGAACGAGTTGAGCGAAAGATGCTAAGAATGCCAATTTACTTTCCGCCTACATGAAATGCCCTCTCTGAATTTTCCTGAATTGATATATTCTCCTGTCAAAGTAGTCGTGTGAGCAAAAAAGTGTAAAAAAAAACCCTGGGTGTCTTGGCGGAGGTCTCTCAGAGTTTTGTGCCCCAGGGGAGGATCGGCTAGTTTCTGTTATTTTCCCGAGTCGTATAGAAGGAAAGAGATTCTTAGCAGATTTGATAGTCATGTTTCTTCTCCTAAACTTCTTTCCTTTTCATTCTTTTTATCTTTTCCTCTTTCATTTTCATTCTTTTCAACTCTTCGGAACCTGATAAGGTAGCAAAAGTCTTCATTTTCCGATTTTCTTGATGAAGTTTAGTTTGAAATGTAGTTCAGGCATACATTTCGAATCGTTTTTTTTTCTCTTTCATTTTTTCATTCGATTTTCATTTCTCATATCAACAAATTCCACACTCTTTAAAATTTCTATCGTAGCTCAAAGTTGACGAATTTAGGTTTCCATGTTGACTACGGAGATTTCAAATTTGTAAAATTTTTGTAAAATTTTATTGTTAAGTTGATTTTTGGTTTTGTTGAAGACTTCTGGTCCTATAGTACCGCTTTCATTGAATTCATTGACGTGGCGAGTGCACGTCACAGAGAAAAATTCCAGAATACAGTATTGAACTAAAGGTTATGTGTGATTGATGAGATTGCGCCATGCACCTAGGCTTTGCCTAGAATCTTGCACTAAAAACATTGAACTAATCAGTCTTGACGTAAGGGTTGTGTTTATGATCGATGGGAGTACATCATGTACCCGGGCTTCGTCTAGTAGTGTGCACTAAAAACAGTTTTGAACCGAAGGTTATTCATATGATTGCGCCATGCACCTTGACTTGGTCTGGAGTCGTACGCTAAATGGGTTTAGGAGGAGCGAACGGCGAAGAGAAACAACTATTATATTGGGAAGTAGTCGGATTCAATGAGATCAGCTATGATTCAATTTTTCTATCTTTTTCTTTTCTGATTGTTTCGTTTCTGAGTAACTTACTATGGATTTTCTTCGAATCTTGGGTATTTTTGTAAGGAGTACTTCAGAATCAAGGAAAACGTATACCAACGAAAACCCTCCAAAACCTTCCTGATTTTCCCTCTGGTGAACTTCTAACCTAACTATCAATAACGATCCTTCACTATTATATTCTCCACGTCAATACGAACTTTTAATTATATTTCTCAGCTCTCTGTTCTTAAAAATATAATTTGTTTCCAAAATAGATATCATTTTTCACTGACAATAACGACATATAATTTTTAGAATATGTTATAAATAGCCTTTACTTTATGACATATGTATAAAGGTAAAGCTATCGGTGTTGATTAGTCCCCTAAGGACGCGCCACGCATTCGTGTTCCATTCGGAATCGTTGGGTGAGAGTGAATGCGTGTTTGGCCAATGCAATGAGATGCGCGGACCAGCTGCTATACCAAGTATTCTAGTACTAATTTACCCGACCTCGGAGGGATGGAATGCTGGGTTTTCCCTGGGGGGGGGGGCTGTCGCCAGACCGTGCATGTGTCAGTAGCGCTTCTTAGCTATGTACAACGCGCATTTGATATACGATTACATAGTATAATATTTATAGCATAATTTTATACAATTTTTTTTCCAGTGGCAACGCGCTCTCGTCGAGTCCGGATGTGGTGCAGCCGGTGCTGGCTCGAGGCACCTGTGTGCATATCGTCGGCGTGTTCCAATCAGCCATACCTGCCGTCGACGCCAACAACCTCGGTTAGTTCTAACTTTGTTTTATTTTATTATTGTTTTTGTTATTGAGTCCATCATAGTCATCCAAGATGTATCACTCTTATCTTTATTCCTCGAATTTCCTGCACATTTCATTGATTTCTTCCCATCTTTCTAGTCGTTCTGACTTTTTGCTTTTTCTGTCCGGCTTTTAGCGTGGATCGATCGCACGACAGTGCGTGTAGAAGTACCGATTCGTACCACTGCACCACGCCAGCGGTTTAAACACCACTAAGTGGAGAATGTGCCGAATTCGGCAGAAACTGTCAGAATAAACGAAAAAGTTCAGACGGATTTTTTTGGATTTTGGACGGTAAATTGCCCGAGGCAAAAACCTGTTTTTAAGAGTTGCTCGAAAAACTGATCTATTTCTCCGCGTTGGAAAATAGGTATGTATCAGAACTACATATAAGATCATCACTAGATTTGATCTGAGTTCTCCAGTTTTGTGGACCCAACGAATCCGCTGTTATGATAAAAGTTGTGGAAAAACAAAATAAAAATCTAAAACTCATAGTTTTCGGTGCCAGTTTTGTATGAGGTTGCTGACTTACGTAAACCTATACAGTTTTTTTTCAAAGATTCGATGGATTGAACTAAAAGTTCATTTTATCGAAGACGCTTCAGAACTTCCACTTTCCTTCTTCGACTTTTGCCGTATTTTGGAACAGTCCGAGAGAAAATATTTTGGGTGGATGGCGCAACTGGTGCTGTCTTGACGACCACGCATTCGTCATTTCGCTAAGCGTCCTCGAAATACAGCCATAAATCATCCAAAGAGGATTTCCTCGTTCTATCGGAATATTTATATGAATTGGTTTCGTCTGGTCTCGTTTGTATTTATTTTCGTGTCTTTGATGATAGAGCTAAGTGAGTAAAAAGATCCTCCAATGGATTCAATGCCTCCAGGATATAAGGTAATTTTAAGTACAAAATTTGAACTTTCTAGAGCGCGCGTGGTACAGTGGTAGAAGGCGCTACTGACACGATCTAGCAGTCGATCTTCGCCCGGGTAAACTAAGCCTTCCATCCCACCACGGTCGGTAAATTGGTACCAAACTTGTCTGTGATGGGCATTGTCTTGGCGGCTCTACGATTTTGAATGGAATACGAGAGCGTGGCGCGTACTCTGGCGCGGGGTGCATAAAGAAGACCATGTTAGCTTTCCTTACCTTACCTTCGGGTTGTCCGGCAGTAAGGCGGTTCTTAGCTCAGGATCTCCCTTTTGCCGTTTTTTGGTAGAAAACCCAATGTTACATGTGGTTACTGGACCCTAAATTATAATAGGATAGAATTTAGTTCGGAATCAATTAAAAGGTGGCTTTGTATGAGGCCTTTTTTAGGAGTTTTTCTATTACTTTCTTTGTTGTTATAATTACTTCGAAACGATTGGGTTACGCAACCCTGCTTAGTAAGTTTTCAATTAGCCGTAGAATAAGTGAAAATATGACAGCACATGTTTCCTGCAAATGTTTCCAAGTGTTTAGCGGAATTTCTAGTGGATTAATTTATTTTTGAAAAACGACAAGTATTCCGGCTCCAGCGCTGCCAATTGTCAACTAAGCTTTTCAGCTTTGTCAGAATTCTGGGGCAGTTTATGCTGGTGCCCGTGGGCACATCTTGTCAATCGGGCGGCCGGCACAAAGTGCCGATCGTAAACTACGCTTTTTCGAAATCAGCACTCTTTTCACTCGTCGTACTCACCGCGCATCAAAGATCCTGTCGACTGCTGCACCACCTCCAGGCCGACCCCCTGAGGCGGCTATTCCTCCGATGTCTTCTCACTTGCGAACGATATCTCAGTGTTTTCTAATCTTTCGGGTTCTACTTGAAGTCTTTCGCTTTCCTCCCTATTACAAGTCTTAAAAGTCGAAGTTTTTGTTCTCTTGGTGCTGTTATATTCATGGCAAAATTTGTGGCTCGTGTGGGCTTTGAACCCGTACCCTACCCCTGGGTTTGTTGGATTCTCACGACGTTAGACTGCGCCCACCACTTTCCAATTTTTGATGGGATTTTTTAGTTCAATTCAAAAATTATTCTGGTGTTCTGCATGTTGTGCCGCTTTTCTGACCTCTACAAGACTTTATAGTGGACGGTTTTGCTCTTTTGACGCTGTTACATTGGTGGCAAAAACAGTGGCTCATGTGGGATTCGAACCCTAGACTAGAAAGCTATACCATCGTGCCATGTACTCTCCTGCCTAACGATAAGTACGCGCGAGCTCGATCCTCGTCTCGTGACTTTTTTATAATAAACTACCGCATTATAAAAGAGGGACTTATGTGTTGAAGTTGTAAGAGGCGCTACCGATATCGGAACGGTCAAGTGATCGATCTTAGTTCAGGCTAGCCAAACCTTCAATCTTATCAGGGTTAGGTAAATTGGTACTAAAGTTATTTGGGAAGGTGAGAACATTCACTTGAACGGTGGTTGCCGTGAGTCATTATGTAGACCAAGCAGGCCTTCAATATGCCTCTACGATTCTGAACGGTGGACGAGTGCACGGCGCGTCCTTAGTTGACTGATCAACACCAAATAAATGAACAAATAAGATAAACAAAGTAGATGAATAAAATGAATAACACTTCATTCTTTATCCTTTGACATAATTTTTGGTCCTCTAAATCACCGTTTTGGCTATACCACTACGGAAGTAAAACTCTTCTCTTGATTTTCTGGACTATTTTCCCAAGTTTTTTTTTCGATAATCAGTTCTTTAGAGAGCCCGGAAGCGTGTCGTGCTCGTGGGTTTCCAGACGTCGGTTCCTTCCTAGGCTCCCAGTTGTCAACACAAGAAACGCTGTGTTGATTTCGGGTGTTTCGACTGGATTCTATTTCGAGCCGGGGATTGAGAGACTTTGGGATGAGGTTCACTCTGGGTAAATTGAAACCTGAGAGGAAAATCGAAACTCCCACCCCCAGGCTTCGTTCACCTCTAGTGGAGGTGGGGTGGACGGGTTCTCTCAGGAGTGGCGAGAAACTCGTCCGATTCTTCGAACGCTTTTCCTTTTCCACGATAAACTGGTCTACTTTGATCTATGGAGGACCTCTTTTCCCTAGGGCACCCTGACTTTTTGCGTTTCGTTGGAGGAATTATTGGTATAATTTTATCCAGAATAGCCCAGAACCTGGAAGAATCGACGAGGTGGCTGCCGGGATCGATCTCCCGACCACAAGTCAGTTGTTCCGGCCGCCGTTAACGTTCTACTGACAGTCGATCACTTTTTGCCCGGAAGCCCTCCCGGCCTGCCAGCAGCTCCCGGCCGCACTTCCTTCTCCTTCTCCACTTCTTTTCTCGACATCCACCAGCTGAAATAGAGCCGTTTTTCTTCTAAAATTGATTATTGTTTATCTTTGATAATTGATGAGGAGGCAGTTGCCACCTCAAGGAAGCTCCTGGCTAATCGACCGCGCTGCTCTGATTGATTTCACTGCTTGATCGGCCGATAGATTGTAACATGGGGCAACAACCACGACGACCTCTTCCATGGTACGCGCCACGTGCTCAACTTCCATTCAGAATCGTATAGGCAAGGTGAATGCATATTTGGCCTATACAACGACTTGCATGGGTCGAGAGCTGTTTTAATTAGCGCCTTTACCCTGCTTAACAAGTCTGGTATCAATTTACCCGCCCACTGAGGGATGATGGAAGACTTGGCCTTTGGATGAGGATCGATCGCTCAACCGTGTCTATCAAAGCAGCGCCTCTCGCCACTACACCACCAGCCCCCTTTTACTTCGGTATCTTCTTGTAATTAGAAAAAAGAAGGACTTGAACGGACGGAGAAGGTATATAGAATTGCCATCATTCTTTCTATCCTTTGGAGAAAAAGGCAGAGAGAAAAGTGTTCGAAAATGTCTGCACCTTTCCTTGTTTTTTTTTGAATTTTTTTCTGTAAGGATGCTTTTTATCTGTCCAGTTTTGAGGTGCTTTTTTGGATTTTTTTGCTGTAACGATCGGAAAAATGACAATTGACTGGGCTTCTTGTAGCATGCTCTACTTCTTCCTGAAAAAATTGAACTGCGCCTCTTTCCTTTCTTTCTGTTCTTCTCTGCAATTTTTGCCCTTTTTTCTATTTTTTTTTCAAAACAAACGAATGCCTTTCGAAGACTGTGCTATGTTCATTGGCTATTTTCATGAACCTGCAGACTTTTCGTGGCTATTCCTAGGGCTCGTAGTAAACAGGGACCTTTTCCAAGCCGGTTTTACCTTCAATACATCTAATGCCCCCAGGGTATAAGTAATTTTTAGTACAAAATTCGAACTTTCAATTGAGCGCGTAGCACTGTTGTAGGAGGTGCTACTGAAACGGTCTAGCGATCGATCCCCGCGCGAGCGATCCAAGCCTTCCATCCATTCGAGGTCGGGTAAATTGGTACCAGGCTTGTCTTGTAAGATAAAGACACTGACTTGGTATAGCGGCTGGTCAACGCAGGCCATTATGTAGGCCAAATACTCATTCACCATGCCCCTACTATTCTGAGTAGAAGACGAATGCGTGGCGCGTCCTTAAGGAACTGATCAACACTGACCGTTTTACCTTTACCTATTCGAATTTTTTGGAGTTATTCGCTGAAGAACCGTGGCCAATGTACTTGATAGGCACTCACGGTCAAGATTTCCCGCTTATTTGCTAAGTCGTGGGAGAAATACCCGCGCTTTGTTCGTATGAGCCGGAATCGGCGCTTTTCGAGGGTCCACTGCTGGAGGTGGAGCCGGAGGCGTTTTTTTCGTAGGCTCGTGCCGGTGAGAATTCTAGTCATTCTTCTCAAGTTCCTGGTAGTTTTCTGGATCATCTGAACGCCATTATGACCTTGATGTGATGGGAGTTGTTACCCAAACGATTGCCTACGATTTTTTCTCGGCGGGTGATGACTCTTCTTCGTGTTTGCTTCACTTTGTCCATTACATTTTTTCGTTTTCTTCTTTTTTTTTCCGCGACAAAAATTATTGAACAACCGTTGGCAAGTTGAGAGGCTTTCGATTCCTATGAGATACCGTCTTTCGTTGCCTTTCTGTTTCGTTTTTTCCTTCCTTTTCTGTGCTTTTCGTCTTTTTTTGAAATTGTTCCTTTCAGTGCGTAATTGTTCCCCTCATAATCTATCCGTTTCTTCGGACCGTGACCTCGCGAGCATGTCAAAAATTTATTCCGAAACGTTCATTTTGTAACAATTCGCAGTAATTTTTGAGATTAAAAGGACCCCTTGTACCATTCTTACCCAAAGATAACCTATCTGTTTAGGGGTAAAAGATATAAATGTTGGTAGAGTTCCTTTTTCATGGCATACGTAGGTGCCGTGGCAAAAAATGGCAGTAAAGAGAGCCAAAAATGAGGTGTGGAGCTTTTTTTCTGGAAAAGTAGGGCCATGTTATTTGAATTTTTCATGCAAGGTGAGAAAATAAAACGGTCGTCGTTGATTAATTTTTATTTATTTATTTATTTATTACACAAGCATGCTTGTGTGAGATATACATCAAATTCTCCGAGGACAAACATAACAACAAGTGCAAAACAAACGATAGCTAAAAGAAAACACCAATGACACAAATAATATGATCGACAGGAGGACATCTAAGACCAGGAACTTCACTAACTTAGATTTTTGAGCAGAAATTTCTTGAAAGCTGATAATTGGGTTGGAACTGTGCCTTTTTTCTTAAGAATTCCATATGCTGTATAAGCTCTGAACGTGAAGAAATTTCGTCTACCGTTAGTCCTCGCCCATCCCGGGTCATAACTCGTGCAGCCACTTCTTGTATTAGTTGTTCTCAAAACCAGCAGGTCTGATGGCTCGATACCGCATGTTCTGTGAATGATTTTATGGAACAAAATCACATCATTCCTTTTTCTTCTATACTCCAAAGTTCTGAGACCAAAGTTGAGGTTTCTTTCTTCACTATTCGGTATCAGGTCATAGTTGTATCCCATTTGCCTTATCATCAATTTCCTTGTGAAGCTCTTTTGGACCTTTTCTAATTGTTGTACGATCTTTTTCTTACATGGATTGAATACAGAGGTCCCATATTCAAGCATGGGCCTGATGTAGACCTTATATGCCTGAAGCAGTACGGCAGCATTGGTAGTATTAAGGGTCCTAAACATTTGATACATCATCCGTGCTGCTTTCGATGCGATTATTTCGCAGTGTTTATCAAATGAAAGGTCCGTAGTAACCAAAAATCCTAAATCCATGACCTCTTCCACTGTCTTTAAGATAGCACCACCAATTGTGTATTCGTTCTTGGTACTATTTCTACCTAAATGCAGTACTCTACATTTTCCTTCTGACAGTGGTAAATCCCAATCTTGAGACCAACTGTAAACCAAATCGATTGCTTCTTGGAGGAAACCAGTGTGCTCCATGTCGTTTGCCAACCCATAGACTTTGAGATCGTCGGCAAACGCACAGAATTCGATTTGCTTCTCTGATAGTAGATTGAGCAAATCGAAGGTGTAGATGTTAAAAAGAACGGGTGATAACACGCCACCTTGTGGAACACCACGATTGGTAAACTTAGGTTCCGAAAAAGCATCATTAACCCGCACTCTGTATTGGCGGCGAGTCAGAAAGGCTCTGACCCATGAAATTATTCGGGGATGAATTCCGACTAGTTCCATTTTATAGAACAGTTTCTCATGGCAAACCCTATCAAATGCCTTACTGAAGTCAAAATACACAACGTCCACTCTATTACCTTGGTCTATGGCTTTAGTCCAGTAGTTCAGGGACTGGATCATCGCCGTAACTGTAGACTTCCCTTGCTGAAATCCGTGCTGCCTTGGAGAAATAACATGTAATTCTTCAAGATGCTTCACAATATTCTTCTTCACAAACTTTTCAAACAGCCTAGCGAATAGAGAAGTGATGCTAACTGGTCTAAAGTTGACAGGATTGTCGTACGGAGGCTTCTTTGGAATTGGAGTTACAAACGATTGTTTCCAACGATCAGGGACTTCTGCGGTCATGAAGGAGAGATTAAAAAGAAATGCTAATGGACTAGCTATGGCAGACGCCACTTGCTTAATAAATTCCAGTGGGATATTATCCGACGTTAAGCTTTCAGAACGTGGCCATTTTAAAAGTTCTGAAAGAATCTCCTCTCTGTGAAACCAAACTGAATCTGGCATTGTTGAAAACAACGGTTTCACGGGAACATTTCGCCATTCTGTGCTACGAGATTCAAAATTCTCCAAAAACGTATTAGCCAGCAACTCCGCCTTCTCTTTGTCATCGTATACCTCTCTTCTTTCGAAAGAGCGTAAGGCGCCCATCGCCTGTTTACCCTTTAGACGCGAGTTCAACAGTCTATAGAATTTTCTTCGGTCACCAGAGTCTATAACACGTTTCTCCACGGCTTTATTGTACTTTTTCAGCTTAATTTCTAGAGTATGGGAAATTTTTCGATATTGTTCCCATTCGTAGGAGCGGGATGTTTGTTTAGCTCTGATCCAAGCCTTATCCCTCTTATCAAGTAGTCTCCTTAAGTATGGAGGAAGTTTCGACTTACTACTACTTACTTTCCTGATAGGGACAAAAAGTTCGATACAGTGCTGTAATATTGTAATGAAGAGCTCATATTTCTCGTTAACCGTTGGAACGCTATTTAGTGATCCATACCAGTCGACTTCTGCTAGGTATCGCAGAATGCTGTCATAGTCCGCAGAGGCGAAATCTCGTTTGAGAACTGTTGGAGTAGGAGTTCGATGAGATTCAATTTTGAAATAAACAGTGCAATGATCACTAGAGCCAAGCGGGGCGCGAACATTCAAATCGAAAATTGTTTTGTCATCAATGGACAATACAAGATCCAAAGTATGATTACCCGAAGTCGGTGTACTAACAAACTGTTTAAGCGAGTGAGTGTAGCAAAATTCAACGAATTTAGCTGCAATGCCACCCCTACATGATAGATGAGTGCCATCATTCCAGGTGATTTCGGGGAAGTTAAAATCCCCAACTATGATGCTTCGCTTATTGCACGCAACCAAATCACTCAGTGCCCTAATCAGTTGTCCGCTTAGGGCCGAGGAACAGTGAGGGGCCCTGTACACCAGAACGAATCGAACTACACATTCCAATAGCAAATCACAACATAGGATCTCATAACCTTCTGGTACCGATTCCTCGAATACCAGAGAGGGAGAGCTAGATTTCAAAGCCAGAATTGCGACGCCACCACCTCTTTTTGCTGAACGATCAGACCTTAGCACGATGTATTGAGAACAACAACTTTTGAAAAGTGAAGTGGTGTCAATATTACGGTTAAGCCAAGTTTCAGTTATCAAAATGATATCGATCTTTTGTTTCAGAAGGGCTATAATGGAATCCCTATTACTAACCACTGATCTAATATTCGTTAAAATGCAAGTGACCGAGTTTGCAAGTGACCGAATTTTCGAGAATGCGCCACGCGCTCAAATTCCATTCAGAATCGTAGAGGCATGGTGAGTGCGTATTAGGCCTAAACAATGACTTGCAGGAGCAAGCCGTCATACCTTTTAGCCCGGGTGAGAATCGATCGCTCAACCGCGTGGGTCTCAGTAGCGTCTCTTACCACTTTACCACCCTTCACCATGAAGCAGTCGTTGAAATTCTCTGTCTGCTTGGATGAAAGGGGTGGCAATCGCTGTGGATCATCACCATGGTTCGATCGCCGATCAATCGATGCTGATGATCGTCTCAGCTGCTCATCGAGTCATTGTTCAGGCCATTGTCATTCATTAGGCCATTAAGCACCGACAATTTACCGCCGGAGGGGCCGCCGGCCAGCCATTGTGCTAGTTGTCCGGCGGCGTTCGTTGTTTGCGTTGTTAAATTGCGGCAAGACGCACGGCTGAATCCCGTATTTTGCTCGGATATCGCCAGCAGCAACAACAACCAATCACTGCAAAATGTTCCTCCGCCCATAATATTTATTATATTACTCCTTTACGAGGATTTCTGTTCGAGTATGTCTTAACGACGCCAGTGGACCTGAAAATAAAAATATTTTTCAAAAAAATAAAATAAAAATCCGTCGGTCTCTAACATGGATAGAACTCTTTTTCATCATTCCTCTCTGTTTCAAATGGCCATACATGCCTTAGGGTTTTTCCCGAGATTTTCTTGTCATTACCACTTCCCCATTTTCATGGATACCACAAATTATTGTGAATATACTAGGAATTCTTTATCTTACAAGGGAGGTCAGTGAACTTCCCCCGACGATTCATAACAAGACCTATATGGTCTTATAGAGCTTGAAGCGTATATCACAGATATGTAATTTATTTTTGCTGAATGGCAGTGGGTGGTCCGAAAATTGCAAAAAAAAGTAAGCACTGCTCTGACAACACTGCTGAGGGGCGCTGAATAGCCCCTGAGGTGAGAAGTTGATGCAATTGTGCTTCGGTAGCGCAGGGGTACCGCAGTGGACTGTTGTTCGGAAGGTCAAGGGTTTGGATCCTGTGGATGTGTTTTCGTTTTGCTTCAATCGCATTGATACCAAATGGTGCTCATTTTGCGATTTTGTTATGGGGATTGAAGAAAATCATGTTTGGAGCACTCTAAACCGAACAAATTTTAGTAAATGACAACATTAATATGGGTAGCCAATATCTACCGTAACTTACCTTACACAGACGCAAATTCAGAAACTAATGTTGGATTCGTGATTAGCGACCCAAATAACCCCCACATACGAAGTTTGGACGAAATTGGCGATTTTGACCCACGCACCTCACTTACCCACCCTTGCCATAGCAAGGGCTCACCAGCCCACACACAACGAAACCCGTCATTAGATACCCTCACTTGTTTCAAATCACAAAACTAGCGCTATATTCGTGACCAGCGTCTCAAATAGTCTCATTAGCAAAGTGTGGGCGAAATGGGTGACCATGACGTCTCGAGCCTCATGTCAGGTGTCGGTAGAGTTGCCCAAGGTTGAGTCTCTGATGAATTACTGGTAATATTATGGCACCATTCAGACTGTAGCTGTCAGAAAATCGTCAGCATCCGCTACCTTCGTTCCAGAAATTGCCTAGGAGTCTCACCTGGACTGCTGATCACGAATTTAACTTTTGCTTCTGGATTTCTGACTGGTGAGCGCTTGCTATGGCAAGGGTGGGTAAGTGAGGTGCGTGGGTCAAAATCGCCGATTTCGTCCAAACTTCGTGTGTAAGGGTTATTTGGGTCGCTGATCACGAATCCAACATTAGTTTCTGAATTTGCGTCTGTGTAAGGTAAGTTACGGTAGATATTGGCTACCCATATTAATGTTGTCATTTACTAAAATTTGTTCGGTTTAGAGTGCTCCAAACATGATTTTCTTCAATCCCCATGACAAAATCGCAAAATGAGCACCATTTGGTATCAATGCGATTGAAGCAAAACGAAAACACATCCACAGGATCCAAACCCTTGACCTTCCGAACAACAGTCCACTGCGGTACCCCTGCGCTACCGAAGCACAATTGCATCAACTTCTCACCTCAGGAGCTATTCAGCGCCCCTCAGCAGTGTTGTCAGAGCAGTGCTTACTTTTTTTTGCAATTTTCGGACCACCCACTGCCATTCAGCAAAAATAAATTACATATCTGTGATCTACGCTTCAAGCTCTATAAAACCATATAGGTCTTGTTAAGAATCGTCGGGGGAAGTTCACTGACCTCCCTTGTTAGTTCTCTGATATCGCTTATTATATCGATCTTTTTATTTTTATATTTCTATTTTTTAGTTTTTTTGTAGTGTACTTTTGGACTAGGCAACTAAGATTCGCTTCCAAAATACCTTTGAAAGAGTCGCAAAGTAGACAAGTTTGAGAATAAAAATGCAAAAATATATTCTGAAAGCGTTTTGGCGTCTTTTTTCCTCTGAGGTTTTTGGTAAGCAAGGTCTGAGCAGTATTCTTTTGACAGCAGTGACACGGGGCAAACGCTTACCATTTTACCCTATTTTACCCCTTTCCTCACCCTATTTTTTACTAATTTTTGCCATAGATATTATGTTTTCTGGAGCAACACGTTTTTCGCATTTTCCATTGTTGTATCGAAGGAAACTGTGTCGTATGCTCGAAATCGACCGATTACCCCTAAGTGCGCCAAGCACTTGACTTCTGTTCGGAATCGCTGAGAATCTTTTATGGGTGCTCGATATAGGGGATTACCTAGATGTGGGAAGTGTCATTGGCTCGTGGGATGATGCACCAAAATTTGGAGGCCGATAACATCTCCCACATCTAACTTGAATACTTATTCTGGTTTTCTTTTCATTCCATTTTTAATTTTACTGTGTTTTCTTGTTGTTTTGTCTAGCTGAAGATTTCTTGTTTGTTTCCATATATTCATTTTATTTATTTCTCTTCTTCTTCTTCATAAACGTTTGTCCCGCTCTAGAGCTCTACTTTTTCTTTGGCGCCATAGCGCTCTATCTATTTATATCTCTCTAACAAACATATATTTATCTTATTTTTTTTATTTATTTTTGTAGATATTCATATGTTAATCGTCGTAAATGTAATCATTCTCTGTACAGCTGTTAAGAAAACGCGCGGGTTGCGCCATGCACGTGGCTTCCGTCAAATACGCATTCACCATGCCTCTGCGATAGCTCCATTTCCCCAGGCTCTACTATGTATAGTTTCCCTCCTGAGGGGTTGTTATTGGGTGGTCCTGAGGCGATTCATCACCGTTCTCCGGCAGTACCCTAATACCCCTGAATGAGTGATGCTGTATCATACCCTAATCCCCGCTCGGTTTTCTTCCCCTCCTAAGCCCTGTGGCAGCTCAACTGGGGTGTTTTGGCCGTTCGTCGTTTCTCGTCTCAGCCAGTGGTCGTTGCTCACACAATGGGTTTCCGTTCACCCGTCTCTGGTTAATGGTCCGTTCAGGTGGCATTCAGGTAGCCACTGCGTTACCTGAATATCTGAAGCGCAGCTGTTTTCTGATTCCTTCGAATACGAAAATCCTTGGGCTAATAAACGCCCGCTTCCGGGTAGGAACCGCTTGGTTGACGCTTTTCACCCATACCCTGGTTGGTATTGCCTTTTGCCGGGAATTCGACAAGTTCAGTAAGACGTGTTATGTCTCACCCTGTCTTCGTTCCTTTGAAAAACAACTTGATAACTACCTAAAGAACAAAAACTAGACTGAAACACATGTTCTCCCGTTCCTTTCTAAAACATTCTTTTAGTTTAGCGTCACGCTGCCACCTAGCTTTCACATCGTCTTATAGTTCTCATGCTCTAATGTCTCTCATTATCTGCTTCTATCTTCATTTTCAAGTTCATTTCTGATTCATCGTTTTATTGTTTGGTTTGTTGTTGTTAGGGAATTCACAGTCTTCCTATGTTCAGGTCACTGTTTTTTGATTTTATGCTCCATGAGCCAGCTGCTCACTCTTACATGATTGTCCCAACACTCATGTAATAAATATGATATGATATCAGTTATCAGTAGTCGTTATAGATCTCCCACATCAGTCATTTATATTCCATTACATTTAATCAAATGTTTTTTCCTACTAAAAAAATCTTCTCGAGTTCGGAACTGTCCTATCTTATTTCGAACTGTGAATTTCAGGTAAACGTTAGATTTTGAATAATTGCAAATGTCTTGTTTTTTGAGAGAAAAAACGAATTTCTATTGTATTCGACCAGTAGGACATACTTCAGAAGAACTGGTTTGAATTTAGTTAGGTTTCATGTTTGACTTAATTTAAATTTTAATTGCAAAGTAATGGTCCTGGCAAAGAAAATGGTTGCCGAGAATTTATCATTTGTCATTTATCTCTATCTTTACCATTTGACTTATCTCTTTTTTAACAATATTATTTTCTAGCTAGTTCAAAATGTTATGGTATTTATTTACATTTGAAAATCTATGTCGCCTTGAGTTGCGGTGAATCTTCACCTACATTCCAAAAATTATCTTGCCTGGGTCTCGTTTTATGAGCCTATAAGTTGGTGCCTTTTTTTATTATTTTTATGAATTTTATTAACCTGATTTATTATTTTATTTGTCTTGGTATTGGAAGATAGTTTGAAAGGGAAGAATAACACTGCTCCAGCGCTGTAAACTCGTCAAGTTGCTGTTTGGTGCCTTATTTCATGAGAGCCCTTCAGACGTATTTCTTCGTTGGCCTGTGTCACGAACGAACATCTCGTGAGCGATGAGAATGTATTGGTTTGGGAAGGAAAAAGAAAGATGAAAGATGGATAGAGACTCATTCATGAAAAATGAACCGACGAATGACTAGCGGAATAAATTAAATGTCATCTCAGAAAATTGCAGAAAACCCATAAAGTCTTATTTCAAAATTCAACGAGGAAATATTTCTTTGAAGCCATTTTCTAATCGATTGGCACTAAACACTCAAAATTTCATCAGGAAATATTCCTTCACAACTTTTTGCTAACCAATTCGCATCGAAAAGATTTTTTGAGTGAGAAAAACAAATTTCCATAGTTTCCGACCAGGGGTACTTCACAAAAAGTAATATAAATTCAATTAAGTCTTGAGCTTAATTTAATTCAAATTTTAAATTCAAAGTAATAGTTCCCGTAAAGAAAATATCAATCACCTGTATCGTCCCGTTGATCATCGATTTGCTCGAACGGGTGCCAGTAACGTCTCCATTCGTCCCTGTCGCGTGCCATGGTAGACCAGTGGGTCCTGCTCGCTCGAGGAACACGAAGGGCATCGAATCGAAAGAAAATATCAATACACCAAATTATCAAAGCTATCAGGAAAAATTTAGCAAAATGTGGAGTGATGAGAAAGTTGTTCATTTATGTTAATTTATTTATATATTATTTATTTATTTACGAAAACAGTAACAGTATATATTATTTATTTATTTATTTACGAGAACAAGCCATCTGCAACGGTGATATGTTAGAAAAAGACAGGCAGAAACGTTAATAAGTAATTTTTTATAAATTACATATATTATATTATTCATAATATGAATTGATACAATTTATTTATTTATTTATTTATTTATTCATTCATTTATTTATTTATTTATTTATTTACTTATTATAGATAATATTAATTTGTTTAATAAGTTGTTAAATTTGTCTACTCATCTTGTTTTTACTCTAGTTGATGTTAATACCTCCGCGATCTCGTTCATTTTTAGCTCTATCTTTAGATGGAGATCGGGGCCATAATTCATACTCCCACGTTCTTCCATTCCAAGTCACCCCATAAATCCACTCATTTTTCTCATTTCTTACCGTAATTCGTCTCATGATTGATGATTTCCAGTCCTCCTTAAGTCCATTTTCCATTTTTCAGCTCCGACGTCAGATCGAGAGATGCATCGCCAGTACACGAACAACTCCGGCTCAACCGAAGCGGAAGAGTTCACGCAGGAAGAACTTCAGGAATTCGCTCAAGCGTTCAAGGTGAGCTGCGGCAGGCAGGCAGCTGCGGCAAATTGCCTCCTCGATGAAGCTCATTTCATCGTGAAAATTCAATTTGAGTTCGAATTTCCCTTGACGATCTGTTTTGCAGATGTTCGACAAGGACGGCAACGGCACGATGAACATCAAGGAGCTCGGTGTCGCCATGCGAACGTTGGGTATGAATCCGACCGAAGAAGAGCTACAGGTCAGCCGTATTCCCATGGCACCGTGGTAAGAGGCGCTACTGACACCCGTGCAAGGTCAAGTGATCGATCGCCGCCCTGGCAAACCAAACCCCTCATCTCTCCGGGGTCGAGTAAATTGGTACCAGATCTGTCCAGGAGGGGGAAGCACATTGATTTATGCAGCGATGGGCCGTTGGCAAGTCACTATTTTCTCTATATTACAAGTCTTTATGGTAGGAAATTTTGTTCTCATGATGCTATTATGTTCATAGCCAAAATTGTGGCTCATGTGGGATTTGAACTCGTGCTTCACCCCTGGGTTTGTCGGAAAGATACACAAAACGCAGTTTCATGAAGACCAAATACGCATTCACCATGCCTCTATGATTCTGAGTGGAACACGAATACGTGGCGCGTCCTCAGGGGACTGACGTACGCGGACACCTTTACCTTTACCGTGTATCTTTACCTTATCACTTCGGTTCCAAATCCGGTTCTGTCGTTTCATTATGGCTGAGAAGACGTTTTGACAAGCCCTTTGTCCAAAGAGATTCTTTTTTGCCACCTTTTTCATAGTAATTTTTTGCATATAAAAATGGGTTTCTAGCGCATAAGCGGCTCAGAATGTCGAACGATATAAGAGTCATAGAAGTCATAAAAGATGCAGCAGAAGAAGAAAACTGTATTTTTTCATTTTATTCTCTTACTGGTGAGGACGTTAAGGAGTTTGATACTTTCTAGTGGTGCCTTTCCACGATTTCAGGAAAAATTTTATTATTTTCAAATGCATTGAATTTGAATTTGAATTTCTACATAAAAAAAGATTATTATAGGAAATAATAAGGTATAAATATTCCTATTGTAGAACATGGTGAACGAGTACGACGTGGACGGCAACGGAAAGATCGACTTCGGTGAATTCTGTAAGATGATGAAGGAGATGAACAAGGAAACCGATCAGGAGCTGATTCGTCTCGCTTTTAAGTGGGTCGTTATTTTTATTATTTTTATTATTTGTTTATTTGTGTATTTGTTTGCTTGGATGTGAAGGATATCGATGGGAATAGAACATGTATAGACATTAACATAAGGAAAATTATGAAAAAAAACCAGTTCGATAAAGCAGTTCGACATTCGCTCAGATAGTGGGTGGCATGCAGACCCTTTCAATTCGTCGGTGTATGTTACGTGCATGGCGCAAGTTGAGCTCATGAGAGCATTCCGCTGATATTTGACGCTCGTTCAATCCCACAACGCTTACTAGCCTTTGTATGACAACATCCAACCTAGAAAGCAACGGTAAAGTAACTGACAAATGCTGATGAATACCATGAGGATGCGCCATGCCTTTGCCTCCCATTTAAAATTGTAGAGGCTTGGTTGGTACATTAGTGGATACGTCATCTTTTCGAAAATTCCACCCGTGCTTGGACATGCGTGTCAAATAAAAGCTCAAAGATACATGAGGTCGGTGCTCATCAGTGCCCTGGTCGCGCCATGCATTCGTGCTCCATTCAGAATCGTGGAGGCACACACGATGCACTTTAGCATATACAATGACTTGCTGGGGGCAGCCGTTGTACAGGTGTTAGTGTCTCCATTTTTCCAGACAAATCTTTTACAAAATCAGCCTCGGAGGGAAGATAGGCTTGGTTAGCCTCGATGAGGACCGATCGCTTGAGTGTGCTCGTGGAAGTAGCGCCTCTCACCACTACACCATTGGCGCCGAAATGTCTCAATTGAATGAATTACAAATTGAAACAATATTAAAAATAAAACAAATTTGAGCTGCGTGGCGTTCGTAACAGTTCGACGGATAGAATACACTCGCTGCTCGCCATTTGCGGTATTTTTCTACTTTTTTGCTGTATAAGGTTGTAAGTTCTTCTACTTGGTCGAAAAATTAATAAAAATGTGATTGTAATTGATCATTTTTTTTCAAATAAAAATCAACGAAAGAGTATTATAATTATTTATTTTTATTTTTAAAGTAATTATTTTCTTTTCAGAGTGTTCGACAAGGACGGCAACGGGTACATCACAGCGCAGGAATTCAAGCATTTTATGACGACGATGGGCGAAAGATTCACCGAGGAAGAAGTGGACGAGATCATCAAGGAAGTCGACAAGGACGGCGACGAACAGGTGAGCCGGCTCCAAAAGATATTTATATAAAATGAATTGTTTTCTCCAATTTTTCGACACTGTGCGCGTCCTCGGTACGTCTACGATTTTGCATGAAGAACGAGTGCATGGCGCATCCCAACGGGACTGATCGACGCCGACCACTTCCCTCCACTTCATCATTGTAGATGTAGTGAAGAGCTCCAGTGGTTGAAGTAATGAAGACTCTCGTGCACATGTACCTTTCGGACGAGTTATCCCCCTCACATTTGCAATCTGGTCGAACTCATCCGAGCCGCGCGCGGAACCCAACAACCGGAATGATGGTATCCCTGTCTAACCAGTGTGTTCTATGGGCTTCACTAACTTTTTAATCACTGATTTTCTCCTGGGTAAAATATCCTTTAAAAAGTCGTGGGAGTTCAGGTTGAGGCTCTTTGGGGATGAGCTTTTCTAGAACAAAAAACATTTTGTTGTAAAAAAAAATACGTTTAAATGGATCGTTTCCAGATCGACTACGAAGAATTTGTACAAATGATCGCACCGATCGTCTCCGAAGGCAACAAGGACGATCCATTCGCCGAGCCTCCACCGACGGCTGCCACCACGAAGTGACCTTTGCCACCAAACTTCGTCTCGAGATGATTAGGATCTCAAGCGAATCTCGGAACGCTCGCGACACGTGAACGCGGACAGAAGCATCTCAATTACCTTTTCTCCGAAAAAAATCCGAGTGTCTAGGCTGAAATTGTGCAAAATTCCGTCTTTGAGGTGCCCTGCCGTGTTCGGACGAGTTGTCCCCTCACACAGTCGAATCTCGTCCGAGTCCGGGCGCCCAGCAACCAAAGTGGTGTATCTCTTATCTTGCAATGTGTTTTACGGGCATATCTCAGCTCTTCAATTTTTTTTTGCGGCGGCAGCAGCAGCAATAATTACGTTTAGGTTTAAATGCACCAAACACTAGTACCTCTAGACCCGGCGTATATCAAAGATATCTATTTTTTGGTTTTCGTTGTTGTTTTCATATCGCGGAGTATTGATCGATTTGTCGCTCGGATCGTGCACGATTTGTCGACAACTTTGTAAAGAATATTATAATGTTATATTTTATGTAAAATGATGTTCAATTGTGACGAAGTATTAGAGTGTTCCGGTGTATGTTCATTTGAATTCCAGTGCCATTCCGTTCCGCTTGGATCTCTTGTTTGTGTGCACACTATATTTTCTCGGAAAATTAAAATTCAGTAAATATTTGGACTGTGCGATTTGTTCTGTGGAAAGCGAGTAATTGTTCCCAACACTTTACTTTTTATATTTCGATTCAACGAACCTCTTTCGGTTTTATTTCTTATCCGGAAAGCTACTTCGCTAATTTTTTTACTTGATATATCAGCTGCAGCACTATTGATTCAACGATAAATGTTCCCAGAATTACTGTAGCTCTAGAGCTTTTGAGTTTGTAGTTCGCCCGTCATCTTACGCTCTTTATCTGTGGTTGCACACGGTGCATTAAAGGCAACGGCTTCGAACCTTGCGCGTTAGTTCACAAACATTGTCTGCAGCTGCCTAAAGTGCACTTGGAGTGCCACTGTTTTTTTTTTAATTTTAAAATTTTAACCTCTTCTGTGCGGGTGGAGCACTGGTTTTTTTGTTATTATTAAGCAGGTTTGTTTGCATATCCGCGATGTAATGAGGTTTTTAATGCTGTTTGTTCCGAATTGCAGCGATTTTGCTACTGATGCTCCATAGTACGAATCTGTGAGAAGATAAAAAGGTAAAGGTAAAGGTGCCGGCGTTGATCAGTCCGCTGAGGACGCTCCGCCGCATTCGTGTTCCAGTGAATGCGTATTTGGCCTATACAGTGACCTGCGGGGCCAGCCGCTATACCAGGTCAGTGCCTTTACCTTCCCAGACAAGCCTGGTACCAATTTACCCGACCCCGGAGGGATGGAGGGCTTGGTTAGCCCGGGCCGGGATCGATCGCTCGACCGTGCGGGTGTCAGCAACGCCTCTTACCGCTCTGCCACGCGGTCCCTGTGAGAAGATACCGTGTCTAATTTCGTTAGAGGGCTATTGTGAGAGTGTTTTCAAGGACAAATCGTCTACGAATGTGCGTAAAGTTACATAGTGAGAATTGAATGAATATTGATCAACGAGGATGCTTTTTAGAGGTGCGTCTGGGATATGTTGCCCAAGTACGAACTTTCTTGAAGTTTTGACTGATTACGGTATGACACGTTTGTAAAAATGGCGCATTGCTTCACTGCAGCCAGACGATATTTATAAGGTGTCAGACAGATTAGTAGTGCTTTTAGTAAAAATCAGGCAAAACAAAGTGACTGCAGGGAAGTGAGAGCCGAGAAAGATTTTCTATGGTCACTTAGGCATGAAGAAAAAAACGTGGGTCGATAGCTAAAGCGCTATTCATATTCGAAATTCACCTCTTATAACAAATGCTTATAGCCCTTAACAGTTACGGAGAATCTGTGGTATGAAGTGTAATTTTTTTAAAAAATGTTGCTAGTTGAGTTGGTGACATCATTTTTCGGAATTTCACTGGACAACAGTAGGTTTTGGTAACATTCCGAAACTTTGATTTTTTTTACTTTTCTTTTTTCTTCTGATTTTCTTGACTTGTCATACGAACTGGGAATCCCTGAAGTAGATTTGTCGTTTCACGGGTAACATTCCACAGGTTTTAAGTGTCGAAGTGCTGAAGAGGCCGTGTAATGCTTTCTTTATAAACGAAAAAGGACCGATGTGAAAATGATTTTTTGCAGTGGTACCGGGTTTCCTTTTTCGAACAATTTCTTGTGGAGACCAACTCCAACGTATTAGACACAGGTGCCCAACCTGCTCCAGTGTCCATCAAGGCAATTAGCTGTCTTAGGTCCTGCAAATAAATGGTAATAAGTGAGCAGTGTACAAATTAAATTGAGTAAGATGAAGCATATTTGCTCTACTCTATGGACAAATTTCTATTACCTAACCGATCGGCAGTGCAAGAGTTTTCGATGCCATTTGGCTTTTCTTTGGTTTTGGTCTTACTATCATCTGTACCCATGTCTTTTGCATAGTTTTTATATTTTTACACTCTCCTTTCTACCAGCTTTAGTGATTGTGTCAATATATTAAATACTGGCGCGATTTGTTTCAATTATGGCATTCTATGCTTTGTGTTGTCCCGCCCACTTTGTTGGCCTTGGTGCTGGTTCCATTAACTCTTTTTTTCGCTCTGACTGAACCCACCGACGAGTTTCATTCCTGCTGGACAGCTTGCGACAGCCTTTTCACTCCCAGTAAAGTAGTCGCTGGGTATTTCTTTCCCCTCAAAGTAGTACTTTACGGTGCGTTGTCCTACACGCAGCAGAGGGGAGCACCCTAGAAGTAAAATAATAATAGAAAGTAAACACGTGGTTTGTGGAGTTCCTACGAAATAATTCAACCAAATTTTGAAAACTCTTCGGTACAAATGAAAACAAATGATGTAATATTCTGTTACTCGATCGCATAGTGTTGAATTTTCTGAGAAAGTCCACCTGACTCCACACTGGCGATTGAGGTGAACAGCACCAGAGCGAGAGAAAGTGCTCGATTCATCACGCAGAAGTCCGCTTTCTCAACGGCTTTCTCAGAGCTTGGTTTATAAGGGCAAGTTCATCTAAATTTAAACGGCGAGTTTCATGTCTATTACGTGCATGAGTGAACATTTTTTCGTCTAGCAGTCCATTAACTTTTAGTTGTGTTCGATCCGATTGTTTCGAAACTCCCGAAGAATGAAGCAATCAATCGCAGGATCATACGTATCGAAAATAAAATGTCTCGGCTTGGTGCGTGTGTCATCTTCGCCCATTTCATTCGATCAGTTTATGGTATTGCACGACTTTTACTATGTTCAAAATGTGAATTTCATTGCTTTTTTTTCTGCTTATGACAACGTTAACTTCTGTTTAGGATTCTGTTAGCGTTTGGTCGACGGCTTTACGATCCGATCATTTCGAAACGCCAGAAGAATGAGCTCAGAATCATCCGAATGGTATGTGAATTCTTTCTGACCTTCTTTAATATTCGTTATGCATGCTTTCATATCAATCGAAAACCGATGTTTTGCTCCTGGCATTGTTGTTGCAGTTCGGTTTTGTTAGTGTCGCGATAAGATCAAAAGTAAAATGTTGATGGAGAAGATCGGCCATTTTCACCAACTTCACTCAAATTCTCATAATGCTGATGTCGTCCTGTGGCACAGCTGGATGCGTCTTCGACCTGCAGCAGAAGCTTCACTAGCTCAATAGGGGCGACTGCGGTCTTGGAAATGGCAGCAGCGGTACCGCCGGAGGCCAAGTCGATGAAGAAGTTCTTGACGTCAAACCTATCCGGCATGGTTTGTACTGTACGGAACCTCGGCAGTTGGTGCTTGCCTGGCGATAGCGAGGGCGACAAATGTAAAAGGAGAATCTCCTTTTTTTCTTGTCGAGCCAATCGCTGCCTCTTTTAAATCCCCTTCAGTGCATCACATGTCTTCCTGCTGTCCAGTTTCCATTTCAACTTTGTTTTTCATTTATTCTTCTCTATATCGATTCCAGAAGTTGAAGTCTTCTGTCAATTCTTTGTAGTACATTTTTAGATTTCAAATTTGCTTTTCCACTTTACAAGTACTCGACGAAATTGGATGTAAAAATTGACGAGATGGCCGATAAGCGGCAGCCGTTTTGTGTCGAATGCCCTTCACCGGATACAAATCTTGCGGAGATAATTGTTTTCGTGATCAGTTCGTCGACAGGAGCAGAACGGTTACTGGGCAGACCTCAAGGAATCCTCTTGGTCGCTGTGATTGAAATGCTAATGGGCAAAAACGATCTTTTTATCTCCTAGAACTGATCCCAGCTCACTGTACCCATCACTTTCACCGATTTCTTTTGATTAATTAGTTTTTCGTGACACCTCGCTTGGGTGGGTGGAGAGACTGTTCCCGGCTGACAATGACAATTTTCCAATTTTCTCGTGCTTCATGTCAGAAGCTTATGATATTCTTGAACTTGATAATTTTATTATTTTATTTTTTCATTGATCAGACTAGTTTTTTTCTGCAGGCAAGGCTGCTAACTGCTCGATATTAGTTTTCTTCATTAATCCCAGCATTAGAACAGTTTTTCTAGTTGTCTAATTTGGTGATTGCAGATCTCGCGAGCGAATTGACCTCATTGACGGAGATTCGTCGTTGAGGATCAACAGGACACTGTCGCGCTCGAGTGGTTAGTTGCTTTCACGTTTCTATTCTAAGTAGGGTTGTAATTATTATATATTTATATTTCATTTATATTTCATTGCTCGAGCCGCTGCGGGCGACGGCAGTTCAGACCTACCGATGACGCAGCTTTGAAGGTGAGTTTTGTGATTCTTGAAGGAAGACAACGGTTTTGACGGTATTAAACATTTTCAGATATTGTGTGCCGCACAAAGCCTTTCACCGCGGCAGAAAGGATGGCGAAAGACGTCGGTAGCGAACTAAAGGTGAGTCTTGCATGCGCTTAGAGGGTAGGAGGGAGAGAGAGGGTCAGTAAGGATGTGGGAGATGGCCGTAGGCAAGGCTGCGAAAGAGAGGGTTGTGGCGTGCCCCTTCCCCCTCTTCTTGCCACCCTATTGACCATCTCTCACTCCCCTGACTTTCCTACACTTCATCCTACCCACCCTCCTTCCCCTCAACGTTCTCTCCCTTCCCCTGTGAGCGGGTGAGTTACTGAGCTTGAGAGGATGAGTGAGAGTGATAGGCCAGACATAAGTAATTATGTCCACCTATCACTTACTCACTCATCCTTTCGCTCTCTCCCACCCCTCATCTCCTTCACCCCCTCTCCCCCATCCCATCCTCCTCTACGGGAGGATGCGGTTGGCTACTTGCCTTAAGAGGCAGCTATCTGCTCCAGGGTGTTGTTTATATTTAAAGCCCACTGCAAACATCTTGAGCTCTTTTTTGTTTTGTGCTAGATTGAGCATACTCATTTCGTCATACCGTAATTAGGGCACAATTTATATTCGGGCTCTGCCCAGCTAGTCTAGTTTATAAGGGTTACTTGGGGATACTCGATAAGTTTCTCGACTTTACGTTGCTTTCGACAGACTCAGGTAGTTGCGGGTTAGTGAGGGTGGTCGATTTGGCATTATCGATTCGCCTGAAATATAATTCAGGGAGTTCCTCTCATTCTGAAGACACAGTTCATGAAGAACTCCTGGTGTGATGGGGGGCCCATCGAACTCGATGGATCTCCTATCGCCGAAACGAAGTCCTACGTTTACCTGGGGCGCTCCATGAACATGGACAACGACATGAAGGAAGAACTCATCAGAAGAAGGAGAGCCGCGTGGTCAGCCTTCGGGTCTCTCAAAGAGGCCACCGACCAACTCCAGGATGCTGACCTCCGGGCTCATTTGTTCGACTCGACAGTTCTTCCTGCTCTGTGCTACGCAGCTGAGACGTGGCCTGATACGTCAGCCACGGCGAAGTCCCTGCAAGTCACACACAGAGCGTTGGAAAGGTGTCTTCTGAAGTTCACCCGGCTATCCCAACACCGAGCCGGACTTCGCAGCTCCGATCTAAGGCAGATGTCCCGTCTGCGAGACCCTGCGGACTACACATCGAAAGCCAAGCATCGATGGGCCGGTCACATAATGAGAAGAGACGACGACCGTTGGACAAGAAGAACGGTGGAATGGCTGCCGCGCGATTGCACGCGGCCTCGTGGAAGACCACCTGCCAGATGGTCTGATATGTTCGTTGAACGTATTAAGACTATGCTGTGTTCCAGAACGGCTGATTCTCGCTGTCGTCACAGTCGCCTCCGACCAACAAGCTGGATGACGATCGCGAGACAACGAAGCGAATGGAACTCGTGTTGGGGCCCGCACTTTCAGTGAAGCCGGGCCATCTAAGTATCTAAGTAAGTAAGTTCCTCTCATTATGGCCTCGAATCTGGTGTTGGTAACTGGAGTTTCAGAATTGCTTTTGGAATTGCTGATTTGACTGGAGCATGCCCTGGGAGGTCGTTTGGTGTGCTGATCACTATTTTGACAGCCGAGATCGACTCTTCAATGATAATCTCCCTTATCGATTGAAGGGTTAATCACCCACCGCCAGAATTCGGGTCCTTCGGTATGTGCTCTCTTTTACCCTTTTCAATATTGGGTTTGCGTGGAGATCTGAGTTTATTTTGAGCTGCTAGTGGTTTTCCTTATGCGGCACCACCCATGATGACAATTTTGACCGGCATTCTTAGATTTGGGTATTACTGGTATAGATCTCTAGGGAACACCAATTTGACCCTCGTGACCACTTTTAGTAGGTGATTTCCCTTCTCTCTAGTATCTCCGCGGACGTAGAAGGGCAGGGTATAAGGGAACCGGTTGCGTTGAGGTTTGAGTTACCACGGTAGTGGGATATGGAGCTCAACTCCTGTGCTTGGGTTTGAACTTGGGGATGACTTTAGTAGCTGTGTGCGAATCCATTTGAAGGTCGACCACTTCCCTGCAAGTTATGTAGAAGATCGTCCAAGAGGAAAACTTTCGCGCTGGCACAGATCTCTAGTGAACAAAAATTCGTCCCGAATGGCCCATTTGTAATAGATGATCTAGCTTCCCAGCGTCCCGACAAGCGTAGAAGGGCAGGGTACAGGGTCTTGGCTACTTATACTTGAATTATGCGTCGATTACGGTATCAAGAGACGATTTTGTGCAGTCGAACGTAATACACCGTAAAAGGCGACTGCGGTTGGGTAAAAGTATAAATAACATCCTCTGTGCGGGCGTTGATTTAAGCACGCTCCCACCACTCTCACCGTCCCCTTGGAGTACGCACCTTTATGCGCTGATCTTCGTCTCTTTGTTGAAAACGCCTCTCTTGAAGATTATTTTGTTATTTTCGAGAGAGGAACGCTTTAGTCAACGGTTCAGCACTGGAAGGACCACCTTTCCTTGATTTTTTGCACATTTTACTAGGATGAACTGTGTCGTTGAAATTTTTATTTTCTTGTAGTTTCCTGTTAGTGTTTTTGTTTCATTGTGAACAAGGAAGCTGTGGTGGAACGGTCTATATGGTTTTAATGTGAAGGAGAACGGCTGCAATTATTAAATTACTGCATTAACGTAATTGTTTGGAAATTCGGCCCTCTCGCTCAAAGTTTAATTTTTTTTCAAATCAATAGCCTGGGTAGTGAAAAATGCTTCTACGTTCCAGAATGAAGCTGATTGAATATATTAGCGGCCCCATCAGTATCGGGATCCGTACATATAATGGAAATGAATCCTAAAGTTCCGAAATTCGCTTGGACGTAACGTAATCAAATGGAAAAATCCTGGTGCATAATTTTATTGTATGTATGTAATATGCAAAATTCTTTGATTATTCTTGTATCTTCTAGAAAAAATCTTTTTTGGTCAACAACTTCGAATGGGAAAATGAAAGCAAGCGTTGGTGTCTTTGAAAGTAATTTTTTAAAAAATAACCTGCTGTTTACCAAAAGCGAAGGACGGGTAGATACTTAACGGAAAACCCTCCCCACGATACCCACTTTTGAATCAGTTAGTGGTTGTTCTGGTGTTTCTTTTTATGAGGGTGATTTACTTTTGTTTAAAAAAGGGTTTTGATAACATCTGTGGGTCTGAACTCATAAGATTCTTCTGAGGCACTTTATTGACGTCTAGAGCTTCCCTCCTAAAACTCAGTGTCTTCTTTTACCCTGAGATGGGATTAGTCGGGTAACTACTCCGATTTTGTCTGACGATACCCACTTTTGATTTAGTCTGACGTTCCTGTTTGTATTGTAGGTTTTCAGTTGACAAAAATGGGTTTTGGTAACTTCTCTGTGCCCCAGTGCCTTAAGACAACATCCCTGTGGAACCATAAGACACTTTGTTGACTTCCCGAACTTTTTTTACTCACCGACATAATGTGGATACTCTAGAGAACTCGATTGTCATGAGGGTACCGCCCTTCTCTTGGGTCAGTTGATACCAGCGTTCCTTTCTGTGAGGGCTCCGATTCTCCTCTGTTTACAGCAAGGTCTTGCAAGTCTACGGGTCCCATTGCGGTAGGATTTTTATTATAATTGAAAACTTGTGCTGATATACAATACCGCTCATAACTTCTGTCCCAAAACGCGTGAAACCGGCGGTTGCACGCGTTTTAGCGTGGAAATCGTTCTCAGTGAACTTTGGGCAGATTTAAAAACACCATTCGATTCGTCTTCTGATGCTGAGCTCAAATATTCCCTTGCATTTACTCCAGCTGTAGTAGGTGACCTAGTTATGGGCGGTTTTCTCCGGAGCCCTGCTAATTGTTTTACGACCACCCGAACCTTGCCACTGGAGTGTCCTAGGGATACCTTGCCTACAGGAGATAGTAAATTGTAGAAATTCTAGATTTTCTCATTAGATTTGACTTCAGTACGTCATTCTCATCACTTTGATACCAAACATGTCCTCAACCGAAACTCCACTGGAACTTTTCACCCGATACAAAAAATGGAATTTTCCTAACTTTGAAGACACTTTCCAAGATCATTTTTCCAAATAGAACAGAAAGCCTTAGCTTTTATCATTGAATGATAGTTGCTTTATCCTGATCCAGAGCCAATTTGGACAAAGTACAGAGTGTTACTGAGATTTTCAGCCTGAATCTGCACGATACGTAACATCTTTACGTGCGATACACGATTTTAGCCATTTTTGACGAGCTGTAGTGTGAACACAGACTTAGGCAGAGGTATGATTTCTAAATATTTTGGCAGAATAGCGCACAGTGTTTGACTACGATCTGATGAAGTAAATTCTAGTATCACGCATTTCGTGTAATTCGTCCCCAAATTTGAAACAAAATTCCAATGATATTGTTCAAGGCTTAGTTTCTTCCCTGCAGACAGATTACGTCGAATTTGACTCACATGTCGTTAATGAGCACGAAGGCGCGGATCCAATGATATAGGGATTTCGCATTTTTACCGAATTTGATTTTTCACGCCTGCGTGGCTGGGCGCGACCTGATCCCTTGTCAACGTCCAAGTCAGGCACCCAGGCGCCCGTCGGTGAACCTCTGCGCCCACCGATACTAGCGGATGACACCGCTGCGATATCCGACGGGTAATTAGTGCGTAGTGTTACTACTCGGAGGTCTCGTTTTTTCCTTGGAGTTATTCGACCTCCTTTTACATGTGGATTTTGTCTCGATTCTTTCAAAGATCATCAGCGATTACAGTATAAAATTGAAATTATTCATATAAAAAAAGCACAAAAACAAGTTCAATGACATAATTTCACTCAATTGCATTAGCGTTACTTCATTTTTTCCCCTCCAATATATTTCGACCACCCTGCTCTACAACTCGTTCAAGTTTTTTTCTCATTCCAGCGATGTATCTTGAGCATACATCTGGAGTGAGAGACCGCCAGTACTGGATAATTGACTGCTTGAGATCGTCTAAATTCCTGACGCACTGCTTCCTGAATTCTTTCATATTCATATTTCTGACGATATCTATAAATGGGAATTTAGAGTTCACCTGATATGGGTCTTCATATTCCCCCAAACAAGTTCAATGGGATTCAAATCAGGGCTTTCGGCAGGCCAATGCAAGTACGTCACTCCAAGCTCGTCAAAGCGTCTCAACGTTGCTTGACTCTTATGACAGGGCGCGTTGTCCTGCACGAGCTGAGCGAAGCCGAAAAGCGATATTCTTATTTCTTTTTTCACTGAAGTCTTCAAATTTTGATTACAGATCCTTCTTCGTACTTCAGAAACACTTGTAGGAAAACACTGAGCACAGAAATAGAAAAGTCTTAAAATATGACGAACCATTGAATTTTTGATGGTTAAACGGTACGTAGGCTCGCTCAATCATCTTGCAGTACAACGCACTGTCAATGCGCGTTGTGCCAGGCAAAATAATCAGGGCTGTTGCTCCTCTGGTAGATATTCCGCCCCATATGTGGACCTTAGCCGGATGCTTGGCGCGATTCCGCATCCTGGCATATTGGTCCCCGGGTTTCACGAAGCAGTATTTAGTGGAGCTATCAACTAAATGGGAAATGAAGCTGGAAATATTTACACACAGAATCAAAGAGTGAAGACCTACTCTGAACAGTGCACTCGTCCGTGAAAACGCAGTTAGAAAATGTGCTATGCGTTTCAAGTATAGTGGTACAGAATTCCACACGGTGCATCTTATTTATGTCACGAATGGTGTGACAGTACTTTGTCGTGGTCCTCTTGAATCCCAAACGGGACCGCGTCCTCCGTATCTGTGCAACACTTACACGGACTCCGCGCGAAAGAAGCCTCGTGACAATGGCAGAGGCTGATGATGAGCTATCAAGCTTATAACAACGCTCCACTTCCCTTTCGATAACTTCTTGATGAACTGTAATGCCTCCTATGAACGACAAATGTAATCGGTGATTAATTGTGAAACAAGTAAATAAATAAGTAAATAGGTAAATAAATTATCAAATTAATAATGAATAAACATTCAAGTCATTTCATTTAAAACGGAGTGTGCGAAAGTGCTATTTTGCTGGAGCGAGCGCAGTCAACTGGAACTAAGCAACTGAACAAAAGAATCAACGGCGTCGATTCGGAGACAAATATGAAAAAATTAGACCAAAAAGCTCCAAAAATTACAATGAAAATTCTCTAGAACCTGCTAGAAAACGAGAGTTCTGGTTGTAAAAGGAAGAGAATGAGAGGAGAACGCGCCGTAGGTAATACTGTCCTTCAGTGCTGCCCGTATTCATGAAAGAAAGGATACCCGAAATAACCCCCAAAATATGCTAGTTCGGCTAAAGCTCAGAGATCTCGAATTAGATAGTAACGGCGCATCCCAAAAGGTCACGTTTAAGAACGTGACCTTTTGGGATGCATAATACAATAAAAAACCGCTCACAATTACAAAATCAAAAACAAATTACTGAAAACCATCCACTTGAGGGAGAGCTTACCACGGGTAATGAGGTTAGAGATGCCGAAAGCCCTCATTCCTAAGGGCCTTGCTAGAGCTTCCAGTGCTTTACACCTTCATAAATGGGATGAAATTCAAAAGTGGGAGACGGTTGCATTCCGGGTAAATGTCGAGGAAACGCCTAAAAATCTTCCTATTGAGGCTGGGCTCCTTTTCTAATCTGAGAATAACCTTTTTGTGTCCTAGCAAAGATGGGCGCTCTGTATTACTAAATATCCTATCCATTTTATCATATTTTGAAGCACAAATAAGCAAAAAATCAACTTTCTCTTCCGTAACGGAAAAGAGAAGAATCGCGGAAAGACAGGAAAAGAGACGCTGCGATCGAGTTTGAATTACCGGAAAAGCAACAGTAAATAGTGAAATAAAAACACACCCAAAAATGGATTATGTTAGGAATATTCGTTGAAATTCACTCTTGATCCTGGGGAAAGCTGTGCCCACTATGGCCGTCCGCTAGAGAGGGTTCAATAAAAGTCTCCGAACAACACCACCCTTGAAAACCGGAATATCCGGGAGGGTCAAAAACGCCGGATTTTCAAGAGTACTACGACCATTGCTGGCATTCGGCCCACATTTGCGCTTCAGCTACGAATACCTTTCGGGAAAATGGTTCAAAATTGGGAGTATAAGTAAGGTGTAGTGGTAAGGTGTGACCCATAAAAAAAGAAATAGAAAAAACAAAAATGAAAAGCGAAAAACGGCTGAATTTCGTTGACATTCACGAAGCTATGAATCATAGAAAGTGGAAGATTATGGAGCTTTCTTGATCACAAGAGTGAAGAAGGAATATGAAGGCCTGACGACCCAAAGATAATTTTAAGTAGTTTCAAAATCGACGATAGCCGAGGGGTTTTGGGAGGGCCGGCTTAATTATATTGAAGCCTGTTTTATAAGAGGTTCTCCAGAACTCAAAATTTACCATTTTGAATAGATGGTGGGCTTATCGTTACGTCACTTCGTGATTTCTCAGTGGTCCCACCCTTTTCGTCCTGGAAGTGATGTGAAGACTAATTTTCATACAAAATCGTTAGAGACCACCAGTTTCCTAATAGGTTAAACGTGTAAAAAAAAGTGCAACCGGAAGGAGTATCTGAGCACGTGACGAGAAATAATTGCACCAGTGGTTGCACTAGAATAAATGGACTCAGACTGCTGCAATCTTTAAAATGGCTGCAATAATTAAAATGGGTAAGGACATACGTGACGAGGAGGAAAGGACTGGTGTCCTTTAAAGGGCGAGTGGGGAAGCTGCTGCTAGAGAGCTGAGTAGTGGAAAAGTGGAAATCACTAATTGAATGCGAGTTTTTGACTTCAGGAGGGGATCGATTGTACAAATAAACAAATAAATAAATAAATAAATAAATCCGTTCCGTATATAAATAAATAGATATGTACAGTAATTTCTAATAATAACCGGAAAGAGATCGAGCTGAACTAGGAAAGCAAAGACTAATATACAGTTGGAACGAAATACAGAACTTCGGACGGCGAGGCGAATGTCGTGTGGCCTCGAACAGGAGGTGTTAACCGCACCATCGAATAGGTGTTAACAGCACCCAGGTAGTGCTGACGTTGCCAAAGGCGTTGATGAGTATAAACGAGCACCCATCTAATGCTGACAATGCCAAAGGCGTTGGTGAGTACAAACGAGCACCCATCTAGTGCTGACAATGCCAAAGGCGTTGGTGAGTATAAACGAGCACCCATCTAGTGCTGACAATGCCAAAGGCGTGAAAAAAAAACACTGCCAGAAGCGCTAGAAGTGGCTCCTGGCCGATATAAATAGCAGTAAGGTGGTGCAGAACTCCAATCTCATCCGAAACTCGAGATGTCGTTTGTGATCGCGTTCTTCCGTCACTCCTCAACGGCTGACGTCGTTCCTGCTAGTGCAGTGAACGGTGAAGTACGACGAGGGGTGACTACAAAAGTTAGGTGGGGAGGTCGCGCCTACATCGCCAAAGTAAGTGTGAATCTGAGTGTGATATATTTTGTGTCATCTTAGTTTGTTGTTAATAAATTAATTTCTAGATTCTTTATGTAGGTCCTAGGGAGCTGTGTGAGTCCAAGGTAGGGCTTGTCACGGCAGACGGGGAGCTCACAGACGAGCCATTTGACATTGTCCCATTCGAGGACAGTGTTACAAATGAGCATACAGCTGTGAGGCCCGAAACACCCACAGCTGCAGAAAGAGAATCGGTTCTGCAGCTTAGGACCATACAGGAGAAATTGGCAACCGCAGTAGAGCTGCTTAATAAATCGTTAAAGAACGACAAGAAGGAAGAGCTCCGAGCGGAGCGGATAGAGAAGATGCTGGCCGAAGTTCTAAATCGTCTACCGGCCCCATCCCAAGGTAAATTTTTAATAATCTGGGTTAGGATACTTAGGAGAGTTTCTGATCTTCGTCTGTTTGATTTCAGGATGCAACATTTTAATAATTTCTTCAAGAAAGAATGTTTCTAGGCCAGATAGACTTCCGTTTCGCCAGTGCTGGGACTGTCGCAAACTTGAGAAAGGCGAGCGAAAAATCCATGAAATTCGTTCGTCTTCTCGATGACGAAGTTTTTAGAGACAGAAAACATGAGCAACAGCTCAAAGTCGATGAAAGGTCGGTGGATAGGGTAAACTTCATAAAGGAGGTGAGATCTACCCTGTGATTATTAGACCCAAGACCGCTATTACATAATTCCAAAAATTAAACTGAATTTTAGTGTCTGTTCAAATTTTATGACGTTCCCGTAGTGCACAGAGAAGACCTTTGGAAAAGAGCGAAGTCTACTCTAAATGAGAAAGCACGCAGGCTGCGCAAAACACTGCGTGATGGTTTCTCAAGGGAAGGTGATGGGATGCGCGATAGGCTGCTATCGCACGACGAGTTCGACTTTGTAGAATGAGGTTCTGAACTGATATTAGTGTACCGTTTTAAGTTTACCATTGTAATTTTAGTGTACCATTGTAATTAACGCTAATGCAATTGAGTGAAATTATGTCATTGAACTTGTTTTTGTGCTTTTTTTATATGAATAATTTCAATTTTATACTGTAATCGCTGATGATCTTTGAAAGAATCGAGACAAAATCCACATGTAAAAGGAGGTCGAATAACTCCAAGGAAAAAACGAGACCTCCGAGTAGTAACACTACGCACTAATTACCCGTCGGATATCGCAGCGGTGTCATCCGCTAGTATCGGTGGGCGCAGAGGTTCACCGACGGGCGCCTGGGTGCCTGACTTGGACGTTGACAAGGGATCAGGTCGCGCCCAGCCACGCAGGCGTGAAAAATCAAATTCGGTAAAAATGCGAAATCCCTATATCATTGGATCCGCGCCTTCGTGCTCATTAACGACATGTGAGTCAAATTCGACGTAATCTGTCTGCAGGGAAGAAACTAAGCCTTGAACAATATCATTGGAATTTTGTTTCAAATTTGGGGACGAATTACACGAAATGCGTGATACTAGAATTTACTTCATCAGATCGTAGTCAAACACTGTGCGCTATTCTGCCAAAATATTTAGAAATCATACCTCTGCCTAAGTCTGTGTTCACACTACAGCTCGTCAAAAATGGCTAAAATCGTGTATCGCACGTAAAGATGTTACGTATCGTGCAGATTCAGGCTGAAAATCTCAGTAACACTCTGTACTTTGTCCAAATTGGCTCTGGATCAGGATAAAGCAACTATCATTCAATGATAAAAGCTAAGGCTTTCTGTTCTATTTGGAAAAATGATCTTGGAAAGTGTCTTCAAAGTTAGGAAAATTCCATTTTTTGTATCGGGTGAAAAGTTCCAGTGGAGTTTCGGTTGAGGACATGTTTGGTATCAAAGTGATGAGAATGACGTACTGAAGTCAAATCTAATGAGAAAATCTAGAATTTCTACAATTTACTATCTCCTGTAGGCAAGGTATCCCTAGGACACTCCAGTGGCAAAGTTCGGGTGGTCGTAAAACAATTAGCAGGGCTCCGGAGAAAACCGCCCATAACTAGGTCACCTACTACAGCTGGAGTAAATGCAAGGGAATATTTGAGCTCAGCATCAGAAGACGAATCGAATGGTGTTTTTAAATCTGCCCAAAGTTCACTGAGAACGATTTCCACGCTAAAACGCGTGCAACCGCCGGTTTCACGCGTTTTGGGACAGAAGTTATGAGCGGTATTGTAGTCATCGTCGTTTTTTATGGGCCCTTGAATATCTAATCGAGGGAAGTTGAGGTTCTGTTTCGTATTCATAAAAGTTTCTTCGATATTTGTTTAATTCTGTGTTTTGGTAGGAACATTTGAAATGAAATTTTTTCCTTTAACTATAGCTGGTAGTGATGATTTACCACAACGCTTGAGACCATTGTGACGCTTCACTGAAACCCAATATTATAATCTAGTGAATAAACATCGCTATACAGTAAAGGTACATAGTGAAGACCTAAGTAGACTGGTAACTGCAGCTGTTCTATCTCAATTCGTGCAGAAATCTGACAGCTATTTGGTTCTGGCGTTCGGGAACATTTTTCGCGTTGGTGTGCCCAATTCCTTCAGAAAAGTCTGAGAAAATTTACCATAATTTGTGAGTAAGGTGTGATCCGTTCCGCCATAGATTATGTTCCGTGTTCATAGGAAAGTTGGAAAATGTGGAAATGTTAACAAAAAAGACAACAATTTATTCAACGAAATGCAACGAGACAGTTCATTGCGATCAAAAGCTGAAAATTGAACAATTGAAATTCTTGTATTTCTGGTGCTGAACCACTGTCCGGAGCGGGTCGTGTGTTCTGTAACGAAACATCGTGACTCCGGGAGAGACTTTTCACCAAATTCGGGCTAAGCTCAGCTCATGATGGTGGGTGAACACCGAGGGGGATGGTGCGAGAGGTGGGGGTGTAGGGGCTCCGTCCGCGGCAGATGGCTCGCTGGCAGGTGCAAACCTTAAGAGAGGTGGGAGAAAATGGGGTGGAGTGGAGAGGGGGAGGTAGAGCAGCGGTGAGGAAGGGCGGGCGTGAGTGTGTGGAATGATAGGGAGGGAGAGTGTGAGAGGACCAGGTACGGGGGTAGAGACCCACGTCGGTAGCGCGCGGGCCTCGCCAATTTTTTATGAAAAATTTGGGCATGCCCGCGTAGTAGGACCATTTCCACCTACCCCCCGTATCCATGGGGGAGGTGTCTCCTCCCCTTTTTCTTCGACGGGCCCTCCTCCCCTTGCAAGCCCTCTCTCCCGCCCCCTCCTGCTCAACTCCACCCACCCTCCCCCATCTCTGATCTCCTCCAGGGTGATGCAGTCGGCTGCAGAGCGGGCAGCCATCTGTTGCGGAACGAGTCCTCCACACCTCCACCTCTCGCACCACCCCTTGGTAAGTGCGCACTTTGTTTGGGCTGATCACGCCCTTGGCGAAGTCTTCTCTGATAATTCCTCTATTTTAGGACAAGATGCACCTTCGCGTCAATGGCAGGGTAAACACTCAGGTTCGAGATCCATTTTTCGACAATCTTTGACGTCTCACGTTGTTTACATATAAATATCATAGTTGAAATAAATACATGTTTTCACTCGTGTATGTTGTAATTTTCTGCTAATCGTGAACATGAAATATTTTCCTCGGCAAAACGACATGGGCAATGCTCAGAAGAACAGCTTCAATTGATCTTATGTGACTTACAACCGAATTAAGAACTTTAAGAACGACAAATTTCCTGGTTTGGGATGTTTTCCATCCAACAACAGCAACGTTCGCTCTCAACCCCGGGGCGAGGTTACCAAAACCCTAGAGAATGAAGAAACGTGGCCATCCTTACAACTGGGTCGTTCCGAGGTGGTGAGCGTCTCATGCCAACCCGCAGTGTTTCCTGTGATATTTGTAGGGTTCGAAAATCACTACATAGTATTGACAAGATGCCAAGAAATGGGATAAAGGCGAGACGCTGGGAAACTGAACTAGGATGGAACTACACCATCTATTACCATCTACCGACTGGTTCGAAATTATAGTTGAAAAACTAGAATATGTGAACTTTGATGGCGCCCATCGGGCTGCAGAGACGAACCAACTGGCGAGATCACCAAAAATCGGTTACAAACAAAGCCGTCCAAAGCTCTATAGGCCCTTCCATCGGCTCCGTTTCAAGGACGCTTTCTCGAGGAAACTCTTCACTCAGAAGCCTCTGAAATACTCTTCCCACCTGGCCTTAACTTCTATTGGCGCTCTTATCACGGTCCCTTCAGCACTCTTCACGGCCCTCGCTACTCTAACGTCCAATCCTGCCCGATGTCGTGCTTTTGCTAAGCGGGTGGCGAATTTTTCAGCCTGTGGTTGTTAAGGTTTCTCGTACAGGCTATCCATCTCTGCATTTTTCGCCTGCGACACCGCCGCCTTCGCACGTCTTTTATTCTCCCTATATTTGGCGAGATCTTCCGGTGATCTAGACATTTGCCACTTTTTAAACGCCTTTTTCTTCTCTATCACCGCCTTCTGAACTTCGTCATCCCAGAACCAGGCAGCCTTGTTCCCTTTCTGTCCGCCCTTGGTTTTGCCAAGTATTTCGCTAGCACACTGCAGGATGGTTTGTGCCGCCTGTCGCCATGTCTCGTTAACTGGCCCATCCGGGTTCGGAAGCCTAGTGGCTAACACTTTCCTCTTGAGCTCGCTCTTCACAGGACCTTTCAGTTTCCACCAACGGATTTTGGGTTCAGTTCTCTCCTCCATCTTAGGAGGTAGGAGAACACTCAGGTCTGCAACCAGCGGCCTATGTTGCGTTGCGACGTCTTCGCCGGGGAGCACCTCTACGTCCTTCACTGCTTTCAGATCCTGCCCTCGCACCAAGATGTGGTCGACTTCCGTTCTACGACCTCCGCTGCAGTAGGTCATCTTCTGGTTCTCTCTCTTGGCGAAGAACGTGCTGCAGATTGCCGGTCGTGGGCGACTGCCAAGTCCAGAATTCGTTCACCGTCTTCATTTTTGACACCAACTCCTCTTCCTCCATGCACCCTCTCCCGTCCTCTACGGTCGGTACCTACATGACCATTCAGATCTCCCGCAATGGTGAGGAAATCGTAATCAGGGACACATCTGATTACGTCATCCAGTGTTAGGTAGAACTCATCTTCATCCTTCTCGGGTCAGCCGGTCTGAGGAGCGTAAACTGATATTATTGTCCAGCACCCCTCCTTCGTTTCCATCCTCACGGACATGATCCTATCGCTGACCCTTCGAACAGCGTACACCGAATCTTTGATAGACTCCGAGCGCTATGCCTACGCCGTTCTTTCTGCTGTCTTCACCCTTGTAGAAGAGTTTGACTCCATCTCCAATCTCCTTGGACTTTTCTCCTTTCCATCGCGTTTCTTGCAGGCAGATGATCTGGATGTTCTTTCTTTTCATCTGATCAGCGAGCTCTCTGGACTTTCCACTCAGCGTTCCTACGTTGAGCGTCCCTACTCGAACTAGCTTCTTTAGCTGAGGTCGTCCGTTCCACGGTAGCCCTCGTTTACTGTCCACAAGATTCGGACGGGGATCCTGCGCGCCACTTCCGGGTGACGTCCTAGCATTCACTCTATTATCTTGGCAACTTCCAATCATATTTCTGTGACAGGGTTTGATCATCAGCCGGCCTGTCAACCTGGGCCTGACGCTGGAATCGTTGCCATTTTTGCTGTTCTCGCACGGCATGGCTTTTTGCCTCAGTGTGTCACACAGGTCCACTTCGCGATGCTCCAGAGCGCCAGCAAACTCGCTCGAGCGACCTGACAATATGCCGACACCTGGCATCTTCAGACTAGCCTGCCTTCCTCTCGATGTTTCCTTCTTGCATTGAGCAGGCTATGCCCTCTCCTTCCAGGGCCTGTGTCCATCGGCGGGCTCCTCAAGAAGGGCCTCTCGCCGGAACTCGTTGGTCCGCGATCAGCTCACCCCAGACCAGCTGGGGAGTTTCCAGTGGCACCAACTGGGAGGAACGGACCTCGCCACCCTCGAGCACTGAAATATAAACAGTTTAAAACATCATTTTACCAAGGATACGCGAAACAACCAACCACTCAGACGCGGCTGTGCTCCGTGGACCCTTGACGAGGACCCTCAGCCTGAGAGGCAATGCGCTCGCGTAATCTACAATCCCTGGACGATAATATTCGAGCTGCATCGTCCCTCAATCCTTCAGGAACAGCGCCACGATGAGCACAAGACATGTCCTTTGTCCTTGCCTTTAAAAAAAATTGAAAAATTAAACTGTGACCAGCAGCGCCCATTGGTGCGAAACACGAATACTTTATTCGCATTCGCATTGACTATGTATTTGACTGAACAGCTCGGCTACTCAATTTTGGCGACCCAGAAACACTACACAGCAACAAGTAAGCTCGGAATAAGAACGGACCGTATATTTATTTATACAAACAAATTATTCATAATATTCAATAATAAGAAGAAAGTTAGGCGAAGTCATACCTTATGTTCCATGAGACGCGAAATGCGAGCGCTTTTGAATCACTTCGGATCTCATTGCCACGATGAATGACTAAAGGGAAACAGATGAGGTAATAGGCTCAAGCACTAAAATCCAGACAGTTTGAAACCATTTTCAAAAAAGTTATGAGAAGCATTCATTAAGACTTTAGTGAGAATATATTATGCTGGCGGTTCAAGTTGGGGTAAGCCGATTCCTATCCGTCCAATAATTTGGCACTGCACATTGAAAAAAAATGTTCATAATCAACTATGTATTGCCCAGACGAGTGAAGGTTTAGGCATGGATGAGGAATGTTCATTGAGGCCCGTGCTCTACTTGTTTTCAGAAAAAAAACGGTGCTATTGTACTTTTGGGGCCCACATTTTAGTTTCAAATAGGCCTGTTGGGAGTAATCAGCCATGAGAAGAACGATTCTGATACTCGTTAAGTGCGGAAATGCCTTATAAGCCCGTTATCTTAGGTTTTAGAGGCGAGAAAACCTGCGAGGTAGTGCATGGCGGCGGGAGACGCAGACGGTGCACTCTCTTCCCCTGAACATTTCGAAGTGCTTCCACTGCTGAGTCCGCGTTCAGCTCGCTCCGACTCCTCGGCGAGTTTCCAGTGGCACCACATAGAGGCTCGGACAACACCACCAAGGGTTATCTCGGCGCGGTTGCCGTAGAAATCGTCCCCGTCCCCAACGATTCCCAGATAGTACCATGGCAGTACTGTCTGACAAGGGAGGTCAGTGAACTTCCCCCGACGATTCTTAACAAGACCTATATGGTCTTATAGAGCTTGAAGCGTAGATCACAGATATGTAATTTATTTTTGCTGAATGGCAGTGGGTGGTCCGAAAATTGCAAAAAAAAAGTAAGCGCTGCTCTCACAACACTGCTGAGGGGCGCTGAATAGCCGCTGAGGTGAGAGGTTCACACAAGTGTGCTTCGGTAGCGCAGTGGTAGCGCAGTGGACTGTTGTTCAGAAGGTCAAGGGTTTGGATCCCGTGGTTCTGTTTTCGTTTTGCTTCAATCGCATTGATACCAAATGGTGCTCATTTTGCGATTTTGTCATGGAGATTGGAGAAAATCATGTTTAGAGCACTCTAAACCGCACAAATTTTAGTAAATGACAACATTAATATGGGTAGCCAATATCTACCGTAACTTACCCTAAACACACGCAAATTTAGAAACTAATGTTGGATTCGTGATCAGCGACCCAAATAACCCCCACATACGAAGTTTGGACAGAATTGTTTATTTTGACCTTGGCACCTCACTTACGCACCCTTACCATTGAAAGGGCTCACCAGCCCGCACACAACGAAACCCGTCATTAGATACCCTCACTTGTTTCAAATCACAAAACTAGTGCTATATTCGTGACCAGCGTCTCAAATAGTCTCATTAGCAAAGTGTGGGTGAAATGGGTGACCATGACGTCTCGAGCCTCATGTCAGGTGTCGGTAGAGTTGCCCAAGGTTGAGTCTCTGATGAATTACTGGTAATATTATGGCACCATTCAGACTCTAGCTGTCAGAAAATCGTCAGCATCCACTACCTTTGTTCCAGCAATTGCCAAGGAGTATCACCTGGCTTGCTGATCACGAATTTTACTTTTGCTTCTGGATTTCTGACTGGTGAGCGCGTGCTATGGCAAGGGTGGGTGAGGTGCGTGGGTCAAAATCGCCGATTTCGTCCAAACTTCGTATGTGGGGGTTATTTGGGTCGCTGATCACGAATCCAACATTAGTTTCTGAATTTGCGTCTGTTTAGGGTAAGTTACGGTAGATATTGGCTACCCACATTAATGTTGTCATTTACTAAAATTTGTGAGGTTTCCGCTGCTCCAAACATGATTTTCTTCAATCCTCATGACAAAATCGTAAAATAAGCACCATTTGGTATCAATGCGATTGAAGCAAAACGAAAACAGAACCACGGATCCAAACCCTTGACCTTCTGAACAACAGTCCACTGCGCTACCACTGCGCTACCGAAGCACACTTGTGTGAACCTCTCACCTCAGCGGCTATTCAGCGCCCCTCAGCAGTGTTGTGAGAGCAGCGCTTACTTTTTTTTGCAATTTTCGGACCACCCACTGCCATTCAGCAAAAATAAATTACACATCTGTGATCTACGCTTCAAGCTCTACAAGACCATATAGGTCTTGTTAAGAATCGTCGGGGGAAGTTCACTGACCTCCCTTGTGAGTTTTGGCCGAGTCTCCACTGGAAACTCTCCGACCAGTCGGAGCGAGCTGAACGCGGAATCAGCAGTGGAAGCACTTCGAAATGTGCAGATGAAGAGAGTGCACTGTCTGCGTCTCCCGCCGCCGCGTGCTTTCTCGCAGGTTTCCTCGCCTCTAAAACCTGAGATAACGGTCTTGTAAGGCATTTCCGCACTTAACGAGTATCAGAATCGTTCTTCTCATAGCCGATTACCCCCAACGGGCCTGTTTTAAACGAAAAAAGTACAATAGTACCAAAAAAAGAAGTCATGAAAAACTCACCGCCATCTGGCATCCACGTCCTCTATCACCTCCGAAATTTCTGATAAGGCACGAGTGGTGGCAGAGACTGCAAAATCGCAACACTATGTACTAATAAATGACAAGATAAAAATTCGAGGCTGTCGATAAGCCAAAAAGGAAACGATAGTGCACAACGTGATGAAATTGATCTGATGAAGTTCCATTTCGAATATAGAACACCCTAAATACTACCGTAACCCTATAGGACTTCTATAGCAAGAAAGGAAGCTGGATAAGAAACTGGAACAAGAAAATAGACGTAGCAAAGATACCTAGCTACGTCCAACTTCTCCCAGTTTTTGACGGCTGACCGATACTGGAAACACTAAAATCAACGACAACAACAGAACTGAAGTCACCACAGTGACATACTACACCTCTACCTAATAAAAGGTCAACGTCGACCCAACATCGAAAACAAAGAGGACGACTCGAATAAGGCCGAAGATACGAAGTTGGAAGCCTAATAAACTGATAATTACGTCCGTTTAAGCGTATGGACATCACTTTTCTTGTTACTTCACGATTCACGAATACAGGGTAGAACCTTCTATTAATTTAACAAGGTGAACAATGGTGTAAGCACGTGGGGGTGGGATAAAAGTGACCTAAACCGGTCGAAATCAGCGTAAGCTCGTCCAAAACAATGCCGTAGTGCTTCAAAATAACTAAAATTGGTCCGACATCTTTTTTAAAACCAGTGCACGAGATAAGGAGCACATAAGGCTTAGCTATTCCGAGTAGTTCCATTGAAATCTTCGAAAACGACACGAGGACTTCCAACCGCCCATGTCGGCATGGTGGTTCAACTTCAACTTCAGTTAATATTAATAATATTAATATTACAGATGAGATAAGTATCATAAGGACAGCAAAGCGAATGGTTCATTGAAGTGAGAAAAGCTCCAAGTGCCAGTCGATTGTTGATTAAAAAAAGATCCTTTTAATTTCCATTAAAGATTTGTGCCAGGTGCCAGCGGTTCTCAACGTGTGCCGTCAATCACTATCACTTCTACGAAACGATACTGATTAGTGATTGGTACTTAATTGAAGCACCTGGGAACATGTACATCACTTGAAGTACATAAAGGTGCGCCAAAAACATTGCCGTGGGTTGTGAGATTTGATTCGATGTCCTCAAATTCTCAAGAAAAAAATCTCCAAGAAAAAATATCCGGCACTATTCAACTTAACGGACACCACCACTCGATTTTTTTCAGTCAGAAATTTTTTCTTCAGAAATTGGCTGAAACTTCGCCTATGGGGGTAATTGGACACGCTGATCACGAATCTGCTGTCCGATTTTCACGTGGGTGGTCTCGGACCACCCAAATCGCTACTTGGGTGCTCCAGTCAGGATCACCGATTTCGCCGAAACTTTGTATATGGGGGTTCTCTGGTGTCCTGAACACGATGGTAAAGTCCGTTTTTCAAATGGCGGCCGAATACGGTAGTTATAGGTGGGTACCTACCGACCTTACCTGGTGAGACTCACCTATAACTACCGTGTTCGGCCGCCATTCGAAAAACGGACTTCGCCATCGTGTTCAGGACACCGGAGAACCCCCATAGACAAAGTTTCAGCGAAATCGGTGATCCTGACTGGACCACCCAAGTAGCGATTTGGGTGGTCCGAGACCACTCATGTGAGAAACGGATAGCAGATTCGTGTTCTGGACCCCGAATAACCCCCATAGGCAAAGATCAGCGGAATCGGTGATCTTGACTGGACCACCCAAGTAGCGATTTGGGTGGTCCGAGACCACCCGCATAGAAAACGGACAGCAGATTCGTGATCAGCGCCCTCAATTACCCCCTGTGCAAAGTTTCAGCGAATTTCGACGACTGAAAAAAATCGAGTACTGGTGTCCGTTAAGTTGAATAGTGTCAAATCTCCAATCTCTTCTCTCTAAGAAAATTCTTTCATCTCTCGAAAAATCTTTAATCTTGAAATCTTAAACCTACAGCAACAGCTCTCTATAAAATTACACACAACAAGTACAACACCTTTAGTACCTTCCAATTCGAAGGATTCGGGAAGAACTGTACCCTTGGAAAACGGCAAAACAAGAAATCTAAGAAAAGAAGAAGAGCCACAGCCAGAAGGAGTAGTGCCCAATCAAAATTTAGGCCCGTGGGTAAGAACTAGGTTCACAGTGGCTCGGTACGGTAGCGGTAGATGTGCAGGTGGACACTCTCCTATTTGGAGCGCACTTCATATCTACCACAGATATTATAAATGATTAAAGTTCCTCCGGGTGTCCCGCTTTTTCTTTGAACTATTAAAACTATGCATTGCACACAGAGCGCCCGCCTTATAGGCGATTTTTCTAGAAAAGTATGGCTAGACGAAACCTCTGGGTTTAGCGGATTTGGTCAGGAATTAAGAAAATGTCAGAAAAGCTACAGGTAGCGTCACAAAAATTGGACGAGAGCAACTTTGAAAATAGCAAAGCTTGAAAACGAACATCTAGATGGATCCGTGCCGAGAAAACCTGTCCTGATAAGCATCCAAAACACTCGATGCAAAAGCTGATACGAAAATTGAAATTGCTGAGAATCTCCATAGAGACCTTATAAACGAGAAGCCCAAAAACAAGAACCGTGAAATAAATGGAGAAAAGCGCTTTAGCTGGGTTTTGCGTTGAATTTGCGGTGTATTTTCACTGCGATATTCTGTGGGAGGGAGAGGAGGCAATTTTTTGTCACTAGAGCCTAAATTAGGCATTCCAAAAGAGAATTCAAGCATTAAATGACTCTTTCGAGGCCCTCCGTCCCCGCACTCGGTCCAACCAAAGCGCGTCTTTGCCGCCTCGAAAGAGTCACTGTTTGAATTCTCTTTCGAAATGCTTAATTTAGACTCTACTGATAAAAAATTGCCACCTCTCCCTCCCACAAAGTTCGTAGTGAAAATACACCGCAAATTCAACGCAAAACTCAGCCGGCTGGTGGAAAAAAAATAAATGAAAAACAAAGTTGAAGACGAAACGGGACAACAGCAACACATATGCACCGAAGAGGATTTTAAAAAAGGCAGCGATTGGCTCGACAAGAGAAAAAGAGAAAGAGATTAAGGATCGAAAGTGATGGGGTTCTCCATCGATATTTTACTTCTAATCTTATCGCGACACCAATAAAAGCGAACTACAACAATGCCAGGAGCAAGACATCCGTTTTCGAATGATACATATGAAAGCACAACAAATATTCAAAGAGGGTCAGAAATGAGGGCCACTTACCACTCGGACGATTCTGTGTTCGTTCTTCGGGTGTTTCGAAACGACTGAATTGTAACAGAGTGGATGGGGCGCTAATGGAATCCTAAACAGAAGTAAACACTGTCATAAGCGGAAAAAACAATAAAATTCACATTTTGAACACAATAAAACTCGTGAAGCATCATAAACTGGTCGAAAGAAGTGGGCGAAACTGATACACGCACTGCGCCGAGGCAATTTATTTTCCATACAGGTGATCCTGTGACTGATCGCTTCATTCTTGAGGTGTTTCAAAATGCTCGGATCGAAAAACTGTCGAGCAAAAATTTAATGGAATGCTAATCGGAACAATGTTCTCTCACGCACGGAATAGCGTTCACCATTTGAATTTAGATGAAGTTGCCGATATAAACCAAGCTGAGGAAGCTGTTAAGAAACCAGATTTCTGCGTGATGAAACGAACACTTTGTCTCGCCTTGCTGTTGTTGGCCACAACTGTCGGTGTGGAGTCAGGTAGATTTTCTTGGAAAATTTAACACTATGTGGTCGAGTAACAGAAAATCACATGATTTCTTGTACCGAAGAGCTTTCGAAATTCGGTTGAATTGTTTCCCGGAAACACCGCATATCAAAGGGGACGGTCATTGCCTAGTACTCTTTTACATTTTGTTGTCATTTTACTTTTAGCGTGTCAGCCTCTGTTGCCTCTAAGACATCGTACTGTAAAGTACTTCTCATCAACCGGACAGGAACTGTACGCCGGACCATTCCCTACCGGCACTAGAGCTGTAGCAAGCTGTCCAAAGGGAATGATAATCGCAGGTGGGAGCATTTACCAGTTCTCTCCATCTTTTCTTTACTCACGCGTGGTTCAATTTAACCCCCAAAAAATTGTACCTGATTAGGGCATGCAAAAAAGAATAAATAGTATCAGAATAAGAAAAAGAATAGAATAGAATACCATAAGAGAGAAAAACCAAGCGTGTATTTGATGAATTGATACAACCTCTAAAGCTGGTAGAAATGCGAGTGTATAAATATAAAAATTGGGCAAAACATATGGGTGCAGATGATAGTATTATACTAAGAAGAGATATTGAAGGAAAACTAAACAACATGATGGAATGAGTTAAAGTTACGTTATCTTTGATTCTCTGCTCTGGGTTCGTTATTTAATATGTAATGACTGATCTTGATTTAATGTGTTATAAAGTAAGGTTCACGGCGTTGCATTTATTGGTTATAGTTCATTGTTGTAACATGTAACGTTATAACATGGATGCCTCCATGTAATAAATAAAATGAAACATCAAAAAAATATTGAACAGCCGTCCAGATAGGTAATAGAAATTTGTTATGTTGATGGGTAGAGGGAATATGTTTGATTTTGCTGGATCTAATTCGTATACCGCTCACTTATTCCCACCTATTTGTAGGAGCTACGACAGCTACTTGCGGATCCGGCCAATGGAAGTTGGGCAGCTGCTTCTAATACGCGTTGGTGTTAGTCTCCACAAGAAATTTTTTCAAAAAAAAGTCTTGTATCGTGGCAAAAAAATATCATTTCCACATCGGACTTATAAATCTCACAAGAGTTCATATGATGCAGACATATGAAGACATAAAATCACTTTAAAAGCATTTGTATTAATAAAAAACACATGGCCTTAATCAGAAGAGCGTGATCTATCCAACGGCGAGGGAAGTGTAGTGAAATTACGAAGTTTTCGATTTTCATGTGTGTGTCCCTTGACCTCATCAAGACGACGACCACGTAAGGTCAACGTCGTTAGCCCGTCATCGTTAATTACACCCTGTGGATATTTCCAACGAAGTTACGTCTGAGATTCATATTGTAACATTTTTGCAACTACGTGATATCAAAAACGAATACCATATCTGCAGAGAGGAAGCCGAGACAATCATTTTGAGATGCAACAAGCTTGAGAAAATTTTAAGTTCGGAATTCGGCGGAAGCAAAATTTGAAATATGGCACCTTTTCATGAAGCGTTGCACTGCTAGTTCAGTAATTTCGTTCTAATGAACTTTATTGTCTTAAATAACAACAAGTGGAGTCCATGAATTTATAGATTCCGTAGATATAGTCAACGAATTTCACGAGTTATTCACACCCGAAGTAGGCAACCCATAACATTTCGGATTGGAAAACGTTCAATATTGGCACATTCATGACCGAAAACCACGATCATAAGAAGACATGAAATGGTGAGCTTACGTCAAGCAATTACCAACATGTTTATCATCCGTGATATAGGCGAATATCCAACAGAGCAGACTTCTCTGCATAGTAAATATGGATTAAAAAAGCTGTTTTCGCACCTTTTCATGTAATATGAAAGCGGTCAGAAATTTCTGGTCTTTCGCATGCAGGCTCATACCATCATTAGTGAGAGCGCTAGCAAAAAAGGTTCGTTACGACTCAATCGCAGAAACGCAAGCCTTTCTTGAAACGGTCGACAATGGCCATATTAATTAATGGGCCACGCAAAGACTCGCTGGCGGAGTCCGCCTGAGGTCACCGCTCGCCGGCCGCGACCTACGAAAGTAGCCCAGCGGCAAACATCTCACCTCAAACGGGTGATTTCAGTTAGGTGACATTGTTTTAGATGCTACCCTGAGCGTGTATGCGAAAGACCAGAAATTTTTGACCGCTTTCATATTTCATGAAAAGGTGCGAAAACAGCTTTTTTAATCTGTATTTTCTATTCAGAGAAGCCTGCTCTGTTTGATATTCGCCTATATCACGGATGATAAACATGTTGGTAATTGCTTAACGTAGGCTCATCATTTCATGTCTTCTCATGATAGTGATTTTCGGGTATGAATGTGCCGATATCGAACGTTTTCCAATCCGAAATGTTATGGGTTGCCTACTTCGGGTGTGAATAAATCGTGAAATTTGTTGACTATATCTACGGAATCTATAAATTCATGGACTCCACTTGTTGTTATTTAAGACAATAAAGTTCATTAGAACGAAATTACTGAACTAGCAGTGCAACGCTTCATGAAAAGGTGCCATATTTCAAATTTTGCTTCCGCCGAATTCCGAACTTAAAATTCTCTCAAGCTTGTTGCATCTCAAAATGATTCTCTCGGCTTCCTCTCTGCAGATATGGTATTCGTTTTTGATATCACGTAGTTGCAAAAATGTTACAATATGAATCTCAGACGTAACTTCGTTGGAAATATCCACAGGGTGTAATTAACGACGACGGCCTAACGACGTTGACCTTACGTGGTCGTCGCCTTGATGAGGTCAAGGAACACACACATGAAAATCAAAAACTTCGTAATTTCACTACACTTCCCTCACCGTTGGATAGATCACGCTCTTCTGATTAAGGCCATGTGTTTTTTATTAATACAAATGCTTTTAAAGTGATTTATGGCGAATGAACGGTAAAAACGATCTAGATCGTTTAAATCGCGTTTTGGCGGAAAGATACCGACGGTACTGTACATGCACTGAAGAAGATTTAAAGACGCAGCAATTGGCTCGACAATAATAAAAAGGTTAAAGGTCGGAAACGTGACACAGGACGACAGTATTAGAATGGTGAGAAGGTGATGGAAATGGGCCGTTCTTTTCCATCAACATTTTACTTTCAATTTTATAGCGACAGTAACAAGACCGAACCGCAACAACAATGCCCGAAACAAAACATCGATTTTCGAATGATATAGAAGCATGAATAACAAATATTCAAGGGAGGTCAGGAAGAATTCACTTGTCAGTCGAATCATTCTGTTTCATTCATTCTCCTGGCGTTTCGAAACGATCGGATCGTAAAGCCGTCGACCAACCGTAAATAGAATCCTAAACAGAAATATAGGTTGTCAGAAGCAAAGCAGTAATGAAATTCACATTTTGAATATAGTAAAAATCGCGAAATGTCGCAAACTGGTCGAAGAAGTGCGTGACTGTTTTGGTTATCTTCTTCGGTCGTTTCGAAATAATCGGATCGAACACAACTAAAAATTAATGGGATGCTGAACGGAAAAATGCTCCTTCGTGCACGGAATAGCCATGAAACTCGCCGTTTGAATTTAAATGAACTTGCCCTTATAAATCTGGATGAGAAAGCTGTTGAAAAATCAGATTTCTGCGTGATGAATCGAGCATTTTGTCTCGTTCTGGTGTTCTTGGCCTTGACCGTCAGGATAAGCATCGACCCGTAAAATCACCACAACTATCCTCTGCTGCTTAACGACTACGTTAACCGAGTACCATTGCTACACCGGACCACTTCGACTAAACAATTAGGATGATAGTGAGAAAAGGTATGATGATAGTTAATGAAGCAAATAGCTGGTTGCATCAATTAGCAGCTCAACCAAGCAGTCACATTTGCTGCTGGGAAGTCGCTGCCACCGACACACACACAGCAATTTAGATGTGGAGTCAGGTAGACTTTCTTAGAAAATTTAACACTATGTGATCGAGTAACAGACGACTACATCATTTGTTTTCATTTGTACTGAATAGCTCTCAAAATTTGGTTGAATTATTTCGTGGGAACTCCACACACCACTTGTTTCCTTTTTATTATTACTTTACTTCTAGTGTGCTTCCCACTGTCGCCTCTAGGACAACGTACCGTAAGGTACTTCGCAGACGGGAAAGAATTTCACTTCGAACACTACTCTCCCGGATTTGTGGCTGTCGCGAGCTGTCCAGCAGGAATGCAACTTGTCGGTGGGCTCAGTTAGAACGAAAAAAGAGAGTTAATAGAACCAGTATCAAGGCCAACAAAGTGGGCGGGACAACACAAAGCATAGAATGCTATAATTGAAACAAATCGCGCCAATATTTGATATACTGACACAATCACTAAAGCAGGTAGAAAGGAGAGTGTAAAAATATGAAAACTATGCAAAAGATATGGGTACAGACGATAATAAGACCAAAACCAAAGAAAAACCAAATGGCTTCGAAAACTCTTGCACTGCCGATCGGTTAGCTATTAGAAACTTAAATTGCTGTAGAGTAGAGCAAATAGGCTTCATTTCACCCAATTTAATTTGTATACTGCTCACTTACTACCATCTATTTGCAGGACGTAAGACAGCTTTATGTCTTCACGGATATTGGGAGAAGTTGGGCACCTGCGTCTAATACGTTCGAGTTGGTCTCCACAAGTTTTTTTTGAAAAAAAAACTTGTACTATTGCAAAAAAAATTATATTCACAACGGTGTGTTTTAGTTTATAAAGAAAGCATTACAAGGCCTATTCAGCACTTCGGCACTTAACACCTATGGAATGTTAGCCGCAAAACGGCAAATCTACTTCAGGGAATCCCAGTTGGTATTCCAAGCGAAGAAAATCAGAAGAAGAAAAGTAAAAGATCAATGCTCCAGCATGTTACCAAAACCTACTATTGTCCAATGAAATTCTAAAAAATGATGTCGAAAACTCAACTAGCTACATCTTCTGCATTTTTACATTTAATACCACAGCTTTTTTCACGAGTCGCTTTAGCTACATTTAGCTATATAGGGCATAGGGGGTTAGAAGGTGAACTTGTGGAGTCGACATTGTAATTAATGATGAAAGGTACAAAACAATACCATTACAACGAAACTTCGAGAACGACTAGCAAATTTGAATAAGTTTCCTTTATCCGTGGTAACAAAGTTGGGTAGTTGGATCTAAATTACCGATTTAACCCCAACTTTGTCTACGGGGGTTATTGGCGACGCTGATTGCGAATCTGACATTTGTTTCCGAATTTGGGGTCGATTTGGGTTGGTTGCGGTAGATATGGGTCTCGTTGTGAATCTTTGGGGCACGCTGAGCAACCTCCCTCGTTAGGGCTAATTATTTCTCACGTCGGCACTATTGTACTTGAGGTACCGCACTAAATCTCGTTCAGAACATGTCTATTAGAGGTATTCAGCTATGGTGTGAACGAATCTGATGCTCGTTAAGCGCGGAAAACCCTGATAAGCTCGCAATGATAAAATCTTATCCGACCGCGGCGCACTCTCATCCGTATACGTACTATTTCGTAACTGTCTGCATTAGAGTTGCAGCGCCGTAACTTCACCCTGATGCTGGGTTCGTTGAAGTTATTTACTTACAACGCCTCTCCCGACCTATTAAATTGAAACCGGGTAGCTTCGCCACGCGGTCAGCCGATCCGCGCCTGGGCTAGCCAAACATTCTTTCCCTCCGGGGTTGGGTAATTTGGTGTTGGACTCGCTCGGGATGGTAAAGACACTAACCCGGTATAGCGACTGATCCCCGCAAGCCATTGTGTAGGACAAATACGTATTCTGAATTCAACACGAATGTGTGGCGCGTCCTCAGGGGATTGATTAACCCCGATACCTTTACCCTTCTACCTTTACCTCAAAGGCAGGAATGAAATACACATAGTTCTGCCCCTTGCTATTTTCCACTTGTAAGAATCGTTGCATTGTTTTTACATTACTGTTGACCTCTTTTTTAAAGTTTTCTGATTGAATTCCCGTGTTTTTTTGTCGCTTAAAAAGATCTGTATTTCAGGGTTTCGACGTTCCACTGACTATTAACTTTACTTGACTTAACGAAACATAGCTTAATTCTTAAATTATTTTTTCCTTAACTTTTAACTTTTTCAACTTTTCAAACTTTTACTTTAAATAAACCAAATCAACCTTAAATAATGGTTTCCACTGGGAGTTTGTCAAATCGGTGTTATTACTCGTTCAGGCTATTCACATAACTACGGGCCTCGACAGTTCTTCGAAAGCTGACTGAGCATTCTTCACGAATTTTTACTACTACTCACATGGCCATTTTGGCAGTCCTCTTCCATTATTTGCAATAAAGATTATGCGATTATTAAAGATTATGTATTATACAGGTTTTGCAAATTTTATGCCGTCAGATTTACATTTTTCTAGTAGGAGAATTGTTGTTAGTGTTTTGTTTCTATTTCTGTATGGTCCATTTGTTGATCTAAGTGCAAGGTCTTGCCATGTTGGATGTGGTGTTTTATTATTCACCTGCCATGCTATAGTATAGTTGTCTATCTTATAACATCTTGCCTTCCTTGTTGACACCCATCAATGGAACCGTTGAAAAAACGAGTTGTTGTGCATTCTGCTGTCATCCGTTCATCCCTATATGCTCTCTCTTTTGTAACAACAAAAGAATATAATTTTGGGTTTGTACCCGATCTCACTCCAGAACAATTCTACACAAAACCACAAAGAATTTATTGGAATAAAAGAATTACAAGAGAACAACGGGGAAAAACTATGGGAAACAATGCGAGAGTAAATGAGAGATCTATGACTAATACTTCGATGCACTTTTATACTGGTAGAGCATGGGAACGGTAGGCGGAGCGTCTGGTACTTCATGGTACGGATACATCTCACGCGGGAAATCTACCATCCTCCATGGGAAAGATGGGCGGAGCGTCTGCCGAGAAGATTCGAAATCGCGAGCGCTCATCTACTCCTAATATCACCGAAAATAAAATAAAAGGACGTGGTGGCATGCCCACATTCCTTACAACCACCCCCCTTCGGGAAGTGACGACCCAGCACTTTTGATATGAGAGCTTTTATTAAAAGACGACGTCCTCCTCTACCCTTCCGACGCCTTCCGCGGCCAAACCCGCTGGGCTGCTTTGTTTGCAACGGCACGTATGGGAATTGGGGTAGCATATTTTGAAAAGGAGGACCCATTATCATGGGCACCATATGTGGTTCCTGCCGAGTGCTTTCTCTCTTTTTCCTTATCCATCCTCTTACGCGATCCGCACGAGGTTGTGCTCATCTTTCGTGACTCTCTTTCACTGGAGGGGCATGCTTGATTTCGTCCTGGACACATGTAAGACATGGTCAGCGGACTCGTGTTACCGTTTCCGCTCGCTGTCGCCCTGAAACAACCACTTATGTCAGCTTTACTAGCAGTTTTCCTCCTAGTACTTCCGTTGGTGCTAGTCTTCAGTGGCGAGCTATCTCCAGGGCATCTGTCAGAGAATTTATCTACACCCAAGGTTCCTGCTTCTATGCGCTTGGAGCTACCCCATGGATCTCTTCTCCATTCACCCAGTTGAGTCTTTTCATGGAATGCAATAGGCTCTCCCGTATTGTTGAGTACTGGGATTTCTACCTCTCCTTCTGCGCTACCTCTGCAGACTCCATGTGAGATCAAGGGGTGGCTAGACCATAGTAGTGCATTCTCACCTTCGTGCATTCCTGTTAGAGTCAAGGTGCACAATTTCTCAGGTGGTACATATACTCGTTCTTTTACCACTGCGGAATGACCAGTCTCAACTACGTTCGACAAGGTGTATTCGTTCATCTCTTGAGTGTCATATGTCGGCGAACGCACTAGTTTGAACCCGAAGTGGTTGAGTGCATTGGTCCCTAGTACCACAATATGGTCAAGCCCTGGTGTGACACAGCAAGAAACGAATTCCATGTGTCCTTCTAACGTTATAGCCACACTGATAGTGTCAAAGATCCTCATTTGATTTCCTGATGCATCCCTTACACTGAGAGGAGGCGTATCAATGCGCTCGACATACTGATCGAGGTCGATGCCAGAGTGACCAGCCCGCTTCAGTAGGCGTACGGGGATGATGGAAATTTCAGAACCTGTATCTAATAGGGCCACAACCTGCATTCCAAATATACTTATTGGCACCAGACTTTTGTAGCCGAACAGAGGGCTCCGTGTAAAGCATTCGTTGATAATTGAGTTACACGACCACGAATCTACGACCGTTAGGTAAGTGTTACCAGTCTGAGCTGTTCGGGTTTGCTGGCTCCTGTTTTCGTTATTCCCTGACAACGATGTGGGGCGACCCCCCTTTCGACAAGGAACCTTACAGTCACTTGCTACGTGACCTATCTTTCCACAGTTGTAACACCGACGAACTTCATTGTTTCTACCTGGCTGGGTTTCGTTTGTCTTACTTTCTTGTCTCTTGCATGCTACTGCATTGTTAGAGCTGCTTTCTACCTTAGGTTCCAGTTTTAGGTCGTGGGAAAGGTTATGTCCTTCGGAGCGTCTCGACCTTTGCTTATACAGTTTATTGCTCCATTTATTTGCCAGTTCCTGCTTATGGTTGTCATTGCTGTTGGGTCTACCATTCCTGCCACTCATCTCTTGGGAGACTTGCCTACTTCTCTCCAAGCGTAGTGCCACTTCTTTTACTCTCTCATATGCCTCTGCTTCAACGCTCGTTTCCAAGGCTTCTGTCAGAGAGTAGCTCCCTTCCCATCTAGTTAGCTGCCTAGTCAGGATCTCAGCTTTCTGTAATGATACCGTCTCGAGCGGGACATCAGGGTATGCGCGACTAGATAGCTTTTCCAGTACCAAACAGAACTCACTGATTGGTCAGCGCGCATAGTGAGGGTACGCAGTTCTGCCATAGCCTTAAATCTAGCGCTTGCCGTATCCACTCTTAGTCGTTTTTTCATGGCTGCTACAACCATATCCACACTACTTTTTCGCACCTCGTCGGAAAGGGTCGCAAATATAGTGGTGGCATCTCTGCGTAAGAACCCTTCAAAGAGTTGAAGCCGACTGCTTTCCGCCCAATGCGTACTAGGGTATTTGGTATTGAACGCTCTTACAAATCTTTTGAAACATTCGTTACTTTTACCACTGAAAACTGGCACCTCCGGCAAGGACATAACTCGCCAGAATTCAGCTACGTTCATTTCATTTACGACATTTGAAGACGTACCTGTGCCCTGCCGCAATGGCGTTCCTTGATTCCTACCGCAGTCTCTGGTCGGCGTAGGCTCGGAGGACACGAGGGCTGATGGAGTCGATGTCGACCATTCCTGCAAGTCATGATGTTGATCATCATCATTATCAGAGTCCATTACCTTTGCGAACCTTTGCAAAGCATTCTGGTACTCACCTGACAATATCTTGTTCGAGTTTCGATCATGCGCCACGGTTACGGTGTTCTCTTGGCCCAGATTTTCGATTTGCTTGCGTAGCACTTCGACCTGCAATTGAAATTGTTGTAATTCATTTTGCAGACGTGCCTTTTCCTCTACTGTACTCCTATACTTCTCTCTCAATTCTATCAGCCTATTCGCAATGTCCTCTTTAGGGCACGCCAGAGTAGTAGCCGCCTTTCCAACTATCAACTTAAGTTGCATGTGCTTATCTAGGCAGCGCGTAAGGTCGTCAGCGTTTAGAATTTTGGCAGCGCGAAGTACCTCTGCCAATTCCGCACTGACTGTGGTACCTGAGCGCCCACTCAGATCTTTCAAGCACGCCACTACTACCGTTTTTGTGTGCTCTATTCGTTCGGTGACAGCTTTCATTACTGCGTCCCTTGTGCTGTCTCCTATACGCATGGTTTTGCCTAATTCTGTGTCACATACGACACCAATTTCTGATATTTTCCTTTTAATTCGGACTATTTCTTTATCAATAAGTGGATCACTCACCCTTTTGTCCGGCATTCTTCCATCATTTATTTATTTATTTATTTCTTTATCAAATACGTCAATTAGGTCAATTGACGCGCTGGAATATAACAGCATTAGTAAATACTAAATCAAACAGAATACACCTGAGCATTAGTAAATACTAAATCAACCAGAATACACGTGTGAGAACACAACATAACAGAAGAAAATGTTAGCTGTGAAGGGAGAGGCTTAACGGAAGAGGCTTAACGGAAAATCACAAAACCGAAAACCAAAGAGAACCAACGTAAGCCAACGAACTCAAAGACCATCATGTAACTTTTGGCGCTGGTAGAGCTTTTATAAGAATAAAAGGAGAAAAAATATTCGATAAATATATATTACGGATAAAAAGATAGTGATAGTTGTGCTCCTGTGAGAATCAAGACACGCACCAACTAAGGCTGGTCCCTTATCCCATTTATCTAAGGAACCTAATTTTAAACTAAATACGTACCTTAGTGGCGGACGAAATGGAGCCAAATAAATTCACTTAAACTGCGGCATAGATCAGCCGACACCAAATGCTTAGCCTGTAGGTAGTCGGCAAGGAGTAGGGTTATAAGACTGATAGTAGTTAAAAAGTATAAGAAAATTTTTGTTTATTCAGCCAAGGATATCATTATAGCCTTTGAGTTTACGTCCAGAGCATATACTGATTTACTTCTACCGTTTTGCCGTCCGTTCGTTTAACCAATAAGCCTCCACCAAAAATTAAGCATGTGCATGTATGAACGACAACTAGGGTCCCAGAATGGCGGATCGTCGAAGTTCTAAAACAACGGAATCCTATCACTCTTGTAAGCTCCTCGACTCTTCACCCGAAACCATCCAAAGGTATAAGGATGCTACAAGGATTGAAGACCATGTGTTTCGCTGAAAAAGAGCCGAAAGTGAAATACTCAGAGTGAAACTTGGCTAACTACTTTAAATCCACTTCCCTTTATCACGGTCTTCATTTTCTGACATCGTCTCAGAAGTGATTCTGAAGAGAGTGAACAAAAGAAAACGAAATCAAGCAAACTCATACCTATAAATCTGGAATTTTGAGCGCTTTCAACAAATCACTGTTCCGCAACTGTTTCTTGAATTCAGAAGAGCTCTTAGCTAACTGCAGTGAGACTGGAAGCATTTGGAGCCATTTAGCTCCACGGAAGAAAACTGAGTTGTAAGACTTGGCACCCCTTCTCAAAGTCAGCTTAGGGCAGTCGAGGGATAAGACTCCATTTCGACCCCTACAGGGCCGAAATCGCCAGTACTTACTTGCCCTAAGCTTCAACTCACCTCGTAATAGTTTAAAACAGAACACTACGTCCTTAAAAGTTCTCCTGTACAGAAGACTTTTCATTCGAAATAGTTTCAAACGTTCTCTATAACAAGGGATGTCCTGTGAATTGTCATGAGTCACACAACGGCAGAATACAATCCTTGTGAACACCTGCTGTACTTTTTCGATTTTCATCTGTAGTTTTTTTACAGCTGGGTTCCAAACCTCCGATCCGTATTCGAGTATAGGGAGAACGAAAGATTTGTAAAATTGTAAATATATCGAAATATCCGTATAGTGGATGTTTCTCAGTATGGAAAACATGACAGCATATGCCTTGTTCACCATTGATGAAATATGAGATTCAAAATTCAACTTTGCATTAATGGTAAAACCTAGGTCTCGTGTCTCGTTTACAGTTTTTAGCACTATAGGACCAAAGTTATATGGTTTGTTCGCAATGTTCCCAAAATGAAGTACGCTTGTTTTGGCTAAATTAACTGGAATGTCCCATTTTGAGGACCAGTTCATCATATTGACCACACTTTCCGTCAACGCCAGATGGATAGTATCACGCGAATTTTCATTATAAGTTCCGTAAATCTTAATGTCGTCCGCGAAAACTTGGACACGAATTTCTGGAATTTTAGATAAAGTAGACAGCAAGTCCAGCGTGTATAAGAGAAAAAGTAGAGGCGATAAAGCCCCTCCTTGAGGAACGCCACTGCTGCATTTATATTCCTTTGAGAATGAGTATCCTACTCGGACACAGAAATATCTATCCTCCAGATATGAACGGACCCATTCAAATAACTTCCCTCTGATACCATACTGGTGTAGTTTTATCAACAATTTTTCATGGCTTACTTTGTCAAACGCTTTTGACAGGTCGAAATAGATTACATCGACATTGTTACCGTCATTTATTGTCTGAATCCAATCGAACACACAATCTGTTAGTTGTGTAGTGGTTGAAGCTCCCGATGTGAAACCATGCTGCTCCCTTGGAATTAGTTTCTTTTTATTGGCCCAAGACGAGATGAAGTCACGAAGGATTCGCTCATATATCTTAATCGGTATCGGAGAAATACTTATGGGCCGGTAAGAAGACAGAAATGATCCACTAGTATTTTTTGGAATAGCAGTGACTATCATTTTTTTCCATATGGCTGGTACTTTACCCATCATAGCGGAGATGTTTAATAACATAGTTATTGGCCTATACAAGGATAAAGCACATTTTTTGTAGACAATTTGAGGTATACCGTCAAAAGGAATAGAGGTGGAAGACTTAAGTTCCCTCATAATCCTTAAAACGTCCTGTGGTTCAACAAAAAGGTCCTCGACACAATCCTGCACTGGCGGAGTGTTTTCAGTGATGATCTGGCCCAGATCTGTTTTAGGCGTAAATACAGAACCAAAATACTTGGCAAGTGCTTCTGCTTTCTCTGAATCAGTATGAAATCTAGTTCCTGCTTCATCAGAAAGCACAGGCAACTCTGATCGCAGTTTCAGTTTGTTTTTTATGAGTGTGAAGATCCTTTTTCTGTTGGGAAAAAGTACAGCACGTTTTTCACGATTTGATAAAAATTTCTTTAAATGCCGGTCAAGTTTTCTGCATACTTCATTGTATTCACTCTCATTTTCGGAAGATCGCCGATTACATTTGAATAGACGGGCTTTTTGGGATATCAGATTTAATATATGCCTAGGATACTTTATTTTTTGCACTTCAAAGAAATCAAAGGGAACAAACTGCGATAATCCAAGATATACAGCTCGGCAAAATCTTTCGTACAAATCGTCTATTGTGGTGTATCCTTGGAATATGTTCCACCAATCAATGTCTGCCATGTACTTTGAGAGAGCGCTATAATTTGCTTTCAAGAAATTAGGCAAGGGCAACTTCCGCTCTTTTTGTGGAGATCCTACAATTTCAAAGCCTACTACATTATGGTCAGATACGGCAAAAGGAGGATGAATCGAAACGTCTTTCACGGCATCTGTAGCAGTAGTCAAAATCAGATCAAGAATCGAATTATGCCGTGTTGGTTCTCTGACAATTTGTCTTAATCCACAGCTATTGAATAAGTCGAAAAATTTTTAGCTAGCGGGATTTCTGGGCAATCCTAACTTCCAGTCAACATCGATATTGAAATCACCCAACAGAACTAGATGTTCAGCTGAGATGCAAAGATTAAGGAGGCAACCGAGAAGCCCCTCATCATTAACAGTATTTGAGTTTGGGGGTCTATAACCTAAAACAAATTTGAATGAAGTCGAAGAAAGCGTATCAACAAAATCAAGACAGAGCAGGTCAGAACTGAAAGGAAGGGACCTGAGGTTAGGAGGTAGCTCGGACTCAAAAAGGCTGATCCCTGTTCTGGCTATGCAACAGACCCCTCCGCCCCTTCGGCCAGACCGGTCGGAACGGAAGATTCTATAGCTATGATTTGAAAGTATTTCTGAATCTTTGACATTAGCGGATAACCAAGTCTCAGTAATGAATATAATATCAGGTTCATGAATCGAAATCAAAAGATGCAAATGGTCGATTTTGTTCTTGACACTACGGGAGTTGAACAGTAAACATTTCAGGGTTGGGTGTGCACCGCTGTGAGCCCCGCGTTCCCCAAGCTCCTAGAAAGTGGAAGCTCAGAAGCACGCCGCAGCTCTCCACGGTACACAACCCAAACCCTGCCATTCAGCTCTCTATTACGAGCCCTACACTCTTGCCTCAAGTCCGCCTCCTTTTTACGTTCAGCCTCTGTCAGACTTTTCCGAACATATACTTTGGAGAATTCAGGGATGTCACGCAATCGGTAGGAGTTTGCCAGTGCTGTCCTACAGTGTGATTTAGTCGGTAAGATCACCTTTACCAATCGTGGGTATTTCTCGCTAGGTCTGCCCATACGATAGACCTGATCAGGCCTACATTCAACCCCAAGCTTATTAAGCATTTTCAATACCTGACCACCAAGCTGCTCCTGTTTCTGTAATGGTTCGAGTTCGGGCCTTGACTCTTCAACTCCAGATATCACTAAACTGCGAGATCGTTTCTCAGCTTCAACCATATCTTCCATGTCCTGTGGCATCCTGCTAATGACACAACATATGAGTTTTTCCAAAACAGGATCGCTATTACGGTCAAGCATGGCTCTTAGTAGCTCATTAGTTGACATGTTAGCCATATCATTCTCCGAAATATCGGCATGACGCGTTTCCACAATAGCGTTCTTTTTGCTAGCCTGGCGTGTTCGACCTTGTGACATATTGAATCCAAATGACCACGAAGAATCAATGACTAATGGCACGCAACGGGGTGAATAACACAAACAGCGAGAATGAAGAAAAGTTCAATAACGCACCCAAAATACTAACTCACACCCGACCACAAGCCCAATTGGTCCTTAGGTAGCTGTACTAGAAACACGAGAGTCAAGTAGGATTAATAATCAAAGAGTAAAAACGGTAAACTTAGCAATACAGAGAGACGTCGAAGGAACGCAACCGCACAACGCCACACCCGGACCGATGCTCCATTTCAATTTCTTCCATTTTTTTCTGCTCCATTTCATCGCCGGAGCTATCGCTCGCGGGTGATCGCAGCAATTCTTCCTCGTCGAGCTGAGGGTCGTTGTGGGTGTCAGCCATTATTACCTCTGAAATGATGTAGATACACCCTTAGCCAAACTATTACGACACGAAACGAGTACTCGAATCGGTCAGATACACCACGGAACAGTATCGGACAGATTTAGTCAAAAAGCTGGTCTCTCGAACTGCGTTTTGTGGTGCCGAATCAATCTGACCTAACCGCACCCTGTAATCAAAATCTATCTTCGCAGAACGGTGCAGTCAACTGATGTCAACTCACACAGACCACGAGAAATCTTCTGAAGGTAAAGGATCGATCGCCTTCGATTTGCTAGAGCCCGATCGCTTCGATCTGACGACCCGAAAAGTGTTGCAAGATCGACTTCGCTAGATCGATTTTGGTACCCGGTCACACAGACGCTGGCGATACCTGTCGAATTTTTGGTATCCGGTCACACAGGTGCTGGCGATACCTTTCGACTGACAAAAGAGAAGTCGTCGATCGTGTTCAATTTGTAAGTGCCCGACCACCTTGATCCGACGGCACCCTTGAGCGAAACGTATCGTCTTTGCTCAAAATCAATTACTGGTACCCGGTCACACAGACTCAGACGATACTGGTACCCGGTCACACAGACTCAGACGATACTTCTCAATAATACTGTAGTGTCCGGCTTCCTCGGCCTGACGACACTATTTCCCAACAAAAGATAGCACTCAATAGAATCCACTTAGTTTTGCGTAAATTTGCCCTGGAGTCGCTTGGCCCCCATGTAACAACAAAAGAATATAATTTTGGGTTTGTACCCGATCTCACTCCAGAACAATTCTACACAAAACCACAAAGAATTTATGGAATAAAAGAATTACAAGAGAACAACGGGGAAAAACTATGCGAAACAATGCGAGAGTAAATGAGAGATCTATGACTAATACTTCGATGCACTTTTATACTGGTAGAGCATGGGAACGGTAGGCGGAGCGTCTGGTACTTCTTGGTACGGATACATCTCACGCGGGAAATCTACCATCCTCCATGGGAAAGATGGGCGGAGCGTCTGCCGAGAAGATTCGAAATCGCGAGCGCTCATCTACTCCTAATATCACCTAAAATAAAATAAAAGGACGTGGTGGCATGCCCACATTCCTTACACTTTTGCTTAAAAGCGGCTGCTTTGAGAAACCGTTAATTCGCAATTTTCGTCAAGTGATGGTGCGTTGATGAATAAGACTAGGTGTTTTGTTTACGCAGCTGCGAATCCCTTGGAGATTCCATTCTGATTTTATTTAGAACATTTATTACATGTTAATAGAACATGTATAATACTCAAATCATGCGAGGCTAAAACCAATAACCGTACAACACTGAATAGGGTATAAAAGGCATAAAAGGCAACGAGAAGTAAAATGTATAGGTAGTAGAGGTATTTTTCGTATTGAGCTTAGCATACTCAAAATATGCACGAACTGTGAAGAAGTTGCGCCGCTAAGAAGTTTTAGTAGCCTTGATGTGAAGCTTGCTCGACCAACCCCTCGTACTAGATGCTACCAATCTGAAGAAGTCGGGGCCTCTGAGCCCTATGTATCCATGCAAGATCTTATGGACCATGGACCACGAGGAGAGTAAAAAATGATTGCATAATATTATGCAATCATTTTTTACTCTCCTCGTTAGTAAGGAGTGTATGCTTAGAAATTTATTTCCGATAATACCACGTGTAATGCTCCTGTAAGTGAATTCGACGGCCCTGATGAACAGTTTTCTAGTGAAACTATTTTGGACTCTTTCCAGTTGTTGTATTGAGTTCTTAACTACTCTTTATTGATTTTTATCCATTTTATGATTTACTAGATTGCGTAACTTCAGAGTTTAGCTGCGATTCCTCGAAACGCGGTTCTACGACCACCGTTCGAACAATTTCTATCAGGTTAGTGCTATCTACAAAGGTGGTAAGAGAGTTTGAGCCGCTTTGCTTGAACGTTTTTTCTTCGAAAATCGAATTTGAATTTTGAATTTTTCGTCAAATCATAACGTTACGTACGCTATTTGTTACTTGTTCTCGAAGTTTCGTTGTAATTGGTATGAATAGTCAAACTACCTTTGATAATCTTTAATTTACCACTTATCTTTAATTACAATGTCAACTCCACAAGAGCACCATCGAACCTCCTAGGACCCATATAACTAAGTATAGCTAAAGTTACCCATGAAAAAACCGGACGAGTTGTCCTGGAGTCCGTCCTGGTAAGGCCCTTGGTATACTCCCGTTGTCCGTCGCGGGGCGCTGCGCAACTGTTACTCGACGAAGTGAATGGCGGTCGGCGGAGTAGTTGTCCGCTGCCACGCCCCCTTCTGCGATCGACAACGACGGCCGGCGACGGCCAGCGACGGTCTGCGACGGCCTGCGATGAGATCCCATCGCCGGCCGTCGCAGGCCGTCGTAGCGCAGAGCGCTGCGGCGGCCGGTGACGGCCATAAGTTTTTTGTGTTTGTTTGCTCTCTTGCTCTCTTTCAGCCCCTGCAGACTCGACGACGAGCAGTTTGCGCGTCGAATTCCCCGTTGTAAGTGCACTTGAGCAAAACACGCGACGACGAGCATTCTCGTCCAAGCGGCGCCGTGTACTCTACAGTCAACACACTGCATTGCACGACGGCACCGCGTTGGACGAGAATGCTCGTCGTCGCGTCGTCGAGCCTGCAGGGGCCTTTTATGAAAGAAAACGAAGCAATGTGAAAATGTTTTTTTGCACTGGCACCAGTTCTTTTTCCAAAAAATTTCTTGTGATGACCAACTCGAACGTGTTAGACGCAGGTGCCCATCTTGCTCCAATATCCGTAACGGCACGTAGCTGTCTTAGGTCCTGCAATTAAATGGTAATAAGTGAACAGTCTGCAAATTAAATTGAGTAAAATGAAGCATATTTACTCTACTCTATGTACAGCAAAATACGCTTTTATTGCCTGACCTAACCGCACTGCAAGAGTTTTCGAAGCCGTTTGGCTTTTCCTCAATTTTGGTCTTACTATCGTCTGTATCCATATCTTTTCCGTTGTTTTTATATATTATTTTATTTTTTTTACACTCTCCTTTCTACCTGCTTTGATGATTGTGTCAATATAGAGAATTCTGGCGCGATTTGTTTCAGCTATGGCATTCTATGCTATGCGTCGTCCCGCCCACTTTGTTGGCCTGGTACTGGTTCTATTAACTCTTCTTTTTTCGTTCTAATTGAACTCACCGACGAGTTTCATTCCTTCTGGACAGCTTGCGACAGCCACTTCTTGCTCAACGTGGCGCTCGCTGTGTATTTCTCTCCCCCAAATGTAGTACCTTACGGTACGTTGTCCAACAGGCAACAGAGAGAAGCACGCTAGAAGTAAAATAATAATAAAAATTCGGCTAAACTATTTCTTGGGCACTGTCTGGAGCTGCCAGGAAATAGTTTAGCCGAATTTACATCCATAATACTGCATCAAACCTTCAGAAACGAACAAAGAATACCGTTAAGCTATTAAATCTGAAGATACGGTTAAAAGAAATAGGTATCGTCAATTGAAAACGTACTGAATACGACGCCGACGGTTGAGGCCAACAACACCAAGGCTAGACAAAGTGCTCGATTCATCACGCAGAAATCTGATTTGTCAACGGCTTTCTCATCTGGATTTATAAGAGCGAATTCATTTAAATTTAAACAGCGAGATTCATGGCCATTCCGTGCATAAGAGAACATTTTTCCGTTCTGGATACCATTAATTTTTAGTTGACAGCGCTTCGGTCCGATCGTTGAGAAACACGCTAAGAATGACGAAAGCAATCACGCACTTTTTTCGATCGGTTTATGACGTTCCGCGATTTTTACTATATTCGAAATGTGAATCTCATTGCTTTTTTCTGTTTATGACAACGTTTACTCCTGTTCAGGATTCTACTAGCGTTTGGTCGACGGCTTTACGATCCGATCGTTTCGAAACACCAGAAGAATGCGCACAGAATCATCCGAATGGCAATAAATCCTTTCTGACCTTCTTTGAAAATTCGTTACGCATGCTTTCCCATAATTCGAAAACGGATGTCTTGCTCCAGGCATTGTTGATGTAGTTCGGTTTTGTTAGTATCACGATAAGATTAAAATGTCGATGGAAAAGAACGGCCATTTCCACCACCTTCGCCCAATTCTCATAGGGCTGATGTCACCTCCAGTGGCACAGCGATAGTGCTGAATGCGTCTTCGACCTGCAGCAGAAGCTTCACTCGCTCAATAGAGGCGACTGCAGTCTTGGAAATGGCAGCAGCGGTACCTCCGGAGGCCAAATCGATGAAGAAGTTCTTGAAGTCAGACTTATCCGGCATGGTTTGTCCAGCACGGAACCTGGGTGGTCGGTGCTTGCCTGGCGATAGCGGGGGCAACTCGTTTTCGATCCTTAATCTCCTTCCGTTTTCACTCTTGTGGAGCCAGTCGCTGCCTCTTTTAAATCCTCTTCAGTGCATCGTACGTCTTCCTGCTGTCCTATTTCGATTTCACCTTTGTTTTTCATTTATTTTTCTCCATATCGGTTGCAGAACTCGAAGTTTTTTACTAATACTTTGTGGTACATTTTTAGATTTCAAATTTACCTTTCCACTTTACAAGTACTCAACGAAATTGGATGTTAAAATCGTCGGAGATGGCCGTTAAGAGGCAGCCGTTTTGTACCGAATGGATACAATTTTGCGGAGATAATTGTTTCCGTGGTCAGTTTGTCGATAGAAGCAGAACGGTTACTGAGCAGACCTGATGGAAGCCTTCTGGTTGCTGTGATTAAAATGCTGATGGGCAAGAACGATCCTCTTATCTCCTAGAACTGATCCCAGCTCACTGTACCCATCACTTTCACCGATTTCTTTTGATTAATTAGTTCTTCGTGACACCTCGCTTGGGTGGGTGGAGAGATTTATAGGCTCAATTAACTGACCCTAATTAAAAAGTTTGAGATACAGAGAGTCAGAAAACTAGCAATTGGGTGCGGAGCGCACGAACCTATGAAATAGCCGGGCGATTCTTCCTGCTTTCTCTTAATCCCTGGGGAAATCCGCTAACCCGAGGTGTTTTTTAGAATGTCGCTCTAGGTGCAATGCATCGTTTCAGTAGTTCAAAGGAAAAGTGAGACAATCAAAAGAACTTGGATCGTTTATCATCTATCGCAGAAAAAGTGCGCCCCAAATCGGGTGGGCATGCACCTGCAAATCTAACGCTACCGTACCAAGTCCTCTGCAGCCTAATTCTCACCCATGGGCCTAAAAATCGATTTATGGCTCCTTGTATGGTATCGTATATGAAGGTATATATAGGTACGGTTTCACTCCTTAGAATCTTTTCTCATTTCCTTTCATGGCTCAGATTTGACGCATTCATTTATTTTAGTGTTTTCAGTGCCAGTCGTGGAGGTGAACACTTGAGGAGGTTACTGACGCCTAAACATACAAGGTAGCGGCGAGTTTCCTCGACCTCGACCGCGTCCGCGGCACTCTCGCGCGCCCTGATCGCAGCGGGACCCTCGAGGCTTCTTGCCAGCTCTCCCTCAAGGTATGTGATTAGAAGATGTATGTATGGTATGAGGTTTGTGATTGATGTGGTTGTGAAATGGTATGTGACTAAAAGACGCTCCTGTCGCATTCTTTGGTTGGCGTAAACGACAGAGAAAAGCGAAATGGTTGTGCAAAACAAAGAAATACCCGCGGCACTAGTTAAACGTTACAGCTCTGCGGATTTGATCATGTTCGAAAGATTAGTTATCGCTGAGAATTGGTTTACCACGGTTGTCTGATGCGCTGATCACGAACCAAATCCCCGTTTTCGAATTTAGATTAACAACCACCCATATCGATGATATGCTTACTTGAGGTGGTCCAGCCAGAATCACAGACTCTTCTGAAGGGTGGTTGTTCCACTAGGAGTCCCTCCCTACTAGGGATTTCGCCTTGCCAATTTTGTCGGAGAACCAGCCAGGGTACTATAGTAAATTTTGTATCCCACTTTTTTTCGTTGAAAATAAGCCTCTGCAACTCAGCAGAGACGCTCGAATGAGCTGCACGGCTTAAAGCTGAGGGATTTGTACAGTTGGATTTATCCGACCTCGAATTCAAGGAGTGGTTACGTGGCATGGGAATGTTGCCGAGTTCGCCCCACTGTCGTCGGTGGTGGAGACAGATGCGCCTCGATAGTACTGGATCTGTCATTACAGGTCTTGCCGCCAGGGTTCCAGAAACCTCTGGACTCAAGAAGGAGTTGTTTTCCGGTCTACTCTGAACCCGAAAGTAACTTTCGGACTAAGCTACTTTTAGATAAAGGAGTACGGCCGAATTTCTGACCTGTCCTACGAGCTGGAAGTAACTTTGAACACCATCGTTTAGTGGTACCAGTACTTCAGGGATATCCCTGCAACGCACTATAGGCGAAACAGCGTTTGCAATGGAGGTCCATGAGTCACTGTTCAGATGATGAAACTCTACTGACTCGTCGCAAGTATAACAGAGGTAGAGTGGTTCACAATTACCAGTGGCTCTTTAGGGGTATCGAAGTCGGCTCGCGTCGCGCATTTTTGAAGCTGGTAAGAAGACGCGATGTACAGACTCTGGAAAGGATTATCCGCCGTCACATTTTGCCAGGAATCACGATAGTGAGCGACTCATGGAGAGCATATAACAATCTAACCAGCCTGCCTATGTTTTATTGGCACTTGTTTGTCAATCACAGATTGAACTTCGTGAATCCGACAACCGGCGCACATACGCAGAACATAGAGTCGTAATGGAAGAAGCTCAAGATGATGGCCAAGAGGCGGTTCGGAATTAATAATAGATGATATGTTGACTGTATGAGTTTTTGTGGCGGCGAGAGTTTGGTGACGGTGGTCTTTTTCTAAAGTTCTGGGACACGGTCGCGAACTTCTACCCTTGTTAATTTTGTTGTAGTTTTTTCGCTTAGTTTAATTTAGTTTTATATCGCTGTTGTTGTCTTTATCCTTTGCAAGTTCTTTGAATAAACGAAGAAGTAAAATGGTGGTGATGTCCGTGCCTCCACGAGGTGCCACTGGAAACTCCCCTAGCAGTCGGAGCGAGCTAAACGCAAACTAGCAGACGGCCAAATCAGCAACGGGGCCAGAAAAAGGCGAAATAGTGTGTACCGAGAGTAGATCAAGAACCTGCGTCTCCCCCCGCCGCACACTATTTCGCAGGGCATTTGGCGATTTCAGCTCAACATAGCGGCCTTATTAAGCGTTTCCGCACTAAACGAGTATCAGATTCGTTCTTCCCATAGCCGAATACCCCTTATAGGCTTATTTTCAACGAAAAAAAGTGGGGTACAAAATTTACTATAGTGCCCCAGCCAGATCCTTCTGAGCCATATTGATTCTACAGATGTTTGCTACAAAAAAAGATACCCTACATGAGCACATTGACAAGAACGACACGATTGTATTCCAATGCTCTGGCCAACCTTAATTATGAGGCCACGCAGCGCTCACGGAGTCGCCGATCGGAGTCGCCGATCGTTAGGTTTCCCATCCGGTACATTCTCACCTCAGATACAGTGCCGGCCAAAAAGGTATTCGTTTTTACGTTTTTGCATGTAACTCCTCAGAGATTAAAGCGGTTGAACTGTTTTTATGCAGTTAACGAAAAGTGACAAGGGCGTACATATGCCCGCTTCGTTTCGATGAGGGCCTGGAAATTCGTGAATTTTTCCATCAATAATGTAAACTGCGCACTTTCAGAAAATCCGCCTCATTGACAATAAATTCTTTCTAATCTAAAATAAGTAATGTGTTCGCAACCGCTTATGTGCAGTTTGAAAGGAGGAGTTTTCTCCTACATAACGATATATTGAAGTTTTTTGTTACTCTTAGCTTTTACTATTTTTAGGTGGTCCAATTCGAGCGTGTCCAAGAGGAGTGAATTACATTTGGATGCAACTCGTGCTCCGCATACAGAAGCTTTCACAGATTCTTATACGTCGTTTAAAAGAGAATCAAAGGTGCTATCAGATACTGCCTTCATTCTCTCATGAAGCTGAGTTCCTGGAATTTTATTTTCGAAAATAGCAAATAAGAGGCGTCATTTTAAGCCCCCTACAATTTTTTCTGCTCAAAAGATTTTTCAGAACCTCAAACTCCATTCGTAAGAAGAAACCTCGCTCTACACAGAGGTGTTTTCGAAAAGTTTCCACATATTGGGTTTTGATTGTTTTCAAGCAATTAAAGTGTGTACGTAATTCACCACCCATCTCCGCGCGCGACGTTAGAGGCTCATGCAGCCAACGCCGCACGCGGCGCGCAGTGATCTTACGCAGAAATCGGTGGTCAACGACGTACTCACTTTAATTGCTTGGAAACGAACAAAAACTGAGATATGGAAAATTTTCAAAAACATCTTCGCATAGAGCGAGGTTTCTTCTTACGAACGGTGCTTGAGGTTCTGGAAAATCTTCTAAGCAGAAAAAATTGTAAGGGGGCGAAAATGACGCTTCTAATTTGTAGTTTTTCTTGAATAAAATTTCTAGAAACTCAGCTTCAGGAAAGACTGAGAACAGCAGCCGATAGCGCTTTTGATTCTCTTTCGAACGCCATATAGGACTCATGAAAGCCCTTGTATAGCACCAGTTGCATCTAAAGGTAATTCACACCTATTGGACACGCCCCCATTGGACCACCTAAAAAATAATCAAAGCTAAGAGTAACAAAAAAGATACTACATCCTTTTGTATAGAAAATCTTCTTCTTTCAAACGGCACATAAGCGGTTGCAAAAACGTTACATGTTTTAGAGTAGGAAAAAATTATTGTCAATGAGGCCGTTTTTCTGAAAGTGGGCATTTTACTTTACTGATGGAAAAATTCAAGAAATTTCAAGCCCTCATCGAAACGAAGCAAGAATATGTGCACGGTTGTCACTTTCCGCAGACTGTATGAAAATCAGTTCAAACGCAATAGTCTCTAAGGAGTTACATGCAAAAAAGTGAAAACGAATACCTTTTTGGCCGGCACTGTAGGTGCTACGTTCTTGCCGTCGGTGTCATCTGGGTCAGTTTTTCGCAACAGGCTGTTTCCCGACATTATTTCGTACCTAGAAACCAAATTTCAGCGTTTTTGGTGCCGTTTCATTTTTGAAAAGAAAAAGTTCAGAGTTTCGAAAAAAGTTTCGTGAAAAGTTCACGAGAAGGGCTTTTTAATCTGGAATTTCTCGAGATTAAAGTCATTTCGTTCAAGGTTTCGTTTGCATCCTAAAGCTCAAGAAGGATGAAGACTGTTTCTCTATTGCGATCTCATTCGCATGACCCATTTCGCCCACTTCTGGGTTGTTGAATTTCCGAAATCTGCAGTTTATTCTAGTACACATGTATTGTGTTGCATTTTCTGGGTGTAAAACTCTTCGAAATTTGTGGACTAAGCTCCTGTTTGATGGAGGCTACGAATGAGTTCTTATCGTAGTATCTAATGCTACCATCCTTGATATCGCTCCATTCAAATTACTTAGTTTGACGCATCGTGACAAGTCTCCTTCATCATTTTTCTGTTGCAGTGAAATCCATCTTCGCACATTTTCTACTCGTGTTTGGTGTTGAAGTGATCATCTTTACGGAAAGAGGACCACGACACGGAAAGAGGACCACGAGTCCACAAACATACTGTTCACAAACTGCACATCTTATGCAGGCTGTCTCCATACAACCATTCATAAAGCACTCAACCGTACTAAAGTCGAATAAATAATCACCAGGGGTGACAAACGAACCAGGATGATCATCGACATATCCTGCCTTGTACCATGAATACTTCAAAAATTTGGAAAATCTAGGGGCGCAAAACATCCGATAGACTTGTGATATAACCTTCAATATGTTGTCCCTCTGTGTCATATTAAATTGCACATTGTTCACCATCGCGCACGTCCTAACCCGTTTCATGACATTTTTCAACGGACCGAAGAAGAAAACGTCCAGAGGTTGAATCAGTGACGTAGCGCCTGCTGGAATGTTTCGTACCGTAATCTGACAGCCTGCAACGATACATAACAAGAAATAGACAGCAGAGCACTTCGGAAATGCGGTGATGGAAAGTTGTACACACCTTCAGGCACCGCTTTTTTTATGCTGTTGATGTCACGGAAAGAGGACCACGAGTCCACAATAAGATACGCCTCTCCAGTATTGCTCGTTGGAAATACGCAAGTTTTTATCCAGTCAATCATGAGCTCCTTGGTCATTATATGTGACGTGTTCGCTCTGACCACAAGATTTGAGGCTTCAAAGTGGCCATGTCGCGGGAATGCTCCTTGCTTCTCTTGAAGGACAACATAAAGCCTCTCTCCCAACCTGCCGTCAGCATACAGTAGCGGAAGGACAGTATACGCATGAGTCAGTGCTACCCTGCTTTCGACTATCCTTTCAACCTGAAAAGTTACTTGGTCCCAATTTAATTTCCAGATGAGAATGCTACTACCGTGATAATCTTGCCTTTTTAACTCCTAGTGGTGCTAGTGTCCTTCCTGTTGTCATTTCTTTGACAAACCCTGACTGGTCGCCGTTACAGAAAATAGCCAGTGGCTTGGTCTGCATATCTTCTCGAACGAGACTCACAAACTGTTGCGCCTTCAGCTCAATTTCGTCTCGGCATTTGTAAGCTTTCTTCGAGACGAACGTCGTTATCTTCCTCGACACAATTCCGTAACGTTTTTTAAAAGATGATACCCAGGTCTGGCTTGCCTTGAACTGCTCAACTTGATTCTGTCTACACAACTCAAGTGCCATCAGTCGCAGGTTCTCGTCATGTAGCGTGATGCCTGAATTTCGACTCATGGTCAGCTACTAATGTTCAGTAGTACAATATGAATGGTGTCAAGTAGCCAAATAGGAAAAAAGTCCACCTTCCGCCATTTTTCTTCTGACTTCTTCATACAGAAGGTCTCCAATCCTTTTCATTTGTTCAGAACGACGGAGCTTCGTTGCCGCCGCTTCTTGCTGCGCGTGTTCAATCCTGCGGAGCTTTCTCAAATGCTCCTCATCTCTAATCCATCGAAATCTTGCGCTCATGCTCGACAAAGAGCGATATCCTTTTGTAGAGCTTCTATAGTGTTATGAACGAAGCCATCAAGAATATGTGCACAATAAATTCTTTCTAATCTAAAATAAGGTTGACACTCTCCGCAGACTGTATGAAAATCAGTTCAAACGCAATAGTCTCTAAGGAGTTACATGCAAAAAAGTGAAAACGAATACCTTTTTGGCCGCGCACTGTAGGTGCTACGTTCTTGCCGTCGGTGTCATCTGGGTCAGTTTTTCGCAACAGGCTGTTTCCCGACATTATTTCGTACCTAGAAATTATTTCCAAATTTCAGCTTTTTTGGTGCCGTTTCATTTTTGAAAAGAAAAAGTTCAGTTTCGAAAAAAGTTTCGTGAAAAGTTCACGAGAAGGGCTTTTTAATCTGGAATTTCTCGAGATTAAAGTCATTTCGTTCAAGGTTTCGTTTGCATCCTAAAGCTCAAGAAGGATGAAGACTGTTTCTCTATTGCGATCTCATTCGCATGACCCATTTCGCCCACTTCTGGGTTGTTGAATTTCCGAAATCTGCAGTTTATTCTAGTACACATGTATTGTGTTGCATTTTCTGGGTGTAAAACTCTTCGAAATTTGTGGACTAAGCTCCTGTTTGATGGAGGCTACGAATGAGTTCTTATCGTAGTATCTAATGCTACCATCCTTGATATCGCTCCATTCAAATTACTTAGTTTGACGCATCGTGACAAGTCTCCTTCATCATTTTTCTGTTGCAGTGAAATCCATCTTCGCACATTTTCTACTCGTGTTTGGTGTTGAAGTGATCGTCTTTACCTCCACTCTTCAAATATGCTGTCCAAATCTGATTTAGTTGAAGTGTTGAAAGATTTTGTTGCGATTCAGTTCATCGTTCACGTAACCGGTGTAATTATCTAGGGGCAGATAATGAGGTCGACCTCATTAACTTGTCGTTGCAGAGAGGTCAAAGAACGCTCAACTTAATTTCAAAATTTTTAGAATTTCCAAGTGCCTTGTGGACCACAGCCTAGATTGTGCTATTCTGACTCTAACCATGTATCTCCTATCTGAAACGGTTAGGTTTGAAAGGAGTTACGGCGAAGCGACACTAGGACGGTTTCATCCGTCGCCGACCGCGTTTTTGCGGAAAATGAGCGACGGTACCGTGTGATGCACCGAAGAGGATGTTAAAAAGGCAGCGATTGGCTCGAAAAAGAAAAAGAGAAAGAGATTAAGGATCGAAAGGTGGCGGCTTCTCCATCAACATTTTACTTCTAATATTATCGCGACACTAACAGGTTCTAACTGCTACAACGATGCCCGGAGCGAGACATCCGTTTTCAAATGATATAAAATAACGAATGTTCAAAGAAGGTCAGATAAGGTTCACTTACCATTCGGATGATTCTGTGTTAGTTCTTCAGGCGTTTTGAAACGATCGGATTGTAACACCGCGCTTTGGCTGGTTGTAACATAGTGGGCGGAGCGCTAATGGAATTTCAAACAGAAGCAAGCGTTGTCACAAGCACAAAAAATCACAAAATTCACATTTTAAATACAATAAAAGTGGTGAAATATCATGAACTGGTCGAAAGAAGTGGGCGAAATTGACACACGCACTGAGCCGAGGCAATTTGTTTTCCATACAGATGATCCTGTGTCTGATTTCTTCATTCTCCAGATGTTTCAAAATGCTCGGATCGAAAAGTTGTCGAGCAAGATTTAATGGAATGCTAATCAGAACAATGTTCTTCCACGCACGGAATAGCCATCACCATTTGAATTTAGATGAACTTGCCGATATAAACCAAGCTGAGAAAGCTGTTAAGAAACCAGATTTCTGCGTGATGAATCGAGCACTTTGCCTCGCCTTCGTGTTGTTAGCCTCAACTGTCGGGGTGGAGTCAGGTATATTTTCTTAGGAAAATTAACGCTATGTGATCGAGAAACAGAAAATCACATGATTTCTTGTACCGAAGAGCTTTCGAAATTCGGTTGAATTGTTTCCCGGAAACACCGCATATCAAAGGGGACGGTCATTGCCTAGTACTCTTTTACATTTTGTTGTCATTTTACTTTTAGCGTGTCAGCCTCTGTTGCCTCTAAGACATCGTACTGTAAAGTACTTCTCATCAACCGGACAGGAACTGTACGTCGGACCATTCCCTACCGGTACTAGAGCTGTAGCAAGCTGTCCAAAGGGAATGATAATCGCAGGTGGGAGCATTTACCAGTTCTCTCCATCTTTTTTTACTCACGCGTGGTTCAATTTAACCCCAAAAAAATTGTATCTGATTAGGGCATGCAAAAAAGAATAAATAGTATCAGTATCAAGACCAACCAACCAACAGAGGTTGTATCAGTATATAAAATACTCGCATGGTTTTTTTTCTCTTATGGTGTTCTGTGCATTGTGTTGGGGGACAACACATAGCATAGAACACCATAAGAGAAAAAAAAACCATGCGAGTATTTTATATATTGATACAACTACTAAAGCTGGTAGAAATGGGAGGGTAAAAATCCTATCTTACTAATAAATAAGCGAAACCACGACGTCTGTTTGTTTTTTGTGTTTGTATTTGTTATTATAAGTATGTTTTTTATGTATGCCTCCTACCATTCACTAGTTTATTTGGCGGCCTGCAGGGTAAGGTATAAAAATATGCAAAACATATGGGTGCAGTCGACAGAAATAAAAAGAAATATTGGAGGAAAACTGAAGAACATCGAAAAATATTGAACAGACTACCGTCCGGCCAGGTATTAGAAACTTGTTATGTTGATGGGTAGAGGGAATATGTTTGATTTTGCTAAATCTAATTTGTATACCGCTCACTTATTCCCACCTATTTGTAGGAGCTACGACAGCTACTTGCGGATCCGGCCAATGGAAGCTGGGCAGCTGCTTCTAATACGTTCGCTTTAGTCTCCACAAGAAGATTTTTCAAAAACCCACTCTTGTATTGTGGCAAAAAATACCATTTCCACGTCGAACTCATAAATCTTACGCGAATATGATGCAGACATACGAAGACAAACATGATGCACCAGAGTGGATTTTGAAGAAGCAGCGACTGGCTCGACAAGAATGAAAAGAGAAAGAGATTAAGGATCGGAAACGTACCAGAGAATGACATAAGCCCTATAAGAATTGGGCGAAGTTGGTGGAAATGGCTGTTCTTGTCCATCAACATTTTGCCTTTAATCTCGTCGCGACACTAACAAAACCGAACTGCAACAACAATGCCTGGAGCAAGACATCGATTTTCGAACGGTATAAAAGCATGAAAAACAAATATTCGAGGAAGGTTATGAAGAATTTACTTGCCATTCGGATGATTTCGTGTTCATTCTCCTGGCGTTTCGAAACGATCGGATCTTAAAGCCGTCGACCAACCGCAAATAGAATCCTAAACAGAAATATAGGTTGTCAGAAGCAAAACAGTAATGAAATTCACATTTTGAATATAGTAAAAATCTCGAAATGTCGCAAAATGGTCGAAAAAGTGCGTGACTGTTTTGGTTATCTTCTTCGGTCGTTTCGAAATAATCGGATCGAACACAACTAAAAATTAATGGGATGCTGAACGGAAAAATGCTCTTTCGTGCACGGAATAACCATGAAACTCGCCGTTTGAATTTAAATGAACTTGCCCTTATAAATCTAGATGAGAAAGCTGTTGAAAAATCAGTTTTCTGCGTGATGAATAGAGCACTTTGTCTCGCTCTGGTGTTGTTGGCCTCGACCGTCAGTGTGGAGTCAGGTGGATTTTCATAGAAAATTTAACACTATGTGATCGAGTAACAGACGACTACATCATTTATTTTCATTTGTTCTGAATAGCTCTCAAAATTTGGTTGAATTATTTCGTGGGAACTCCACACACCACTTGTTTCCTTTTTATTATTACTTTACTTCTAGTGTGCTTCCCACTGTCGCCTCTAGGACAACGTACCGTAAGGTACTTCGCAGACGGGAAAGAATTTCACTTCGAACACTACTCTCCCGGATTTGTGGCTGTCGCGAGCTGTCCAGCAGGAATGCAACTTGTCGGTGGGCTCAATTAGAACGAAAAAAGAAGAGTTAATAGAACCAGTACCAGGCCAACAAAGTGGGCGGGACAACACATATGTAGCATGGAATGTCATAACTGAAACAAATCGCGCCAATATTTGATATACTGACACAATCACTAAAGCTGGTTGAAAGGAGAGTGTAAAAATATAAAAACTATGAAAAAGATATGGGTACAGACGATAGTAAGACCAAAACCAAAGAAAAGCCAAATGGCTTCGAAAACTCTTGCACTGCCGATCGGTTAGGTATTAGAAACCTAAATTGCTGTAGAGTAGAGCAAATAGGCTTCATTTCACCCAATTTAATTTGTATACTGCTCACTTACTACCATCTATTTGCAGGACGTAAGACAGCTTTATGTCTTCACGGATATTGGGAGAAGTTGGGCACCTGCGTCTAACACGTTCGAGTTGGTCTCCACAAGAAGTTTTTTTTTGAAAATAAACTTGTACTATTGCAAAAAAATTATACTCACAACGGTGTGTTTCAGTTTAGTTTCGGCAAATCTACTTCAAGGATTCCCAGTTGGTATTCCAAGACAAGAAAATCAGAAGAAGAGAAGTAAAAGATCAAAGGTTCAGCATGTTACCAAAACCTATTGTTGCCCAATGAAATTCCGAAAAATGATGTCACCAACTCAACTCTGTACTTTTACACTTCATACCACAGCTTTTTTCACGAGTCACTTTGGCTACATTTAGCTATATAGGGCATAGGGTTTAGAAGGTGAACTTGTGGTGTCGACACAATACAATAACTGGAAAGAGTCCAAAATAGTTTCACTAGAAAACTGTTCATCAGATCCGTCGAATTCACTTACAGGAGCATTACACGTGGTATTATCGGAAACAAATTTCTAAGCATACTCTCCTTACTAACGAGGAGAGTAAAAAATGATTGCATAATGGTCCATAAGATCTTGCATGGATACATAGGGCTCAAAGGCCCCGACTTCTTCAGACTGGTAGCATCTAGTACGAGGGGTTGGTCGAGCAAGCTTCACATCAAGGCTACTAAAACTTCTCAGCGGCGCAACTCCTTCACAGTTCGTGCATATTTTGAGTATGCTAAGCTCAATACGAAAAATACCTCTACTACCTATACATTCTACTTCTCGTTGCCTTTTATGCTTTTTATACCCTATTCAGTGTTGTGTGGTTATTGGTTTTAGCCTCGCATGATTTGAGTATTATACATGTTCTATTAACATGTTCTGTTCTGTTAAATGTTTTAAATAAAATCAAAATGGAATCTCCGAGGGATTCGTAGCTGCCTAAACAAAACACCTGATATTATTTATCAACGCACCATCACATAAAGAAAATTGCGAAAAGTTAACGGTTTCACAAAGCAATCGCTTTTAAGCAAAAGAGAGAGAGAGAGTATATAGGGATGAACGGATGACAACAGAATGCACAACAACTCGTTCTTTCAACGGCCCCACTGATGGGTGTCAACAAGGAAGGCAAGATATTATAAAATAGACAATTATACTATACCGTGGCAAGTGAATAGTGAAACAACACACATCTAACATGGCAAGACTTTGCACTTAGATCAACAAAGTGACCATACAGAAACAGAAATAGAACACTAACAACAATTCTCCTACAAGAAAAATGTAAATCTAACAGCGTCAAATATGCAAGACCTGTACAATACACAAGCGCATAATAAGCTCGCTAGAAAGCGATTTTTGGTTAGCTTATTGCAAATAATTAAAGATGACTGCCAAAATGGCCACGTGAGTAAAGAATAAGAATTCGTGAAGAAGGCTCAGTCAGCTTTCGATGAAGTGCCGAAGCCCGTAGTCATGTGGATAGCCTGAACGAATAAGAACACATCGATTTGACAAACCCCCAGTGAAAATTCCCATTTTGCTCCTCAAATGAAACTTTTCTGAATAAAAAAAAACAGAAATTTAATCAGTCCCCTAAGGACGCGCCGCCGCATTCGTGTTCAATTCAGAATCGTAAAGGCTTGGTGAATGCGTATTTGACCTCTACAATGGCTTGCGGGGCCAGCCGCTATACCTACTCAGTGTCTTTACCGTTCCAGACGAGCCTGGTACGAATTTGCGCTACCTTAAAAGATTTAAAGCCTGGGGCCGTATGCTCGTCTCTCCCGGCCGGGCGATGGGCGCCCTTCGCCCGGCCGTGTTATGACGAATAGACACACTGAGTTGTGTCTATTCGCCATAACGCGGCTGGGCGATGGGCGCCCATCGCCCGGCCGGGAGAGACGAGCATACGGCCCCTGGTGAGTCCGCGCGGGGATCGATCGGATGTATCTAAATGATGTGTCTTACCACAGTACCAAATGCTCACCAACCTCGGGTTTTCAAAATACTACGAGCAACCCATGGAATACACATACTTTAGCCTTGTATATTATACATTTAGACTAGAACTATAGTAAGGAAACAGTTCACGAACCCCCGGACTCCCAAGCATCTGAGGTTGTCTAAGGAATGAATTGAACGATTTGAACTATGAACAATACTAGACTAGACAAGCATTCAATAAAGAAATACTTCGCCAACCCTAGGACTCCCCAGGATGGTTTTTATGAAATCAACCTGAAATAAAACGAAACAATCACCTTGACAACGGCATTGTAGATGTTGCTGGTCTCGTACTTTCCAACTCCGTAGAAATGGAACTCCTCGGGTTTCGCGTACTTCCGTTTCACCCGCGATCTCAACGACATCGCCGGGTTCGTCGCAAAGTCGTACATCATCAGCACCCAACTTTCGTGCCATTTCAAATTATCGTAGTACTCCGGAGCAATGTGCCTGATCTGAAATCAGAGCCACTATCATATTAAAGGCGTGGTCCAGTGGTAAAAGGCGCTACTGACACTCGCAAGGTCGAGTGATCAACCCTCACCCAGGCTAACCAACCCGGAGTCGGGCAAATTGGTACGAGACCTATTTGAGGAAGTAAAAACACTGACTTGGTGTAGTGACTAGCACCGCAAGCCACTGCATTGGCTAAACACGCACTCACCACGCCTCTACGATTCTAAATCTCGCACGAATACGCGGCGCGTCCTTAGGGGACTGGTGAACGCCGACAACTTTAGTTTAACCTTTTATCTTATTGAAACCGAACTCTTCAGGTGAGTGGTGTTTGCAATCAATTTTCATTAGGAGTAGTGGAACATGTATGAATAACAAGGTACTAGAAGTCGCACAAAGCCCATCTCCTAAGGGTTTACATGATCTCTATTGCGGAAACTCTGCCTTAAACTGATTATCTCACAAAAATCGATTAGAGCGGCTACGTCGCCCAATTTTAATGGATGTTTTTACGGTGGTCTGTTCGATGGAAAGCAAGAAATTCAAAAGAGACCTAAAGCAGCAAGATTCCTGCCGTTTCAAACGCTTCCACAATCATCGTTTGAACATAAAAAAGAAAAACCATAAAGAAGAGAAAAGAAAAATTACAAAATCATAAAGGAACTCGTGAAAGCACAGACCAAGAGTCGCATCAGACCCTCTAGCACTATTAATCTTGAAAACAGATATTAGTAGCAAGAATAAGAAGTTGTTTTAGCTGAAGTTCAAATTTAGAAACGACAAAAAAGCTGAACTTCGCCATCGGGTGACGGTTTCTCGAGTACAATCCATAGGTGATTTTTAGACACTTTACCACTGAACTATTGCCTCCGGAATATTTCAAGTGGAGGTAAAGTGATCAACGTTGACACTCTTCTTGAAACGCGCCACACGCATTCATGTTCCATTATGAATCGCAGGGGTGTGGTGAATACGTATGTGCCCTGAACAGTGGCTTGCAGGGACGAGCCGCTGCACCAAGTCAATGTCTTCACCTTCCCAAACAAGCCCGGCAGCAATTTACCCGATTCCAGAGTGATAGCAGGCTTGCTTAGCCCGGGCGAGGATTGATCGCTCGACCGTGTGGGCGTCAAAAAGCGCCTAATACCACTGAACCACGCGTGAATTCCTATTATTTCAGGCGCGCATGTCAAAGCCTGATATCCTTCTTTTATCACTTGCAAATCAAAAATGGGAAACACCTCACCTTCGGCAGATTGGCACCGGATACAAAAGGGAAGTCGTGGTGCTCCACATGGTAACCAACATTGAAGGTGACAAGATTGATGGGTCCATAATAACTAAAAAAATTCAATTTCTTGAAACGCCTCTCAACAGCCGAGCTTTTGAAACACCTGTAAAAAAATTCGCGTAAGCCACCTGTAGGTCTCCTGGCCGGGGTTGAACACATAGTGCTCAGAGACGAAATGGCCAGCCAGCGGATGTAAACCAAGTCCGATAGCTAGACCACCGAACAGAAACACAAACGATTTCACTCCAAAATAGGTGTAGATGAAATAGTCAAAGCTCAGCTGTAGAACAATGTTCGCGAGTTCCAGATCGGTCATCGACTATAAATGCGACTCATTTTAGCAATCAACACCACAAAATAATCAGTGCTAGGGCGTGTTGAAGTAAGGAAAAGGTTAGAATTACCTTCGGGTAAATCAGCAGCGGACGTAGACCGTAGAAAAGCGGCTGCAGAAACATCCACAACACTTTTCGAGCAGTGGTACAGAAAACTCGAGCCTCCCATTCTGTTGGCACATCGGTATCGATGATGTCCTCACCTGTAGAAGAAATCAACTCCAGGGTTTCTGTGCGGGACCGAGTTAAACCCTGACATCAAAGTCCTGCGCCTAAGCTCTCAACCTTTCGGCCATCTTGCATGAAACACCTCAGGTACTCCAGTAGTCTGATCGACAATTACAATTACAACAAAGTACAGTTCCAATCAATTGCGTAGATCAATCAATGAACAAAAACCACAGAAAGGCCAACTCCATTGTGTTCCGCTTAAATCGAGACCTCATCGAAAATTGGTGGAAGAATTCTGGGTTGATAGAAGTAAAACAAAACTCCTCATGCACTCCAGTAGTCTAATCACTTACCACTGCTTTGGTTAACTACAAAATAATGAACGGTAATGAACATTCACCAAAATGAACTAAAAGAACAAGGAAGGAGGGAATGGAAAGTAAAACTTCGAGAATTCTGGAAAAACCTCCTCACAAACTCTTTAATCAGAAAGTTGGGCTGCTATCCCGCCACAATAATGACATATCGAACTTATTGATCAAAACAGAAAAGGAAGAATGTGATGTATAAAAACTCACCCAAATTACGATGATGCTCAATGTGGTACTTCTTAAACGACACCGACATCGGCACGCACATCGGTAAATTTGCTACAAACCCAAATAGACGATTCTGTAAGGGAAAATGGTACGAATTATACGTGCATTCGATTAAATTGAAAAATAAAATTGAAAAAAAATGAGAAAAACTTACAGCAAGTGGTCGAGCGGTTCCATAGGCTTGATTATGGCTGATCTCGTGGACGGCCAGCGTGAGAGCATGATTGAACGTTCCCGACACGAAGTAGGTTTGAAGCAGTACCAAAAGCCAATCGGCGTCTGTAAAATGAACTTAGTTGAATTACATCTTTATATTGATTCGAATATTTATGTGTATTATATATTTATATATCCTATTTTATATTACATACTACATTATACATTATATTTATCCTTGTTTATAATTCCCTAAATGAAACTTGATTGTCGATATAAACCGGAACTGGTGCGGTTTCTTATTTTTTTAAGATTCCTAAACAAATTCTCGGAAGCAATGGTATGTTGGTTCGAGGCCAACCCGGCCATTCTGAGCAAAAATAAACTAGCGCTTCGCTAAGAGCCGCTACTGAGACCAGCATGGTCAAGCGAACGATCCTCGCTCGAGCTAACCAAGCTTTTCATTCCTCCGGGGTAGGGTAAATTGGCACCAAACCTATCTGAAAGGGTATGAACACGGACTTGGTATAGTGACTGGTCCCTGCAACTCACTGTATAGGCCAAGTACGTATTCACAAAGCCTCTTCGATTGTGAATGAATTACGAATGCATGGCGCGGCCTTGGACAGATCAACGCCGACACCTTTACCTCTTTCTTCACCCTTACCTTCCTGAATCCAGAAGGCTTACTACATAGCCATATTCATGGAGAACGCAGCACTGTTAGCCGAAACGTTTTTCAAAGACTTTCCCTAGTTACCACGTCGGCTAAATGCGTGAGAAACCACTGATAGATGATAAGATAAGAGCAGCAGACGTCAACTGATGGGCGTGAACTTTGAGCGACCATCGCTGTAACATTCTATCAAAGAACAAGAATCATTTAAAAAAGATCACGGAGAACATAGATGAACCCCAGCTGACATTTAACATAGCCTTCTGGTTGAAAAGCTATTTTAGCATATTCAAACCAGATTTGTGACCTCACTAACGCGCAGAACAAAGGACTAGAGCCTCTACAACTTCGAAAAATTCACATGTTACGGTCTAAATTTTCAATGAAAATAGAAGCTGAATCAGGAATAACCCTGCACACCATAACTACTCGGGTCTAAACCAGGGGCAGAAACCCGGATGATTAAGTCGAGCCGAGAAATCGATTCAAGTGCCTTAGTGGACACATAAACTTCATTCTGGAATCACGAAAAATTTGAATGAATCCGCCAGAAAGGGCATTTAAAACACAAGGCGATTTCTCAGCCGAAAGTGTTCACGGTAAACCTGCAGCGTTCACTTCGATAAGGGTGAACTCATGCCACTCGGCAATAGTCTTATCATCACATTTATGACATTTTGATCGCCCTTTGGCGACTACCAGATACAGCTACATATTTGCAACTATAACTCCTAGAAAGCACTGTCCAAAAGTTCTACTGTCGCAAAACTTTTGCTTGTTTCTTTGCTTTTGGTAGAAAAGCAAAACGAACAGAGGTGTTCACTCTAAGTATCTAATATCGAGGTGACGGAAAAGGTAAAGGTGGAGTGGCCAACGTTGGTAACTCCTCTACCAGTTTACCTAGGAGGGTGGAGAGCTGGGTAAGCCTGAGCGAGAAACGATCGTTCGAAAACGCTGATGTTGTTGCGCCTCTAAAGTTCCTAATATGAGAGGGGACTGTCTAAAATTGGAATTCGCTATGGTCAAAAGGCAGAGTCGGCGGTTTACGAACTAAAATACTCAAATACTAAATACTCAGCTGACCTAAGGAGGTAATGTAGCCTGTAGGCCCTCAGGACAGGGTTGATCTCTCATGCCAATAGATGATAGCTACGCCTCTTAACACCACAGCTCATAAAACAACATTCCTCTGACTTTCTTCAACAGTGAAGAAGTGGACAGTACACACGAACACACTTTCGACAAGTTTTTACCTCAGGGTAATTAAACCATAACATACGATTACACATACGATTACACAGTTATTCTATAGATGTATGAGGATATTGCACGGCATTATATGAGCACAAATCAGCCAGATTGCATAGATACCTGGAATCTAAAGACACCTCACAAGTGATGAGCTAGCTAGATTGAAAGGAATAAGTGAGGATAGATAGAATAAGTAGGATGATCTGAATCCAAGGCTCTTGTCAGCATCTTTATATAAAGCGGTTTCATAATTTGTAGAGAGCTGGTTAGATGAAAACTATAATGGGAAAGGATAAAATGATCGGAGTAGTCAAATTGGATCGAATGATGTGGGAGGGTCGACCGTGCTTAAAAGAATACAGCTGGCCGCCACTTCTTTGATGCACCGGCCGATGACTGTCGTCTGGTTGATTCTTGCGCAGTGAAAGTCCACAGCTGGGCGCCTCCAAAAGCCATCGTACCACATCGATTGAACCCATGTTGCTCAATATATCTGAGCCATTGAGCGTTGTACAAAGTGTCCTCTTAATCGGTTTCATATTGGCGTTCGTGGATTTCACGACATTCCCCACCGTCAATTTTTGTTGCTCAATATATCGTACATCTCTACAGCCTCATCTTTCATCTCTGGAAGTGGGCCAGAGGGCGGTGTGGTGCTCCTCCTTTGGAATAGGTGATCGTACCGTATCACGTACTTCGCGGCAATATCGGCACTTGGAAGAGGAACGGTTTTGACAGTGGTCCCACATATTCGAGGCAAATCTTACAGCGGCCCTGTGTCGTAATTACCTCAACCCTCCTTTTAGCCTCCGTAACCCACCGGACGGGAGTCTGAGTAATGCTTACCCACCACGCCTTACAAAAACGACATGTGATGGCCGGGCAATGAGTGGTGTGGGTGTGATCGCGAAATTTGCGTTGAGGGAAGTGTGATAGGGCCTCCTTCACGCCGTCGAACCTCATCTGATGACGTTGAAGGCCCTCTAAGGTAGGAAGCGAATGTATGGGTCGAGGGGAACTTCCAACTTCCGAATCTGAGTCGCCTTCGTTCTGCAAATAGTCTGGTGAACGGACTTCCTCCAACATTTTACTAAAGTACTCTATATCATTTAACTCTTTTACCTGTATCTCTTGCTCTGGGATAGGAGGATTTACTTCTAATACTTCGGCTGACCCGTAGGTTTCGGGGTTCCTACATTCTGCTACTGGAGATGGGCTGCGAGGAGGTGCGGCCATCCCTTCTGATCTTGTGTCGACTTTCTGGCTCAGCTCTTCCAAGAGCCTGGTTTGGTTCATCACGGCATCATGGAGCTTCTGCAGTGCTGCCGAATCAGAGTTTGCCTGCTTGAGTGCACACTCTGCGATCCTCAATTCCTTTTCAATCGCGGCCAATACGGTGTTCATCCTTTCCAGAGTACGGTTGACTGCACTCATTATCGCGTTTTCCCATAGCGGGTTTCTGTCGTCCTGATCCAACTAATTCTCTGATCCCAAGATATCCCTGGCTGAGTACTTCGCTAAGAAATCATATCGTTCATCAATCATCATGTAGCTGGTCTCTAGTCGTAGCAGTTTCTGCTTCGATGTCGACACCGACAGCATCAGTTGTGCGAGGAAGGCCACCCGCTCTCCCAAGCTCGTTCCTCTGAGGATCGTTGAGTCCTTGACGTGTTCGAGCTGGTCCTCGGCTTCTCGCAGTTGTTCGTGCTGACTCTCCATTTGAGCATACAGAAATCTGACTTCTCAAGAGAATATTGTCATTTTGCATAAATTTAAAAATGAACGACCTTGAACACCAAAAAAAGTTGAACTGAAAAGTAAAAAAAATTAAAATGAAAGCTGACCCGAACTCACCACGCATTAACCAAGCGAACACCAACTGCGCCAACACCATGAAGACGACGACAACTTTGAAAGCCGGATCCTGGCCGAATAGGTCCTTGATCTGTGGATACTTCTCCAGCATTTCTTTACGCCTTAAAGGAGGACTTCCAATTCAATTAAATTTTATTTATTTTTCGGATTTATAATATACAGTTACAAGCGCAAGTAGTCATCTGAATGGAAGGCGTAATGAAAGAACCTTCTACAGTGAGCCACAATGTCAAAATGAAACAATAAAGGACGTGTTGTAGAAGCCCGGAATCTACCCGGAAAAGAGGCCAAAGTTGACATATTGTCTTCAGCGGTCATCAGTTGAAATTTTTTTTGAAGTTCCAGCCCACACACACATTTCTTTTTCAATAACAGAACAACTTACCACTGTCCTCATCTAAAAAAGCGAAAATCATCATCCCCTTTTGACTAATCGAGTGAAAACCATTTGTTGGAACTTACCGACACCTACCCTAAAGATCTAGGGTACAGAAAAAGCAAACGCACAACTGTAATCTTCATTTATCGTTTGATAAGCACTAAAGAAGTGCAAAAAAGCACTTATCAAGAATTCTCAATAAAGTTACGCCTTAAAAAAGCGCTCCGTGAGACCGCTCGCCAATAAATCAGCAGTTAGCAAACTAAGTGCATTGGTGCTAGAGTCATTACGGTTAAAAATTAATGTTACAAAGGATAAAATTACTTAACGCTGCGAATGATAAGAATGCATTTGAAATATTAGAATACATATTTTCAAAATATTTCTGAATTACTCGCAGCTCATTCCGAGCCCAAGTCTGTCAATAATTGGGTATTACAATTATAATTGTTACTGCTCCCGTAATTATTTGCGTTTGCGTTTTCTTGCCTCTAGGACCCTAGGATCCGTCGGAAAGTCTCAAAAAATGTTCTTCAGGATTCTACCGATGTGCGCCCAAATCTAACAACAATCCTGGATATCACTTTGACAATCTTGAACAGCATTTCTAATAAGTCTTTTATAAAAATCGTGTCCAGAATAGAGGTGAAAGAATAAGAGAATTATGGCATTTGATATGATGGCCGATGACGCTAATCCACTACCCGCCGGCACATTCCACCGCATCCCTCACTCCTCACTCGATCATCTTTTTCCTTTTAGTGTTCTTCCGCTTAGAATCGAAAATGAATAACAATGAACATCATCTACATCAGCAGGGCATCATCGTCTGCATCACCGCAACAATATCGATTTTTCCTGACGCCGATAGAACTACAAGACTATAACGAGGGCATTTTAGAACGAGAAACTATTCAAAACGTAACCCCACATTTTCTAGATTTCGAAACTTATTTCTCCCTTTTCAAAAAAAGAACACATTAAGCTAAACAATCTATCTTCAATAATAATCAGAAGAAAGATCTACCACCTGATGTAAAAGTGGATGTTTTACCGGTACGTGAAAGTGCACGTCTCCGACTTCTCCAATCCGTAAAATTTTGAAAAAAAAAACCATTTGCAGCAAGAAAACTCGAAAAGCGCTAAACTGCCTTTATACTTGTGAGATGAATATGAGACAAAATCCCGTGTCTTTGATTTTTTTGATTTCCTATGCCAATCATAAAGCTTCCTATGAGTTTAACACTTTGATTTGTTTAAGAAACATACCTCATTTTGATTATAAAACTTACAAGGGAAGCTTGTGAGCGATCGGTGACGATTCATAACGAAACCCATATGGGCGTGTAGGGCTTCGCACGAGGAATGCAACGATGTATTCACAAGTTGCTTTCGCCACCTGGTTGATCTGAAAATGGCCGGCAAAGTTTTGCACTGCCGCATGTACATATGGCCTTACCACCAGCTGGAGTAGCGGGGGTGAGCATATCCTCCACAGCGGGAGGTGGCCTAGTCGGTAGTATTGTAGACTCATGATCTGGTGATCGAGGATCGGTCCCTCCGGTAGCCTCTACTTTTGCCTTCATATGCTAGATTCCAAATTAGCCTCCTTTTGCAATTCTGGCGCAGTTTCGGGATAGAATCGCGTTTGAGACGAGTATGGCCAACAGAGTACGCACAAGGGACAGTATTTACTAGCCCTTATGTAAGTTACCCACACCTATCGTAACCAACCGATATCGATCCCAAATTCAGAAACTAATATCACATTTGTGATCAGCGCCCCCAATAAACCCCGTAGACAAAGTTTGGGCTGAATCGGTGATTTCGACCCAACCAGCCTTGTTAGTGTCAAGTGAGTAGTACTACAATGGGAAAAGTCGATGTCAGATTTGTGAATTGTGGATTTGTCAACTATCCAAGTAATCCTTCTTGTTGAATATGAGAAGAAACTCATCCAAAATCGAGTCTCTGTTCTTTAGAGTGGAAAAAGCGGAGCAATAGAATAAAGAATATTCTCGGCAGGTGGACCTTTATACAACTACTCAACCTTAGTGAGGCTTATTAGGTCAAAATCACCGATTTAGCTAAAACTTTGTCTACGGGGTTTATTGGGGGCGCTGATCACAAATGTGATATTAGTTTCTGAATTTGGGATCGATATCGGTTGGTTACGATAGGTGTGGGTAACACACATGAGGGCTAGTAAATATGTACTGTCCCTTGTGCGTACTCTGTTGGCCATACTCGTCTCCAAAGCGATTCTATCCCGAAACTGCGCCAGAATTGCAAAAGGAGCCTAATTAGGAATCTAGCATATGAAGACGAAACAAAAGGTTACCGGAGGGACCGATCCTCGATCACCAGATCATGAGTCTACAATACTACCGACTAGACCACCTCGCCGATCCGGAGGATGAGCTCACCCCCGCTAATCCAGCTGGGGCCGTATGCTCGTCTCTCCCGGCCGGGCGATGGGCGCCCTTCGCCCGGCAGGGTGTGGGCGAATAGACACACTGAGTTGTGTCTATTCGCACTAACCCGGCCGGGCGAAGGGCGCCCATCGCCCGGCCGGGAGAGACGAGCATACGGCCCCTGGTGATAAGGCTATATGTACATGCGGCAGTGCAAAACTTTGCTGGCCATTTTCAGATCAACCAGGTGGCGAAAGCAACTTGTGAATACATCGTTGCATTCCTCGTGCGAAGCCCTACACGCCCGTATGTGTTTCGTTATGAATCGTCACCAATCGCTCACAAGCTTCCCTCGTTAGATTAACAAGCTAAACAGTACAAATGTAACAGTAATAGAATTGAAATGGAAAACATGGAAGAAAGCTACGAAATATAAACCGTGAAAGAAATATGAAAACAAAGCACAGCATACCATACCATACCCTTTATGGACTTGAATTTAGGGTAACCTCAATGTAACCCCAAGTTCCCCCGTTGAACGATCTCGATTGTTTTTAGATTGGCCGGAAAAACTTCAAAACTGCAAATGTTTTGGTCCACAACCGGAAATACTTCGCGACGAACGCGAATGAGCAATCGGCAAACAGAAAGCGAAGGCGAGAAAGGTCGACAAATAAACAGATTTACCTGCTCGCATGTGGCTCCTCGTCGTACGACCACGTGAAATCGGCCTTCGTCACGGCCTGACCCATGTCCTGCAAAGAAAAAACTGTAATTTAAATCATTTCCATACCTACAAGGCGTGCTCAAAATCAAACAAAGTTGTTAAACAAGTAGAATAACGACATAGACACAAATCAAACATTAATGGTTCATCAGCTTTCAATGGAAGAGTTCAATAAAGTGAACAATAAATGAAATACTAAACAATATGCAGAAAATGATGAAAAATGTCCTGCTTATAACTTGACAAAAATCACCGTTACAGCTCGATGAAAAGTAAACTAGACATGAAAATATAACTCTCACAAGCAGCAGGATCGAGAAATTCAATGAAATTCTTGCACACTTTTCCTTCTACCTCCATTGGATGGAATAAATAAACAATAAGTAAATAAGAAAATAAATAAATAATGAGGTGCCGTCCGAGTCACATCTTTTTCGATACAAGTAAGTTTTTTAGTACAGGTATAAGTATGGGAATCACCAGTACCAGCGGAATTCCATACATACTACACCTAATATTATGGTTTCTGTCGTGGTTTTTCCAACGTTTTCTTAGTTGAAAGAACGTTAGTCCCACTAGGTGAATAAAAAAATGCGGACTTTTCGAAGAAACCATTTTAGCAGAACAAACGACAAAATCTATAGAGGTAGTAGTTCGCAGAAGCAGCAGCGGCCATCGCCCTGACAGACAGTTAAGAATTCCGCCGGTGATAAAGATAATATCGTGCTGATAAGACTCCATGCAATTACAGCGGAAAGAATCACCAGTATCAGCATAATTCTCTAGCAGAGCACTAGAACCCTAGGAGGATGAAACAAAGAAAACAAAAACGAATCAAGGAAAATTCAAACACAGCTTGCGTTGGCTAGCTAGAATTTCAAAGCAGGTCTTCGCATTTGGAAACTACACTAAATCTTCAACATGAATACATATATAATAAGTAAATACTCAGAAAGAAATAACCTCCATAGGCAATCTACAAGGAACAGTCAAGACATCCACCGCCTAGGCGGAGCTCTTCTCGCGCTGACGTCAGTTTTGTTGTGCGCTCTGCGAATGCGAACAACAGGAGCTACAGTACCTCGGATGGGGCGGTGTGACCGCCGAGGGCCAATTGACATGGTGATAGTGAAGGGTCTTGAACAAGAACTTCTAGTTTTTAGACCAGTTATTTTAAACGACCCAACTCCACATTATTAGTGATAGGATATCACTAAAGAACTGACATCAGCATTTTTCCACTCATTGCATACCAGGGCCCAAATTCATGAACGGACGAGCGGTCTCCGAAACCGCGGCGCAGCCAGAACCAGATGGCAGAGTCGATGAAAGATTGCGTTTAACATAGGAAATTTAGGAAAAGTGGACAAAGATGGACGCCGCTCGGGCTATATCTCGGGGTTTATCGGGGGTTTACCAGTGATGAATCTGGGCCCAGTGGTCCTAGGGAATTCCCACTTTCCAAACTTACGCTGCGGGACCACCAGACCTTGATTGCTTACTTATACCTGCCCGTAACGGCCGAAATAGGTCCAAATTAGAAGAACAAACACCAGAGTGATGATCAGCAAGCAAAATAATCTACCTGAGTAAGGTTTAAGCCAAACCTTATCATCACAATGGGCACTATGGATGGCCTACGATGAAGTATGAAAAACGGGTGTGATCAGCATCCCAGAAAACACCCTAAGGCGACGTTAAGAAAATATTGGTTGGAAAAATTCCGCGAGACTTTGGAGTGCCATAAGTGGAATAGTCGAATAAATGTCTCAGTAACAATCTCGGTAGCGCTTAGCAATTTCAATTGCAAAAGAAACAGCAAAAGTTACGTTTTTCAAGAAAAATATGAGAATTCTCAACAAGCTATACGATACTCCTGGTGAGAGCTCTTCAATTATTTTTTGCTCTGACCAACTCCCTAGGTGGACGGAGAAGATCAGTACGGATTGGACTAATTAGGTAAACTGGAAGTAGGTCAAAGCGGACATCTACTTCGGCGGGTTACGCCGTGAATCGGTTTTCAACTGCTGAGCAGCAGCGAGTTATAAGTAGGATATTAGTTTGCAAAGTTACAAAAGTGCTAAGTTGCGAGAAAGATCTCAAAGTGCAAAGGGTAAAAGGATAAAAGTGAAGGGGTCAACGTTGAATAGTCCACTAATAGCGCGCCATGCACTCGTATTCCGTTCAGAATAGTAAAAAGTAGTTAAATAATAATAATAAACAACAATAAATAATAAAAATGGTAAAAATGAGAAATAGGAATGCATATCACGCCGATGCAATGACTTACTAGTCGCTGTTCAAATTAATGTCTTCTCCTTCCCGTCCTGTAGCAGCTTGCCCACCTCTGGAGAGATGGAAGGCTCGGTGGCCAATGCGAGGATCGATCGCTCGAACAAAAAGGAAAAACTGCCAACAAAATTCTACTGTAGGTGAATTCTACTGAAGAACATCAACGAGAGCGAAATAAACCTCGTAGGTTACCAAGGGAGAGCATGACCAACATTTATTTATTTTCATTAATATTTGCATTTAGGTACCTTACACCACGAAGCGAGTCATGGGCTGGGCGAAAAAACATGTGAAAAAACGAAACAATTTAGAGACAACCCAAGGCACAGTATAAGCCAAACAAAAAAAGGTCAAAAATCGCGTTCAACAATGTAACCTGACACAAGGATGAACGTCTTTTGCTGCGTAAAAACACAGACTTCTTGAAATAGCTACAGCGCATTATTTCTAGAAAGGTCTCAGTATCGTTTAGGATTCGATAAATAGGTTTAAATGGAAGAAAACCTAAAGAAAGAAAGCTGAAAGCTCACCTCATAAATTTCTGCTAGTGTCTGTCAGACGTGATGTTTAGGGTGGCTGTAAACAGAATCAGAATGGACCCATTTCCAGGAGATCCACCAAAAAATCCAACTTCAGGGTGGGAGATAGATGGAAGCAGCCCTGAAAGCACGTTAGATATTGCACACAGGCTGAATGTCGGGAAAATTTTTCTCAATTTATTCCAGTTTGCAATAAAGCTTACAATAAAATATCGTCTGGAGTGCCATTTGAATTGTAATAATCGACCCTCTACCCTTCCAAAGAGATTTCTCTTCGCATTTTCTGGAGTTCTTAAAAGAAAATCTCGGTTAACACCAACCATCTAAGGGAGTACAGCACCAAGTTTAACAATGTGGTCCCGGACACCTTCCACAGGGTTATTTTTACCTCAGAGTCAGTGAATCAAAATTCCATTCATACAAAGACTAACCAAAATTGCCTACATACCTTGCACATCATCGGGCAATCAGTGCAACGGTATCAGGCGCTACTGACACTCGAACGGTCGAACGATCGACCCTCGCCCAAGCTCAACGAGTCATTTCCTCAGGTTGGTATGAACTGGCCACAGCTTGGCCTGGAAGGGCGAAGACACCGACTTGAAGGTGGCCCGAATAGGAAGCTTGACCAATGCGCTCGTCTTTTCCCCTACACCTTTATGCCATCAAGGTGTAATCGATAGAAGAGCGAGTTCTTCGCTATTCTGAGCAAATAGAAGGTCCAACACAAGGGATGTACCCTGCTGCTATTCGAGTTCCTTAACAGCGGGTGATTTTGACACTTTGGCAAACACTCCAAGACGCTTTGTCTTCGTTAATGGGTAAGGTAAACACTGGCCAACAGTATGGCACTTGTTCCGGAAACATTGACACACTTCAGCTGGCCCAGGTCGTTGACACAGATAATCTTCTGCCACAAGAACGATTCGCAGAGTCATTTGCGTCGATATCTCGAATGTGTAAAAGTTAAAATAAACCGTTCCGCACTGATCAGTCCTCAAAGGCGCGCCACGTATTCGTACTCCATTCAGAATCGTTGAGGCATGGTGAATGCGCATTTGGGCTATACAATGACTTGCAAGGCCAGCCGCTATACCAAACAAAAGTTTTTACCTTCCTAGACAAGTCTAGTACAAATTTACCCGACCCCTGAAAGATGCTTTGGTTAGCCCGGGCGAGTATTGATCGCTATACCGTGGAATGATTTGGTTTTAGGAATTTGGGCACTTGGGGGCAAGCGTGGTATAGTAGCAAGAGGCGCTACGGAGACCAGTCGGTCGAGCGATCGATCCCGGTCCGGGTTAATCGCGCCCTCTATTCCTCTGGAGTCGAGTATATTGGTACCAGACTCGTCTGGGAAGGTAAAGACACTGAATTTGTATAGCGGCTGGCCCCGCAAGTCATTGTATAGGCCAAATACGCATTCACCATGCCTCTACGATTCTGAATGGAATACAAATGCGTAGCGGAGACGGATCAACGCCGTCAGCTTTACCTTTACTTTTTTTTAGATTTTGAGCGATTTTTGTCGAACTTCCAGTCTCACCCCATCGGTACTTTTTCTGCAAAACTCCCTTCACCGCAAATTTTCCGTTAGTTGTAGCCGCGACTTATTTCGAGGGTGTGAGAAACCCGCGGCTGGCTGGTGCGAAAGGGAGAAACGACGATTGGCCGGCGATGGCCATCTGGGCTCCACAGCTGCGGTCGGTTTCCGAGTTCTGCTGCTGCTGCTGCCAAAGCCAGCCGGCCATCTGCGTCCTCAACTCTTAAGTAATCACACTTGATTCATTAATGCCCCAAGGCGCCACACGACCGACCGATGGACTCTCCGACGGCACTCCAGCCGCCCGTCGCCATCAGAAATACGGTGGCGCTGTGCGAAGTAGTAACGTAACAAACAGCCAGCTCTGAGCTCACTGGATGTAGTATACACTAGGAACCCTATTCTTCATAAGAAAAACAAAAACAAAAAAGAAAAACAAAAAAATGTCCTAGAAGAACGGCCCACGTACAAAAATTTACCGAAAAAACCAAAGTTGGATCAAAAATGTCTCAAGAGCGAAAAAAATTCTTGAACACGATCGAGGTCCGAAAAATCGAACTAATAAATAGTTAAGTGAATACCGACGTAATTTAATTGAATAACTAAATAAATAAAATGTCTCAGAGGATAGGCTAAGGCACGTGGAGCAGTAGCTTGTTTACCCGTCTACTAAACCAAAGAAACCCAAATAAGAAATACAGATAGGAGGTGTAAGAGACGCTACTTCTACTCGCACGATCAGGAGATCGATTCTCGGCCGGACTGACCAAGCTTTCCCTCTCGCCATAGCAGGATAAATTGGTAGCAGACTCATCAGGAAAGGTGAAGACCCTACTCGCACAGCTGCTGGCCCTGGTTAGTCAATGTATAGGTTTTACGCAATAACCATGCGTCTACGATTCTGAACGGAAGAGAAATGCATGGCGCGTTCATAGAGGATTGATCAACGTCGACGACTTCATCTTCACCTTTTATGTCTCACATTATATGCATCGTGTATAGAGCTGGTAAAGTGGTCTGTGCCGATCAGTTCGACGCGCCATGTCCTCGCTTTCCATTCAGAATCGTAGAGACAGGATGAATGCGTATTTGATCTATACAAAGACTCACAGGAGCAGGCCGCTGTACTAAATCAGTGTCTTCACCTTGCCAGGGAAGTCTGGTACCAACTTACCTACCCTAAAAAGATGGAAGGTTTGGTTAGCTCGGGCGAGGATCGATCCCTCGATCGTGCGAGTGGAAGTAGCTTCTCTTACCACAGCATCAGTCAGGTGGGGGCGCTAGAGTTGATACGGGCCCTCAATTCCATATTTTTTTCTCCTTTTTTTGTTTCAAATCGCAATTTTGTTGCCCAGTCCCCAGCCAGCCGATTCCGTTGGTTAAGAGTTTCGCCGCCATTCACCAGCACATACGTTCCCACTATATAGTGACGCTTTTCATGTGTCTTTGGTAAGCATCTGGGCTCGTTGTGCCGGACGGCTGGTCTCGTCTGGCCTCGTTTCAGCTTCATATGTTTGGCAGATGATACTCTCTCACACACACAGACATACCCAGTGACATGCTCGGTCCAGGTGCTTCAGAATAGCCGCCGAACCACCATTGGCACAGATGCTTCAATGGACGAATTATGGTGTTGATAGCGCATGTGTGGTTGGTATGCAGGTGCACAGCTGGTGTGCACTTATGCATGCTCAGCTAGTGCTGAGTACCCAATGGTGAATGAGGCTTTTTTGCTGGAGGCAAAAAACAGGCCATCTATATGAAAATGTGAAAACACTCAAAGCTATTCACATATAAGGGTAAAGGTAAAGGTAAAGGTAAAGGTGTCGGCATTGATCATACCCTAATTCCGCGCCGACGCGTCCCAGCGAAATAATAGAGGAATGGTGAATGTTTCTTCGGCCTCTACAATGACTTGTGGTAGCATCGGATGCATGGTTGGTCCAATCATCATTCTCTTATTTCTTGAACTTTCTAAACTGAATTTTTTTCGTGAAATTTCCCGGATCCCATGGCTCAGTGAGATGCTTCAAGAGGTCTATGGTAGCTATATAGTTAATTATCTCGGCAATTTTAGCTAATGCAGTTCGAAATGGGCACGCGTGGCACACGGGTAAGAGGCGCTTCTAACACCTGCAAGATCGAGCGATCGATCCTGCCTCGACTAACCAAGCCTTCCATCCCAACGTGGTAGGATAAACTGGTAGCAGACTTGTCTGGCAAGGTGAAGACACTGACATGGTATAGCGACTGTCCACGCATGCCATTGCATAGGTCAAATACGCACTCACCATGCCTTTACGATTCTAAACTGAATGCGGATGCATGGCGCGTCCTTAGGGGATTGGTCGAGGCCGACACCTTTTCCTTTTGCTATTTAACCCAAAAATTGCGATCCGTCAAGATCGGACGTCTCTGACGTGTAGTGGTGCAACGGCACTAACATTTGAGCGCCGTTACTGTGCTAAGAGGCGCTCTTGGCATCAGCACAGGTTGAGCGATCGATCTCGGTCTGAGGTAACAAAGCCTTCCATCACTCCACGGTCGGGTAAATCGGTTCCAGGCTTATCTGGGAAGGTAACGCCACTGACTTGCTCTAGCGGCTGGCCCCAAAGGTTATTGTATAGGCCAAACACGCATTCGCCAGATGTCTACGATTCTGAATAGAAGATGAGTGCATGGCGCGTCCTCAGAGAACTATGAAAGAGGTGTGACAGTTAGAACGAATAAAAACCTATATCGAGGGAATTACTCGGAGGGTAATGACATGATCCTCAAATAACCCATCTGTGCCGGACGAACTGTTTTACCCTCGTTGAAAACCCCTTTAGGATCGGGTAAATTGATACTAGACTCGTCAGGGAAGATAAAGGCAGTGACCTGGTATAGTGGCTGACACCGAAAGTCTTTGTATAGGCCGAATACGTATTCTCCATGCCTCGACGATTCCGAACGGAACACGAATGCGGCGGCGTGCCCCTAGGGGATTGATGAATGCCGAAATCTTTAACTTTTTCCTTGAACAGCCTCCCTTCAGATTGCACTGGCCCACCAGAATATCCTGAATCTCCAGCGCCACTTTCACACGCATTCATCCTCTTCCGCCTCATCAACCGACAGCTGGACAAGTTTCCGCGGCTGGTGCACCACAGCAGCCGCCAAGCGAATTTTCCCAGCATCATCATCATCATCGTCACGACCATGACCGCCATCATCATCGCATGCCGTTCCGAATCGAAGCGCTTTCGGGCCGTCTTGGGAAGGTCGTCACCGCCGTCGGCTGCCTCCTCTCAGGCCCAGCTGACAGCTGCGCATGGGAACGCGCCAGTCGTAACGCCATTTTGCGGTCGCGGCCATCTCTCCATAATGAGCAGGAATTCCGCTGCAGATCGGCCTCTTTATGGCCTTCTTGGGTGGTCGCCGCCGCCATCCAGCTTAGTACAGATCGCTTGAGGAGCCGCTGAAGGAATTGGCTCGAATGGAACTGAGCGCAGTGGTACATCATCTCATTCACTGCAGCATAGAGCACGCCGTGCATTCGTCTCCCATTCAGAATCGTAGAAGCATGGTGACTGCATAATTTGTATTCGTGCTCACCACGTCTCTTTGCTCTTATATTATTGCTTCAAAAAAAGCAAATTAGTCAAGACCGTGTGGATTGTTCCCATTTTTGAGGTTAAGGGCACCTTCATGCTCTTCTATGGCAGTAAAACCGAAGTAGAGCAGTAACAAGGAGAACGGGAGTAGTTCTGAATATCGGCTGTTTTCGTCTTTCAATGAGTTCGCAGACGTGACCTCGCACTTCACGTCTCCTTTAGGAAATGATCTGCTGGAAATCGCTGCTGTGGCGTCTGCGGGACGTCCCTATCCCTCACCATTGCTGCGCTACTGCTGCAGAAAAGTGTGAAAGGACCTTGAATCACCTCAATCTCTGTCGGGGCTTGGGTTATCATATGAACCGAGAGAAAATAGAGTCGACTCCTCTTGAACTTTTTTGAATATAACAGTTCACACAATCTCCAATTCAAAAAACGTTTACCTCACAAATTGAGAAACCAGACTGGAAACAAAAGCAATCGTCTCGAAGAAAAATCATTTTCTATAGTACTCTCAAATTTGGTGCAATTTCGTTGAAAAGTTAGGAAATATAGAATTTTGTTTGAAACATGGCCCTAAAATTTAACCACCTTTTGACCACCAGAATGTTTGCTCAGAAAAACCTATATTTTAACCGCGATGTGAATTAAATGTTTGTAACACACTATGATAACTAGATCATGCTTTATCAGAATATCGTCTCAGATTGATCCTATGCACAGCGATTTCTGAGATATTTTCGTTTAAAATGGCATATAAAAATCACTATAAAATATTTTTAAAAAATACAGAATTCGTAACAACGGTATGTTTCGACATATTTTTGAATGGAGTGGTCAGAACTATCGATTGGTATCAGGTTCTTTTCGATTTGAACAATTTGAGCATGAAAATGAAAAGTGACACATTTTTTTGACCGGTACTGTATGTCTAGCGGTATAACCAGCGAAGTCGAGTTCGATATGACGCCAGCGTTGATTCGTTGGCTTTCGGATGGCTTTGACGTCGTCAAACCGCCTGTCAACACTTTCCTCTCAGATAGCATCAGCCGTGATGGGCCCGCACCTCGACAACGATCTCGTGCTTGTTACGCCACCCCTACCATAACCACCAATAAGGCTTATCGGTGAACAGGTGGAGTGGAGCTCAGCTACAACAAATCATGGATAAGTGAGTGAGCTACGAACTGCACTGGATATCGCTGAGTATTTCCCGATAAGGAAAAGTTAAAGGGGAATGGTTCACACTGCTTTTCACCCTAAGGACGCGCCATACATTTGTTTTCTACTCAGAGTCGTAGAGGCGTGGTGAAGATTGATCTGACCCGGTGGCTTTCAGACGGTCTTGACGTAAACAAATCACCTGCAAGCTCCTTTTCAGGTAGCGTGATCATCACGCCATCGACGGCAATCTCGCCATCTCAACCTTACCCGCCAAGAAAGCCTAGGATTCCTGCCAGAAATTTCTTCAAAGTCGCTAATTCACCTCCCAGCCCGACAATAACATCTCGGTGCTGTCCACCTGGAGAATTCTGCCGTTTCTGCTGCTGTTCCTCCTGTTTCCTGCTGTTTTCAAAAAACTGTGTCACAGCCTGTCCGGGCCGGCGAAGCAGCTGAGGGTACGATCTGCCTCACAGGTGTGCATGTCCGAGCCTGCTGTTGTTTTGCCGTTGTGTTCCGTTGCGCCTCTTCGCATATGGCAAAACAGATGTCGACGTTTTTTGGCGTTTTTTTTTTCGAAATTTCCACAGACCCAGCCGTTCCGAACATCCGAATCTCTACATGTGCGCCGTAAGTGCATCGTGCGGCTATTGGTTCGAGTTGTTTGAACGGATCTATGGAGCTGATACGGTTCAATTGGGCCAAATTTGGCCATAGAGCTTGGCCAATTCAAAACAAACCCAAGTATTCGATTTAGGAGCTCCGCTAACCATTCCGGTACCTTCGACCGGCTAAATTTACCGTTGGAAATATTGCAGCCACAGACTTTCACTCTAACAGCGACTTTACCCCAGTACCGACGGAAAAACCAAAAATTTAACCGAAATTCAAACTCAGAGGTATAGCCCGTGGGTTAGGACAACACCGCCTATGTCGTTATGCCATATCCTACCGTATACCGACGGTGATTTCCGTGAGGATTACGGTAAGTGACAGTTTGTCACACCGTAATCCGAGCGGACGACATGAAATGTCATCTGCTTACTTAGGCAGGTGTGGCATACCAGAAGGTGATGGAGGCACGGCAGAAAGCGGAACTCATCCAGTTCGAATATATAGACTATTGGAAAAATATTTTGCCAAAAAACAAATAAAAAATAATCAGAGCAAAAATAATAAAGATAGTACAGTTTGTAGTTCGAGTTTTCTACATGCACTCCCCTTGGCCAGAATGCAAATGTCTAAATATTAACCCTTCGTTTTGGATTATGGGTGAGATCACAGCACATATCCACTTTTGTTTTCTTTTTTTAAGTTATTTCTATACCCACCTGATATATTATTGAAGCACGTTCAATTTGTCCAGTGCTCTAGTTTCCCGACAAAAATGAAACCGCTCAACGAGTCCACGCCTCCTGATAGAGATAGTTTTGTTCGACGTCCAATGCTTCAAAACCACGAAATTTCGATTTTTTCTTAGTTTTTTTTTCGAACAATTAAAATTACGCAATAAACACGATAGGCTCCTAATACGACAAGACGCTTGCTGTAGCATAATCGCATTTGCGCGCTTTGTTAAGCAATTATTAGCAGCGCAGCCGGCCAGCAGGTGCTGCCGGTGTCTTTGACTGAAGCGGCTCGTCCTGCTGTCGATCTATTTCGGAGCGATTCTTGGTTTGTTTCATTTTTCCCAATAGATACTAGTTCCTTCAAGTCGACGTTGACCCCTAAGAGCGCGCCACGCATTCGTATCCCATTCGGAATCGTGGAGGCATGGTAAATGCTTATTGGACCTATGCGATGATTTACGGGGTCAACCGCTATTCCATTGAGCGTCTTTGCCTCCACAGACAAGTCTGGTACCAATTTACCTGAACCTGGAGGGATGGAGAGGTTGGTTAGCCCGGGCGAGGATCGAATGCTCGACCGTGCGGATGTCAGTAGCGCCTCGGAGCACTGTAACATGTCCAAAGTTTTGAATATATTCAATCAAATGGGTTTCCCAAATCAGAAAGGGAACTCCTCGACGTCGGGAAGCCTACAGGACTGTCTCTGGCTAGACAGTGACCGACACCAACTCACCATCAAGTTCAGGGTAAAGATCGACCGTTCAAACCGCCCGGTAACCATAAAAATTGGTCCACCATTCAGCTAGCTGGTCAATTCATAAACGTGAGCTAGGGTAAATTCCTGGTAACTCTAACCAAAAACGGCCGGCTTCCAAAAGTCACTGTGTAGGCCGAATACGCCTTCACCGTGTCTCTACGATTCTGAATGTATGATGAGGGCGTGGCGCGTACTTACAGAACAGATCCACCTCGACCTCATTACCTTTACCTTACACGATGCATAAAACGTGAAAGGTAAAAGGGTAACGAAATTTCGTCGATGCTGACCAGTCCTCCAAGCGCGCGCCATGCATTTGTCTCCCATTCTGAGCTTTACATTACGATTTCTAATTCATTGTCCATACCCAGACCCCAGCTGCAGCTGGTTAAACGGGGCCCTCGTTGCCGGCAGTGAACAACGAGAGCGATGCATATGGCATGAAGTGCTTCTGCATGCCGACACTTCAAAACCACCGGTCACAGATGGCTCCGACATACATCCCACCCAACCACCCACCATCCAGCAGCATACCCCGTTTAGTTGGACAAAAACCGCAAATTTATAATGTTATAGAAGCATTTGCCGGAGTGAATTTGAAATTTCATTCATCTATTAGGTCATTTTAAGGAGGTGCAGTGGGAAGTAGCGCCATTGATACCCGCACGGTCGAGAGATCGATCCTATTCCGGGCTAACTAAGCCTTCGTTCTCTTCGAGGTTGGGTAAATTGCTAACAGACTTGTCCGGGAAGGTAAAAGCATTGACTAGGTATAGCGGCTGGTCCCTTATACAGGCCAAATTCGCATTCACTGTGCTTCTACGATTCTGAACAAAAGATGAGTGCATGGCGCGTCCTTAGGAGACTGATCAAATGCAGATACCTTCACTTTCACCTTTATTGGGTCACTTTAGGTATCCAGCTGGTAGGGTAGATGGCGAGTAGCTCGCCAATCAGCTGCTAGGACATTTATTTACATACAAACAGTTTTTTTAAAGGTGGCAGCTAAAAATGAATAAATCCATCATACTCCACAAAAGTACCTCAATTTTTTCCAGAAAAAAAAGAAGGATATTTCTTTCAAAATCGCTCCCTCCTCTATGTAACACAGCTCGTTCAGCATCGTAATGAGAAGCGAACAGCGAGGTTTCTTAAGAAGAAAGGCTGGTGCATGTCGACCAGGTGGAAGGACAGGTGTCGCCATTTCAGCCGCCAACCATTACATACATATCAGTTGGTGTTGGAGATTTTTGATGAGTTCGTCGACGATTTGAAATAGAAACCGACGGCGACGGTGATTCATCGCTTGAATTTTTTATTTTGAAATCAAAAAAAAAATGTCATTCATAAATTTTACCTGCCTGCGGGTGTAATCTACCTTACCGCGAGCTGACCAAGTTTCGACGAGAACTTACTATTGAATAATGAACATGAACTAAAATTGAAATAGCAATAATAATAGAACTATTGAGACTATTTATAACAAAATGTCTGGTTTCCGTTTCGTTCCTTAACAATATACGGAAACTAGAAAAGAAAACATGGTTTTCCCCGGAACTCATCAGTAGTGAAGGGAAAACCGTGTACCTAGACTTCGTAAAAATTAAACAAAGAGGTTAACCTGTGTAGTTGTATATGTTGTTAAATTAGTACTGAATTATAATGTTGTATCTAAATAAATAAATGATACTGTAGAGTATTTCTCAAATTGGAAGTCTAGATTGACACTATTTTACGATAGAAATATTTTTTTCGTTGTTTTGAAAATCTATAGCAAAGGAAATAATTTAGGTAATCTGCGATTGTATAGATGTGGTGACTCTTTGGGAACATGAGGGTAAAAAAATCAAAATTTGAATCAAAACCAGATAAATGAGCTACGGAATAAGGAGCGAAACGCTGATTACTCTTTCAGTTCTGTCTAACAGGATGCGCACTCACTTGTGTATTAAATAAAAACATGAATAAATAAATGGAAAAAACCGATCAGTAATATGAAAAAATTGACATTAGACAGAAATGGTTAAATAAATCTTCTACAAGACGGTCAGAACAAAGGATCAGGGAACTGAACCCAATAATAAATACCACAAACCTCGAAAATTGAGCATATATATAAACTAGATTTTGTTATGTACTACCAGCATTATTCTGTCACTGTGAGAGTAATTCCATTTTTTTCACGACGGACATTATAGACAAATTGTAGTCGCTAATACGTCAGGTGGACTTCATCACCTTAAAAAACCAAAAATCTGCCCGTCGGGTGTGGAATTTTTCTGTAGCAATAAGAAATAATAGGCGATAGCTGTTGGCACCACCTGTTCTTCCACTACCGCCACCTGTTCGCGGTAAGCTTCTGTTAGCTTCTACAAAAACTTTTGCACCCGACTCAGCGTCTTTCCGTCCAGAAACTGTGGTTAGACTCTGAATAATGTAACAGCGTTGCTTATTATAAAAAAGCAGACTCAAATACGCTAAGGCGCAGTAGTTAGTTTTCAATGTGAATTAAATAATTCTTCTTAAATTTGCGCGAAAAATCCCACAATTCCCTTTGGTAGGCGTTTCCAGAAAATTTGCTAGGTGACGGAACTCCGAAAAATAGTCGAGATCATTCGGGTGGAGCAAAACATTACAATTACCGTATTTTTCGATTTTTTTTTTGATCAGAGCTGTTGTTGGTTCTCAAGCCAGAACGATCCCAATGCAGAGGTGTCTTCAGTCTCTATCCTACCCAATACGAAGAGGTCATCAATGACGACGAGCAGCTACCATCCAATACCAAGAGATCGTCAATGACGACGAGCAGTTACCTCGCATAGGCTCGTTACCCAAATGAGGTACCATCTGACACCCGAGGAACATCTCCGGTTGATGAATTTCGCCCCAGGGCACTACCATTCATCAAACGTCATTGACGGGTCGTGAGAGGACACTACGGCGGTCGTCCTCATAGATCAAATGAGGCGATTCCTTAGGCTATGTAGCTTTCCACTCACCTCACTGACCGCGATAAGCGATGAAGAATTCATTTAACATTCACTTATTAATTTTAAAAGCAAAAAAATGTAAAAAAAATGAAGAAATAGTACCTAAGAAAACTAAAGTCTTCACTCATTTCATTATTCCAGTATTTTGATTTTGCGAATGCCTTTTCCCACATGACATAATTCCATATATAAAAAAAACATCTAAAACTTCTTTACTCATTGATAATTTCTAGCGAGATTCGGAGGAAAGGAACTTCTAATTGTGTAGAACTAGAGAATCTGCCATGTTTTATGGCTCTATTTTCAACAGAAGCTTAGCCTTGTTGGATTTCAACATTAAAACCATGGAACAGTATTACAGACTTCAAAATCATAAGTATTTTATTACTAAAAGTTGTGAAACTATACTTATTTATTTACTAAAATTAAAACTATATCGATACAAGTCTCTTTCTTGCTGATACCAAACCTAACAAGGACGAATTTAACCCATTGACGACCGTGTGTCTCGCCGGCATAACGCATCGCAGTGCCGCAGGGAGCGCGCGTTCGTCAATGGGTTAAGACTGACCAATTTTTGAGTCCTCCTGCTCTTTGGCTCCACCGAATCACCAGTGGAATGAATAGAAAGGACGTAACGATGAGGACGTGCCATGCATTCGCCCTCTCGTTAGAATTGCAAAGGTCAATGTTCCAGAGTGTGAAGGATAGAAAAGCCAACAGAGACATCTACATATACTCCATAAGTCACTCCTAAGAAGGTCCATTCTCTGGCACCTTCGAACTTCTCCATTGATGGTACACCTGTTCAATATCTTCATCAAACTTTAGAAGGTATTAGCTGGGAGCTTCATCTTATAATTTAACGATTTACGCCACCTAACAATCTCAAAAGGTAGGAAAATATACTGAATTTTTCTACAATCTAACTAGACCTGAGGTATCAGCACCGGGACCAATAATACTTCCAGAAACGCTAATCTCACTTGCTGCCGAGTACTAAGCCAACTCTAACGCATCGTAGCTAGTGGCGGGCCCCTATAAGAGCACAGAAAACCCTCAGGGCTTCTAGAAATCCCTAACTTCGCGTCACCTTCTCTGACCCAGAAACTAATCCGCCTCGGGGCTCGTCCGCTCGGACTTCTATATGAGGTGCCATATGCGGCGGTGTGAGGCGGCATGTCGGGGTGATGATGATGATGGTGGTGGTGAATACGAACGGAAAAGTGGGGACAGCTGGCACTGAGCACTAATTGCGCACTAGCTGGCCGCGCACGAACCCTCAGGGCAAGCCGCCGACACGTCACATTACTGATGTCCCGTCGTGGATTCAACGCCGTGTCCGGTTACCGCACCTTGGCTGTCGGCTGGGGCTATCCGGGCACCTAAGAAGGGAAAAGGAGGTAAGGGGAGGGAGGGTGTTCCGCGTCGCTTTCGACGACTTTCTTGCCAGAATCCCCTCGGGGGACACGAGCTACACATGCAGATGTTCCATGAATCACCATTATTCACACGATCGCCTCGCATGTGTCCTGGAGGCTGTTCTAGTGGTGTGAGTTCAGTGAGAAGAAGAGCATCTCAAGTGGTCGTTGGTTGTCCAGAAGGTCCTTTTGCCTCAGGGCGCGTCTCTCCTTGGAAAAGTCAAAGAGAATTAATCTATGAGAAATGTTTCAAAATTATAGACATGGGTATAAGTCGACAGGCGTACCTTACAACGGCCCTTATACGTAGAACATGGCCGAGGAAAAAAGAACGTTTCGGGGTATGCCACTACCCGATATGGTGGAAGCGACTCACCGCCGTTTTCGACCACTGACCGTGTCCATTTCCTTTCCCGGTTCGGCTACCGAACACCACCCTTACCATAAACAAATTACCTTTACCCCACTACACCTGCGCCCAGATTCATCATTGGTAAACCACCGATAAACCACGAGATACAGCCCGAATGATGCCCCACTCCGTCCACTTATCCTGAACTTCCTATGTTAAACGCAATCGCTCATCGACTTTGCGGTCTGGTTCTGGCTGCGCCGCGGTTTCGGAGACCGCTTGTCCGTTCATGAATCTGGGCCCTGACGAAGTCATTCAAATATCCGAGTAATTATGTCGAAATTGTGACGGGCATCCTGAACAGTCCCTTCTGCAAGGTTTAGGGAAACCCTGTCTTGGGTGAAGCCCCTACCCGGAAACCGATTTGATTTGGATTCTGAGTCAGAGCTTTTAAGTATCGCATTAACTATTTCCTTCTTGAATTGCATTATGGGTTTATCTTGTAGAGATCTCCTATCGTTTTTTACCATAGACGAGGTGACTTGTCTTAGGGGAATCTGTCGACCTAGGTCGTTCTTTGGGTAAAAAAGCAATAGGCAATCGGTTCATGCTCGCGTATGAAATCCATCTCGTCCCCTCCTGGTCTGGTTAAAAGTCACCCAGGACATCATCGTACAGCTGGACACCGGGGTAAATGAATTTCACACTGGCTGATGGTGGTGACTGGGTAGCTGCGGGGCCTGGTGCGGTGTGTGTAGGTGGCTACGGTGCTTCAAAGAGTCGCACATATTGGACACCTGGGCAGCGCACCTGCGTACTCAAATCGAAAACGATCACACCACAGCACAACGACGCGGCGCTCATGCACACACCGCATACGAACACGTGCTTCTAAGCCTCTCAATAACAGCCGGATTACCGCCACCGGGCAGATTCATGAACGGGACCGGTATAAAGTACTCTCATCGGAACAAACCGGATAGATAGCCGGTGTGGTACAGTGGTAAGAGACGACACTGACACCCGCACGAGTTGAGCGATCGATCTCGGCCCGGGCTAACCAAGCCTTCCATCCCTCTGGGGTCGAATAAATTAGTACCACACTTGTTTGAGAAAGTGAAAATCGACTTGATATAGCGGCTGGCCCCGGAGGTCATTGTATAGGCCAAATACGCACTCACCATGCCTTTACGATTCTGAATTGAATACCAATGCATGACGCGTCCTTAGGGGACTGATCAAGGCCGGCACCTTTACCTTCTACCATTTACCCCAAAAACTGCGATTCGTCAAAATAGGGCGTCTTTCACAAGTAGTGGTGCAAAGGCACTAGCATTAGAGCGCAGTTACTAAAGGAAGGTGCGATTTACCCGCTACATACCTCGCAGCACCATATCCTGCTGGTATATCGATGATGAATCTGGCCACTGAATCCTCGCTCAGCACACCTGGGACAAAGGTAAGGTGGCCGAGGAACCGCGAAACTTTGAGAGAAACCAAAAGTCACCGGCTGATTCGCTCACTTTCCACTTCCGGCCACCCGGCCGACCGATGGTCAGGCGGTCGGCCGGGTGGCTGACGATTCCCTCCCTTGTCGGTATAACACCTGTCCACCGCGACACCCGGTGAGCAAGAATTTCAGTCATGCTCGCCTTTCTCTTCTCAACTTTCTCGCGAAACTATCAATCAACTCTCCGAAGAATTCCGTTGGGTAAGTGCGAACGCGCAAAGAGGCGGAGGTCTTTGATCGAGTGTGAATGGTACGCTGGGAAATTCTCTAGAAGAGTAACTCTACCGTGTTGTATTTTCCTGATTCATGTTTTTGGATGGCAATTCATTTGTCTTTTTCAATTGGCTAGTTTGCTTTGTTTCTACGTGCAACTGGGCGTCTCAGTAAAGTAAAATAATTGAAGGACTAAGATTCTGAGCTCGAGAAGGACTTAGGACAAAGAATTCCTTGCGGCCCTTACTATGATTGTCTCAGAAAAAAATTGGAGGTTGACAGAATCAAATACCGACTAAAACTTTTTTCTGAATATTCAAGGTTACTTACCACCTACCAGCGAAAAACCCTAACAATAAGAGGTGCGCTAAAAGTGAAAGTGATTATAAGAACAAAAACCAAATAAATGCTAGGAAAAAGTTAAATAAAGAAGCTTAGATCTAAACGAGCTGTTTTGTTTTGTTCATGTTTTTGATAGTTTTTTATTCATTGATGCATTTATTCTTCTTTTAGATGGTGAATGGACAACTAAAGTAATTCGTAATAAAAATCCTGCTTTATACATCTCATCTTTTGTGCGTAGTAAATAGATAAATAAGTAAATAAATGCCTCTCAGGGTTTTTTTCCGAGGAGGAATGTTCTTGATCATTTTTTGCCTGTATACTGTTGAGAGGCGAAACAAGTTAATCTCAATAACTTCTCTACTCCCAATTTTCTTCCTCTTCCGATTGTTCCACTTTTCCACTCATGGGAAACTACAGCAGACTAGGAAATACAAAATGAAAAAGTACTTGAGGTTCAAGGTGCTGTCGGTGAAATTCTTCAGTTTTTCCTCTTTCAGTCAGACCATAGTGGACAAGATGGACCTCGTAGGGAACACGAATCGATCGCCTATTTCCCATTACCCAAGGAACAGTCCAAGGAACTTCTAGAAGAGAATAAGTCTCTGGTAAATAGCGACAGGTCTCTCTCTCTCTCTCTTTCCCTCTCTCTATCCCTCTCTCTCAAATGAACCCAGAACAGATCGTCCTTCCAAAGAGAAATAGTTTGGCGCAAGTCAAAATCCCTGCCACAAAAAGACTTCAGTTTTCTCGTCGATGCACCTCAATTCTCACGGGGCGTTAAGAGGATTGGAATGTGGCGAAGAAGTGCATTGGCAGCTGACCGAACCCGGGTCTCACCCGTCCGGCCCTTCTGTTCCATTGTCCGCGTTCGTCTCGTCGTCTAGGCCTCCCCGCTGGGATCGTCCACCCCATACCCCTCCTTAACCCCCGATCCGCTGCTTCGCGCACCTGTGAATGTGGGCGTGGCGGGAGGGGGGCACTTAGGAGGCGTGGCCACCGGCCAGGCCCTCTCATGTCATTCGGAATTCCACCGATCTGCTCAGATAGTTGCTGCTCCGACTCAGCTGTATCATCCCTATTCATCAACTATGAAGGCTATGCACCACCGTGAAACTCGTCCAACCGTGTCCGTCTCGAATTCCGGACGAATTCGTAAATCTTCAGCCGAGCGAAAGGAGAAGCTCAAGGTAAGCCGCTGACCTTCGTTACTTTACTTTTATGCCGTCAACTTAATTACCTAGAAGGTAGAAAACAGAATGGGTTGAGCAATACGTTACCGATCTTCGAATCACGAAACAAGCCGTTGAAAAGCGTTGCGGTGGAATGTGAATTAAGGAAAAGGTTTTTTAGAAAACAGAATATCCGATGGAATATAATTTCTGTTCTCTCAATTTTGACTTTTTCCAAATTCGCTAGAAACTCAAAAATCTTTTTACAACTGTCCTTCTAATCTCAAGCAAATTCAATAAAAATTGTGATTTATTAGAATTTTTTTTTCGAAAACCAGTTAATAACCTCTTATACAATTCTTGTTCCTACCGAAACATTTTTCAATTCCCTTTCTAAGGGTCAGGTGGGTAGAGGGTAAATAGTGGTGTCAGTTCACTTTACTCATGCATTTGTCCAGTTCTGGTTTGCTTGATAAGGCCTCCCTTCCCAGAACTCATAATTCCTAGTATTTTCTTTTCACTAAACATTTTCAAAATATTAGTGTTTCAAAAGTAAATTACTAGTGACCCTAGCCAAACTTCGGGTGCAGATGTGCAGCTACCTCAGCTAGTGAACTTTACGTAGGTAATTAATTACAGGTGGTATGTAGGGCAATTAAATCTACAGCTGATGTGGGCAATTTCTCCGTTGGCAAAGATTCCTTCCCTGATCAGATGATTGATCGTTTCTTGGGTAATTTCTTTCGCTAATAAAGAAGCTGGAGATTCCCACGGCTTTACCTAACCCAAGAAGACAGCTTCCCCCGAAAAATTGTCGGAAATAGTGGTGAATGGTCAAAATTTTCTGTGAATCTTCAACTCAATCCGCATTTTTCCAGGTCGAGTCCACCCTCCGTCGTCTAGTCGGCTCCGATGAGGACAGCTCTCAACTGGAACTCGTCCTCTCAGCGATCCGATACATTCGTGAATTGCAACAACAGCTCGAAACCGACAAAGAGAACGACATGCCTGAGGCGTTGCAGGAGCTCTTTGCTCAGTGCAGCGTGGGAAAGACGGCCGCCGCCTAAGGCAACTCGTCCACTTCCATCTGACCGTCGGAGGCTTCTTCGGTCTTCTCCCAGTGTGTTTTCTGTTTAATTGTTTATATTGGTGTGTGATACTCGTCCACTAACCGAATCGGGTAGTCGTCGTAACAGTTGTCCCGACATCTTAGCCCCTGGGGCGATGATGCTTCGACTGTTTTGATGACGATTTTTCTTCTGTTCATCTCTACGCGTAACTATGTGACTATAGACGCGCAGACAATTGTACATATAAACAGCAAAGAGAGCAATAAAGTTATGAGTTTCAACGTGTTCTATGATACTATAAAAATCCCACGATATGGTCGAATGAAGATACCAAAGGTTCATCTCTGAAATCAGCTCAAATCGTAAAAATTGTAGTCTGAAGAAACGACAGTAATACTTCATCTTGTTGTAAGGGGAAAGAAAGAAAAAAACTCATGAAAGAGGAAAGTTAGCGGAAGAGGTCGAATAATTCCGCTAGTTCTCCATCTCACACTAATACCTGATGACGAGAATCTTCGCAGGAACGCGCCACGCATCACGAAACAGTTCGGAACTGTTAACCGTATTGAAATTCACAAAACCATCCTTCAGGGCGTCTTCTTGATCAATATTATTCTATGATATGTGTGCATGTAGTTCAAGATTTCGGTTTTACTTCAGAGGTCCTCTTTTCTAGTAAACGTCAACTATCGTTGAAATTTTCACCCATTTTAGCTCACAAGCTTCAACTTCGTCATCCAAAACTGAAATAATGAAAAACAGGTCGAGAAGAACTGGAGGAAAATAGCGGCTATATTTTATAACTTTTTGTTTCAGCTCTTTCAGATACGAAGACATCACCAAATACTGACTTTCAACACCTAAAACTGTCGAAAAAACTAGATTTAAATCGGGTCTAGCCTCAGGCAATTAACGTAAGGACATACATCGCACTGCTTCACTAGTGATGTAGGTAGCCGCGGAATTTCGTGATGATAAGATAAGATGATAAGTACGCGCCATGCATTCAACTCGTGGTTGGATAGGTCTAATCGAAGATCCACTACTGAGATTCTTTGACCGCAGATGTCCAAGTCCAGTCACCTCCAACAGGTAGCTTACACCTCATATGTCCTAGGCAAAGCTCCCTGCAGCTGACCTATGCCATAGGAGCACTTGGCCAGCCGGCAGGTCGGCGGCGGTGGTCATTTGGCTACTACTGGTCAATGCAGCAGGCCTAGGCCTGGCCAGACACCATCATCTGCCGTTGGCCAACTGTTCCCGATGCCGCCTTAGGCGGCATCTGCTCGTCGTTCGTTCCACGACGCACACAGCTGTCAGCCAGAAATGAGCATCCAGACAGAGCTCTGATGCACCAAATGCTCGGCCATATTTATTACGACGAATAGTGTGGGGCAGTGTCTATCCGAAGAGACTTGAGCTCAGATTCATGAACGCTATACCCAAAATAGGTAAGGGTGAATTGATCTGCGTTAATCAGCCCCCTAAGGACCCACCGACGCACTCGTCTTTCATTCACAATCGTAGGGACGTGATGAATGTGCATTTGGCCTATACCTACAATGTCTTGCGGCAGCCAGCCGCCATACCAAGTCAGTGTCTACCTTCCCAAGCAAGTCTGGTATCAATGTACCCGTCGCCGGAGGGATGGAAGGCTTAATTAGCCCAAGCAAAGATCGAACGCTCGACCGTGCGGATTTCAGGAGAGCCTCTTACCATAATACTATGCGCACCTTGAGCTTTAGGTATAATCAGTACAAAATTTAAATGAGTGTGCGGTTATCTGAACCAGAAAGTACATTATTCCTTGGGCTCAAGAATCCTAGAGATCGTCTCCAGCTTGCCCGGCACCAAGAGCAGCTCGACATCGAACAAGGGTAAAGATTCACCATAGTAAATCCCTCACATATCCGTAAAAGTTACCGCGTTTACCTAATCAAACGCATGATTCGGTCAAGGTAAATTTCCGGCAACTCAATTGCACCGTAGCAAATGGTGCAGTGGTCAGGGGCGCAACTAACACCTGGTTAAGAGACCAAACCTCGCCGGACTAACCAAGTCTTCCAGATATCGGGCAAAATGGTACCAAACTTGTCTGGGAAGGTGAAGACAGTGACCTGATCAACGGCTGGCCGCGCGTCCTCAGTCAACTGACCCATGTCGTCCACTCTACCGTTACTTCACCCATTCCATGGATCCGGGCTCAGATTCCGGTGCCTTAGACTTGGAACAAGTCAGGGGTGAGTTATGCTAGTGCAAAACCCACCGCTAGAAACCGGTTATCGGTGTGACTTTATGGTTCTCCTTTTCGAGCCTGCTGGCTTTCGGTGAGGCTGCTGGTAAGCAGCTGTCTCCGTTGCTGCTGCTGGTGTTGGGTGGTGCGGCTGCTGCTGCCGGTGGCAAGGTGCTGGTGCAGATGGCATCCGGGCGATTACCATCGACGAAAAACCGCTGCGGTCGGTCCACATGTGCTCCTGGGCACACAAGGGGAACATATAACCCAAACCCAGCAAAAACATGTTATAGTCATCGCGTTCAAGTGGTGGTGAAATCTGGATGAAATGCTTTCGGAACGGGGCAGACGACGACGAAAGGCGATCAAACCGCGATTCATCAACGCGCAGTGGGTTCAGTTAAAAGTTTATTTGGGGTTTTTGCGCCACTGCTACTTCGATAACCGTCTAAACGCCGCAAGAGCTCTGAATAAACCTTACGGCGCGTTGATGAATCAGGGGCTTATTTCGGGTACGATACGATTTTTGGATCAAACACAATAATCTCCCTTCCAGTGGCCAATTTTTGCTGACTGAACTCTGAGAACGGCAATTTTTGTCACCTTTTCATACATTTTTCGAGCTTTCAACTCGAAATTCAGTGTTGAGACAGGCGTGCGACGGCCGGCCGGCAGGTGTAACGGCGACGGTTCTCACCTGCGCCACCACACTCGTCGACCAGTTCATCTGCTGCTGTGGCTGTGGCTGCTGCTGGTGTTCAGCTGTCCATTCAGCTTTCCAGATGCACATGTTCTCACAAACAGCCGGCCGACAAGCTCTGCTGCTGGTGCTTAGTGCCTGCCTGATTTCGACCGCACAATCTCTCACCTGGCCTCATCGGGTGACAATGGAGCTCGATAGGGGATCGAAATAGATCCAGAAGGAGAGTTGTCGCCCAGAACAGGATCTAGAGAGTTGGTAGAAGGCATAAAAGAATAGAGTGCTGTTTTTGTGAGTAGATATTACCTCCCGCCCTACCTAGCTATATTTCTTCTCCTTCTAACTTCTCATTACATGACTTTTATCTAGCGTTAATTTCCAAATTGAATTTTCAAGCCCTGCCTGGATGGTATGCAACTGCAGTGTCGTTAGTAATTATGAGGACCTCTCGCCTTTCACCGATCCTTTTTAAACCTCACTTGCGATGGCACGCATTTTGGCGTGTTCAATAAGTAAATAAATAAATAAATAACAATCTCCATGTCCTCTCGTCTTTAAACTTCGGCATTACGAAAGTATTACCACCTAACAACCTCGAGCGGCAGAAGTAAATCTTATTGAGGTAAATAAATAACATCTTCTGATGCATAGGAGGCGTTAGAGCTGTCAAATTATAGGGAGAGAGTAAAGGTCTAGGTAAAGGGACAAAAACGGAAAAAGAATATACGGATGGACATAAATAGAAAAGGGAATAAATAGAACAGATTCCATAGCTCAATGGTGTACTGTAGTCCCGACATCCTGGATGAGCTTTCCCAAGTTCGATCCGAAACTTAGGCAGGTCTCTAAAGGCAAAAAGGCGTTGGACAAAGTTTACTCCCACAATCCCTACGAAAGGTCTGAACTTTCATCACCGGCTGAAGCGGGTTTGGTCAGGTGTTAAGTCTGCGGCCTCCAAAATCAGCACATCAGGCCATAAGGAGCACCATGATTCGAGCTAAATTGAATTCGACCACGTCTGCTCCAGGGCAGCAGCCGTGTTGTGACAGATTGCATGGCCGGCTGGCAAAATCCACACACCCCCACACTTCCAGCAGACGGCGTTCATTAGCAATTACGGGCACACACGCTCCAACGACACTGGAGGTGCTCATGGCGGTGCTGAACACCATGGAATGGCTGCTGAATGTCATCGCATGCATACCCACCCAAACCGTGCCGCACATTGCCGGCATACCCTAGCAGAGAATTTGGGGACACAATCTCCTATCGGACTCTGGTTTGAGACACACAAGAATGAGGTACAGGTAGAAATTAGGAGACCGGGTCACAGGAAAAGAAAAAGGAAGAAAAGAAAAAGAAGAAACAACGACAACGATGTACCCAACTAACCATACGGACTTCTCTGTAGTTTGGTTCCCTACAATAGCAAGGAATCGTAACGACCGATAGAAGTAAGAGTTACCATGAAGAGCCTGCTAACCGCGATTCATCAACTCGGAGGAAGGTTGATTTCGAGGTAAAGTCCGTGGTGTCTTGTACCTAGTGAGACACCTGAAGAACACCTGCCTTACAGTATATTACAGAAAATTCGGTAATAAACTGCTTTTGTAACGTCGCGGTAACCAAGTCGAGGCGGTTTCGTTGATGAATCTGGTTCACCGGCTGTTCCAAGATCGTACTGCAATTAGGTAAACACGGTAACTTTTACGGTTACGTGAGAGTTTTACTACGGTGAACCATTACCCTTGATCGATGACGAGCTGCTCATGGTTCCTGGTTCGCCGGAGACTATCTCTAGCCTTCAAGACCCCCAATGAATGTCCTTTCTGGCTCAGGTAACTGCACACCCACTTAAATTTTATACCGATTATACCTAAAGCTCAAGACGCGCGTGGTGCTAAGAAACTTCCCTAAAATCCGAAAATTCGAACGGTCGAGAGCCCAATCCCCGCCCAGGCTAAGCAAGCGTTCCATACCTCCGGGGTCGGGTAAATTGGTACCAGGCTTATCTGAGGAGGTAAAGACACTGACATGGTATAACGGCTGGCGCCGTAAGTCGTGGTATAGACCATTCAGCATGGCTCGATAATTCTGGACAGAAGACGAACACATCAACGCTTACACCTTTGCCTTTTACATTACCGAATTTGAGGTTTGTTTGGCTTCTGCCTCGTCACCGTCGTGTCAATAAGGTGCGGTATCGCAACGTTTGGCAAAGAGAACAACGGCAAGCAGCAGCATCTGTGCCACAGACGGTTCTCGTTGAAATTGCGCAAGATGCCGGCCAAAGGCAGGGGAACAGATGAAAAGCAGAAGGTAGAATCCACACACACCCGGACACACCCATTAACAACATGTGCCTGCCTTCTGTTGGCTCTCCACATGCGACGAAAAGCTGAACAGCGCAGATTGCCACCATCGTATGGTACCCCGATGGAGATGATAGTCATCTAGCAGGGACGTCGTTGTTGGGGTCGAGCCGGTTCAAGATTTACCCATCCTCTACTCTCCCAACTTCTTTTCCTCGCTCTCAGTCCTCCATTGCTTTTGATCTCGATTCAAATACATAAGGATAAAGGTGAAGGTAAAGGTGTCGACGTTGATCAGCCCAGGATGTGCCATGCGTTCGTCTTCCGTTCAGAATCATAGAGTCGTGCAGAATGCGTATTTGAGCTATACAGGGTGTCCCAAAAAGATGTATACACTGTTTGGAATTCCATAATTTTGGCGAAATTGATACAATCGAAACGAGTCATAGCTTGGATGAAAGCTAAGGAAAAAGAAAAATTTTTGGTATGTGTTTGGTGAGGATTGCGCCATGGACTCGACCGAGGCCTCGGATTTTGTACCTGATTGACAATCCATGGGTTATGTGCTTGCTCTACTTTGGTCGTAAACAGGTGATATCGCTGCTATGGGTTACTTCTGAGGCAGTTAACATATCAACACGTAGCAGCTTTTGGTTAATCATGGAACAACATCAATATCGATCAATGATTGTAACCACTGTTTGGGAAGCTGAAACTCTTCCAACAGCGATGCAATCATGTGAAACGAATTTAGAGGATTGAAAAATGTGTGAACCACGAAGATTGCGCCATGCACCTGTCCTAATCGTCGGATCCTAGACTTGATTGAAAGGTCACGGATAACATGCTTGTTCTACTTTGGTCGCCAACAGGTGATATCGCTGATACGCGTTTCTCTTGATGCGGTAAACATGAAAACATCAAAACATAACAAGTTCAGTGGCATAACGGTTGCTATCACATGCTCATTACAAGAGTCTTGGGTTTTTGAACAGAGTAAACAGTGTTGTGCAAGTGCATTTTGAAGTGATGCTAAACTTGTTATGTTTTGATGCTTTTGTGTTTATTGCATCAAGAGAAACGCGCGTCAACGATATCACCTGTTTGCGACCAAAGTGGAACAAGCATGTTACCCGTGGACTTTCAATCAGTTCTAGAATTCGGCGATTCGGACAAGTGCATGGCGCGATCCTCATGGCTCATACATTTTACATTCCTCTTAATTCGTTTCACATGATTGCATCGCTGTTGGAAGAGTTTCAGCTCCCCAAACAGCGGTTACAATTATTGATCGATATTGATGTTGTTCCACGTTTAGCCAAAAGCTGTTACAAGTCGATGTGTTAGTTGTATCAGAAGTAACTCGTAGTGGTGATATCACATGTTCACGACCAAAGTAGAGCAAGCATATGACCCATGCACTATCAATCAGGTACAAAATCCGAGTCTACGGTCGAGTACATGGCGCACCCCTCACCAAACACACACCGAAAAATTTTCTTTTTCCTTAGCTTTCATCCAAGCTATGATTCGTTTCGATTGGATCAATTTCGCCAAAGTTATGGCATTTTAAACAGTGTATACATCTTTTTGGGACACCCTGTACATTGACTTGGAGTGACCAGCCGCTACACCAAGTCTGTGTCTTTACCTTTCCAAACAAATGAAAATGAACTCAAAATGAAAACAGTAAATAATAACAGATCAGTTAGGACCATTTATAACGAAATGCCTTGTTTCCGCTCCGTTCCTTAGAGCTATACGGAAACTAGAAAAGAAAATGTGGTTTTCCCCAGAACTCATGTGGGAAACCTTCTCCAGTTAAGTCTGGTACCAATTTAACCTACCTCGGAGGGTTGGAAGGCTTGGTTAACTCGGGCGGGGATCGACCGCTCGACCGTATGGGTGTCACTAGCGCTTCTTACCACTGTAATACGCGCCTTGGGGTAAATGCTGGTACGGTCTATTAAGGGAGGGATTGGAATCCAGATTATCCCTCAGATAGGGAGAAAAAAACCAACCCACAGGGATGGATTATGGGGTAAGAAAGTAACGGACCATTTGACACTCACTCTTTCTTCGATCGCTTTTATTTTTATCCATCACTCAATGTGATCCACGATAAAATATCACCGGTATTATCAGTATTATTACTATTATGGATAGAATCTTTCACTCCTGATGGATATTATCCACAATGGGCAAATTTTTACAAAATCAAACCAGTGAGATCTTCAAACTCCTCAAACGACTCAATAGAACATCCTTTTCGAACAGACAATCGGGATTTTATGACTAGGCGAACTTTGGCGCGGGTGAATTAGGTAATTGGACAGTTAAATACCTGCCAAGGTCGCCACAGATAGGCACATACGTCTAAACATCAACTTTACTTTCAAATCGGAATAAATTCATTCTTAAATAAATATAAATATAACTGTTTAGAGATATATATAAATAGAAATAGCAATATTTGAATATCTCCCCTTCATTCTTATTGATTCTAAACAGACCAGACGAAGAGCTTTAGCGCCAATTTGGAACTGCACAGTTGACGGCTCCCCCGTCAGTTGACCCTCTCTCAGGCACTCCGGCCGGATTACGGTACGTGGGTACTGTCTTCGAGTGTGTGTGTGGATAATATTCTAGTAGAGATATTTGCATATACGCTTCTCAGTAGATTATCCCACTCTCGTCCCACGTTGAGAATCTTCTCGCTCCTATGCAAATCACCAACAACCGGACGATCTTTGCCTAAACCACTCGCCCCAGTCAACCTCTCTGGGTTAATCCTACCCTGCCATGAGTCAGATTTGAACCAGCCTTCGATTTCTTGGGATTTGTTCGGATTTCTTGAGTTGTGGAGCCGTGGAGTAGCCGAAAAACGGGACAAACGTCCTCTACGAGTTCAGAACGAGCCGAGACAAAAAGCCACTTGAAGGTTGACCGCGAGCATCATGACCTCGGCCGGCCTTTTTGTCTTAGACTCATGTTATCTTCGACCATCTCCGTGGTTGTTAATGGCGTCGGACGGCTAGTCGACAACGTTCTCATGGCCTTGGAAAGCTGAAACCGCCATCCAACCGACATCACGACAACTAGAACTTTCCTCGACAAAGTGCATCGTGAAAGCATTCAAAGGTAAAATTTCCGGATTGCCCAAAGAACTACACTTCAAACGACACAGTTTAAACAGTAAAAGTAAGGCTGAGTAAAGTGGTTGCCATTGATCAGTCCTCGAAGGACGCGCCATGTATCCGTCTTCTATTCGGAATCGAAGAGGCAATGTGATAACGTATTTGAAGTATACAATGGCTTGTGCGAAGGACAGCCGCCATTCCAAATCAGTGTCTTTACCCTCCTCCCATCCAAGTCTAGTACCAATTTACCCAACGCCGGAGGTATGGAAGTCTCGAATGGCCCGGGCGGAGACCGATCGCACGACCGTGCGTGTGTCAGTTGCCCCCCCCCTTACCGCTGAACCACGCGCGTCCAACAAACATAAAAGTAGGGTAAGGTAAAGTGGTCGGTGCTGTTTAATCTCCAAAGACGCGCCATGCACTCAACTTCAATCCAAATCGCAAAGACTTGGTTCAATCCCATAGTCTCCAGTAAAATTCTAGGTATATTCTAAAAGTGAAGTAAAGATTGATCAGATCTCCAAGGTCGCGGGGCGCGCCACGCATCCGGACTCTGTTCAGAATCGTGGATGCATACTCGGCCTATATAAAGACGGCAGGTTGCTAGGGTAATGGCCAGATTGTCTACCTTTACCAGTCGACTGAGAAGAAAAAACAGAAAAAAAGACATTCTCTTTTATTCGACTGGAATCTGTCAAACCACGGGTATAACTTAATTTTTTTTGAAAGAATTTTTTTTAGAATCTCAACAAAATCTTCGTGGACCCGTAGAACAGCTCTGTCCACCAAAATAATTAAAGATGCGTCGAATATGACTGTAATTGGCTGGGTTGACCTTCTCAGGCGATCGTATATTTGTGAGCTGAGTGCAATCGCGTAGGAGCGCTCCATCTCATTATGATGCTAATGTTCAGGTGTGCTCTCGTTTGACGTGTTTACGACCCGTTGGGAGTCACATACCATGCCACATACCCTTACCAATCATCGCCGATCAGCCAACTAGTCAACCACAAATCGTCGACTAGAGATTGATTACCAACAACAATAGATAACATCATACCTAGAAGAACAGAGGCCGTATGCTCGTCTAACCCCGACCGGGGTTAAGCCACGTCATCCCCGACCGGGGCACATCCCTGCTGCAGGGTCGGTTGGGGTTGGTCGTATGCTCGTCAGCGGGGCTTGCCTCAGGGACACGTGGCAGTGTTGGCAGCGTGATATGAACGATAAGAGCCGAGATATCATTTCATTTTCGACTATCCTCTAGCACTTAGCATTTTATTCGAGGTTTCACTGTGCTTCCTTCAATACCATTCCTACTTACTATAGGAATTGTGAATTGAGTAGAATCGAAAACACAACTACTCATGTGAAAGCGAGGGATCAAGGCTTCTTCCACACCGTTGTCCTTGGCCACCGTAAGCCGCCTAAGAGGGTGAAAAAAACTCGACAGTTAATGGCTCACAATTTCACCGAAGCACGCAGCTGGAGTGAGTTACGGTTGCAAACTCATTCAATCAGGGCAACATTTACTAAGCGATTTTTAATATATTTCTAACATGCGATGAAGAATGGAGAAAAAAGATGAAGATCTTCAGATTTTTCCGCTAGAGGCACGAATGACTAACAGTCCTCTAGTGAAAGACATGGTCTTTAAAACGGTGTTTAAGTTACGGAGAACGGTTCGCCCTGTGCTAAGTTATGACGTCTTAAAATAAGGTGCAAAAAAGGACAGAACTTTGTTTACAACCTAATAGATTACTCGAAAATTCTGTGCTATACTCAGCGTCTCTACAAAAAATGCCCTAAAACTCTGTGCTATCGCTGAACTCCACTCCTCTCTAGTACTAATGGATATCGATTGCGGAGATTGAAATTACGATAATTAATTGCTATTACAATCTAATTTGGTGTTTGAGCACTAATAAAACGACAAAATAGGACAAAAGTTGAAAAATAAGGTAGAGCATCCTCAGCATGTAAGGAGCTTTAATAAGCTCCAATGCTAAAATGCCGCTTTATCACGGCTTTCCTCTACAAAATGGTAGAGGGACTTATCAGTGGTCGGGGATGACGTGGCTTGGGGATCATATCATCCACGTCGTCCCCGGGGTTAGACGAGCATACGGCCTCAGATTCTAACACAGCCGATAGAACGAGCAAATCGATATCGATTTTCAACCGGATTTAACTGCTGTGAACTCTAAATTCCTGTCCAAATAACAGGTATTTGAGCTGCTTGTTCAACGACAATGTGCCCTTCTCTGCGCCTCGTCTGCCTGACGTCTAATGAGCCATGTCGTCCAGTCTCCGGCTACCGTAGTCGGACTCAAATCGCAACACGACGACGATCAGCCGGAAATGAGACGCATTCGAAACGATTAAAACGACGAAGACGACGACAAGGAGCGCGCCAAAAACACCACCTTCGACAGGTGAGTGCTACGGCTCATCTCGATTCGTACGACGATTTGAAATGGCAAACTTCATGCCAGCCGCAGTCTCAAAAAACGCTTGAATCGCCTTAGAAATGTCCTCGACAGGTAACAGTTCAAACGAGATTCCCTCTGAGGTAGACATCATTTAGGTAACTCTAAAGTGGTGCCTTAGTAATGGATTTGACAAAAAATCGTCCGTACCTGTCAGTTCTCAGCTGGAAAAATGTCCTTCCAGTAGGGTAGACCAACTAAAGATCACAAGTGAAAGGAGAAATAGGAAAGGAAATGAAGCTAAAAAACTGCTACAAAAGAATTCTTCAAATTCTCCCTCCTTGAAACCTCGGCATGATGGTGTAATTGTCGTGAGAAATGCTACAAAAGATTTTTGTAAATACATACATTTTACATCCCTCTAAATTCTTTTCTTATGATTGCGTCACTGTTGGAAGAGTCTTAGCTTTTCAAACAGTGTTTACAATTATTGAACGATATTGATGTTATTCCATGATTAACCAGAAGCCGCGGCAAATTGTTGTGTTTACTGCCTCAGAGGTAACTCACAGCGGTATCAGCTGTTTACGACCAAAGTAGAGCAAGCATATAACCCATGCACTATCAATCAGGTCCAAAAATCCTAGGCTAATTCGGTCGAGTACATGGCGCAATCCTCACTAAACACATAACAGAAAATTCCCTTTTTTCTTAGCTTTCCTTCAAGCTGTGACTCGTTTCGATTGGTTCACTTTGCCAAAGTTATGGCTTCTCAAACAGGAGGTACATATTTTTGCGACACCCTGTATATTAAGACTCAAGGGGAACCTATTTGACTCGAATACGATCTGTATCTATCCTTGAATATGACGAAAAACTTATGCTCAAAGGCTCAAAGGCCAACTTCAAATCCATAAATCATCTAGGTAACACATAAGGGCACTGGCTATCCAACGGCATTTTAGATTAACCCCTCTCAGTGAATAATATGACAGTGATTCATGACTGGTTTCTGGTGGGTATAACACCTCTCGTTTCCCCCAATAATGATCCAGATAACACCTGCAGCCCTGTCTAATCAAGTAGAGTTCTTGAGGTGTTTCTGAAGTGCCATCGCAGTACCTTCACGATGCCGTTGGTCGTTAACGGGTGAAGGTCGTGCTGTGGGTATGTTTACAGTCTGGTAAGGTGCTCAAGTGGCTCTCGCTACTGCACGCTCGTTGCACGGAGGTAGTGCAATGTCCTTCGGTGTTGCATCACTCAGCAATGTAATGGAAACATTACGTGATGGTGATATTTGCACAGATGTGAAGAGTAATGGATCCAACCACCACACCTGTGGAATGAGAAGTCATTCGCGATCGACTGATCGCCAACCCTGATCGATCATTCACCCAATGGTAAAATCAAATGGGGCACAAAAACCTAGGCGCTTTGTTGTTCCCCATCTTCCACCCGCGGGTTAAATGTCTCCTCCTAACTCCCTTATAATCGCCGTTCCTCCATGAAAAAAATCTAGTTGTTCCTCTCAAAGTTAACAACTCCAAATGCCATTCAGCAGAATTTATCGCAACATAATACGGAAAAAAGACAAAAATTGATAATCCGTAATTTTTTGAAAAAAGAAAAATATGAGCACTGATTGATAACTCACTTGCACAAAACTATTGAAAAGATGGAGATAAGGAGATAACCCCGTTTAGAAAGGATGCGCCATGCCTCCAGCCTCCACTAGAATTCAAAGAAACCCGACGATGAATCCTCTCTCTGCTCTTTATACTAACCCCCCGGTTACAATGGTATCACTAGTCCACAATCTATATTAATACGTCCGAGCCCTATAGATTCCACGGTATCAAATGAAGCAATTCGACACGATCGATAATCGATCGACCTCATCGGATCTGGGATCAATGTGCAGCTGTCTCTCAAATTTCGACGACTACACTAATCTAAGTGCACCGTAATCCAGAGAACTGTTGCGCATGAACGTGGCTGTGGCGTAACATGGAGCAGCTGATGCGATCAGGTGAGGCGTTGGGAAAGATTGCAAAATGGGCTATGAGCTTCTATTTCATATGTCCAAGAGTCCTGACCACCAAATTACAGTTTTTTTCCGACCCAATTTACAAAAAAAAAACACGGTAAAATGGCTTCCAAAGGTGCTGTCCGTTTGGTATTTCCAGAAATTTCTACACAACTCCAGAGTTGTGGCTGAACTGCTCACAGCTTCATCATCACAGGTCCCTTCACAGTCGGAATGGGCTTTATTCGGTGTCATGCGGCGGAGGTTCCTCTGTCGGAATGTCACATCAATTCCTTCCCTCAACGGTTCGGCCTAGATTCGACGAGCCTCCGACGTGCCGCCGTCACTCCGCCGACAAAGGCGTTTTTGCATTTTCTCCTCTCCGCGCCAGCCAGCTCATCGCTCATAAATGGTCATACGGATTCAGTTGAGGCGATTACGGTGTCACCGTTCAACGGACCGTAGCAGAAAATCGGAGGATACAGTTGGGCTGGCACCGTGGTGGAGAGCGGGTGGATTGGAGCGAATAGTGCGATCCACCTGTACCTCTTCGGAAAAAGCCTTCGGCAGCGTTGAAACGAAAGCTATCCTGTCTGTGTTAGTCAGTCAAGGAGAGACTAACCAAAGATAGACGAACACAGACAGGAGAGCTTCCGTCTGTGAGAACGCTGTTCGCCGACTGCTACCGCTAACGACAGCGCAGCGTTTCCAGCGTCCAATCAACTTTTCCATCGAGAAAGGTGTCAGACAAGGCGATATCATTTAGCCCAAGCTACTTACCGTCGCATTGCAGTGGGTGATGAAGTCGCTCGACTGGAACGAAAAGGGCGTACGTGTGGACGGAAACTTCCTCTATACATCGCCATCTTTGTGAAGAACACAACTGAAGCAGAGAGGATGCTCCGAGAGCTAGACGAAGCTGAAAAAAATTGGACTGCGTATTAATCGAAAGAACCACTGGTGCGATGGGGGCCACATCGAACTCGATGGATCTCCTATCGCCGAAACGAAGTCCTTCGCTTGCTTGGGGGCTCCATGGACGAGATGAAGGAAAAAACAATCAGGAGAAGGAGAGCCGCGTGATCAGCCTATGGGTCGCTCAAGGAGGCCACCGACAAACTCCAGGGCCCAGATTCATGAACGGACGAGCGGTCTCCGAAACCGCAGCGCAGCCAGAACCAGACAGTAGAGTCGATGAGAGATTGCGTTTAAGATAGGAAGTTTAGGATAAGTAGAGGAATGTTCGCGCCGTTCGGGGTCTATGTCCGGGTTTAGTGGAGGTTTACCAATGATTAATAAGGGGCCCAGGTTGCTGACCGCACCGGGTTAACTTTTTTAAACTCCACGTTTCCTCCAGTTCTCTGCCGTTGAGACGTGACCTGATACGTCATCCATTGCGAAGTCCTTGCAAGTCACACGCAGAGCGTCGGAGAAGTGTCTCCTGAAGTTCACCAAGCCTTCTCAATATCGATCCGAACTTTGCAACTCTGATCCAGATGTCCCGTCGGCGAGACCCTGTAGAATACATCGAAGCGAATAGAAGTCGTTCTGGGACCCGCACGTTTATTGAAACCGGGTCTTCTAAGTCGATTCCTAAGAAGGTTCCCTCCTTCTAGATACGATTGGCAAGTACATCAGAGGTTCCGTTCGTCGTCCATAAGAAGACGAGATCGGCGGAAGCTCTCGTCCGCCCGAGGTCAATACCGTGTCGGGGTCGAACAAACAGCCGACGACGAGGTTAAGACGGGCCGGCTTCCGATGTCGTGTTTGTCGTGGTGTCGTTTCCGCCCTCGACGTTGACAACCACGGCAAACACCGTCAGACTGGAGACGGTGTTGGCTACGACAAAAAGAAAAACTTTGTCAAAAGCTCTGCATGGTCCCAGACTAGCGCTTGACGGAAAATGCCACCTTTTGAGGATTCCCTTTCCTTTGGATTCCTACAGAGGCGGCATCTATCGTCAAAAGCTGACCTTGAATCTGGTCTCAATGTCAATTAGTGTTTTTGTGGCGTTGAAAAACACCTGTGGGATGATGTTCCGATCCGCTAGATCACAGAATGCAGAAGAAAAGAGCCGGGCACGAGCAAGTTCAATTTCGTAAATCGGAAGAGCTGAAGTCTACCCGCTAGGAACCAGATTCCTTACCCCTTTTTTTCCCTCTAGGATACATTCCAATTGACTGGGTAAGTTTTTTGAATCTCCTACAGTATCCGGGCACTGATTTTCGAGCAACAACAAAGAGCGCAGGTCATTCGACACCGCCATGTTGTTTCGGGCTCGAGTAGTGCTGTTAAGTAGTGGCTCTTGTTGATCCACTAGAGGAGTCTTTTTCTTCTTCACGCCGCCCCAGAAAAGCACACCTGCGATCGGCAGGTCAACCCTATGACACACTCGCTCGGGTTAGATCATAGGGTATAATCTAATTAGTGGACCATGTACTGCTAAATGGGGTTTTTCACTTGCCAAATAGTTACCGATGACAAGGAAAAAGCTCTCTAATGGAAACTAGGCATTTTAGAAACTACTCGTTTATTCGTTTTTTATTTTTTAATTGCAATTTCATTTTTACATTCACTTGGATTACGAGCTCTGCCCTACAAAAAACTGTGAAAAAAACTTGTTATGATTCTTATTTTATTAGGGATAACAGCTTTCAGCCACAGAATCTTAGGCCAGTTTTTAATCAATCAATAACCAAATCAATCGATATCAATAGTCAATGGAGAAGAGACCTATTCCACTTGACTACAGTTCTGGGAAGATTTGTACCTCTGCTAGTAGTTGATGGTAGACCCCTTCCAAACTAATGAATGAATGAAAGTAAGATTAACAGCTAAATAAGGATTTCAAGTTCAATTTTATAGCTTATCAGTGCTATTCCTACCTTAACGGTCAAGTAATTGAATTCTCTTCGGACATATCCGATGACATTTCACTCGTTTGATCACCAAAAAGTTGTCGAAATAAAAAAATACGTGCCTTTTCGTACAAAGAGCGCCAACAGTTGAATAAGAATACCGATGTCGTTACAGAATAACTAGGTAACAGTTGAAAACCGCCAAGTGTCTCCGTTTCTTCCTCCTTCGACCATTCGAGCCAGCCCAGTTTCCTCAAGAGTTCATCTTGAAATAAACATGATAATGGTGAAGCATTCTACTGCCTCTACCTTCATACTTTTAATAACATCCTTTTGAATCAAGATTTTTGATTTTTTTCGAAACATGGTTCCATACTATCTGCCTACAAGCCATTTCCCAAACGCCCTTATGTGGCGCAGAAAACGAGACAAAACGAAAAAATAGGTAAATAAAACAAACAAATACCTCTGCCTCCTGAACCTGGGCCCAAATTCATCATTGGTAAACCCCGATAAACCCCGAGATATACCCCGAACGGCGCGCACTTTTGTCTGCTTATCCCAAACTTCCTATGTTGAACGCAATCTCTCATCGACTCTACCGTCTGGTTCTGGCTGCGCCGCGGTTTCGGAGACCGTTCGACCGTTCATGAATGTGGGCCCTGGATAGCATAGATTCCACCGTCTCTACTCCGCTCGATTCAAACTCGCTCAAACTTCCACTAGAGTTGATCCCGAAAAAAAAACATGAAAATTGTGTACTGTTTAGCTATCAGTACCTTTATATTTGTTATACAACTTATTTAAACATAGGTTATTTGTTTGATTTCTGAAATATGATTCTGTAATACCTGTCTACTAACCGTTGCTAAAACGGCCTTATGTGGAATAGAAAATGAAATAAAAAGAGAATAAATAAATCATAAACATACCTATGCTCCTTGGACATGCCTAGGATGGATGTCACCACTTTAACTTCATAAACTACAAAAAACACTTATCAAGGTACTATCTGTCATCAAAAGGTTCCCTCAGCCTCCCATAAGGTGATTTACCATTAACTTAGAAAAATCAATTTTTTTCGAATTTCAATCATTGACTTAAAATAATACAACCATCCTTAAGCGGACAGTTACCAGTCGCTGAACCCAGCTGAGTGAGGAAAAACAAAAGACAGATAAGCAATAATACGCACCATTCCCTGTAGTTCCGCTCAATGAATCATGACAGAACACAAAATATAAATGCTAACATGAATCAAGGAAACACTATAGAAACAAAGTGGAGCAAGTGACCGTATAATTGAGCTTACTCTGACAACTGCATGCTATCAATATTTTATCCGATTTTGATGTTTTTTGGTCATTTTTTCATTCTTTTTTTTCATGCGGCAACCATCCTATTCGGGTGTCTCTCTTCCATATCCTTTTCCTCAGCATTTCTCTTTTGTTTTTCTGGCCATCTCACTAACATCCTTAATTATTTTACTTGGGAGTTCAGCGATCTTCGATTTGTATTCCAGATATATGGCTGACTAATTAGGTGTTTTGACTGTTTTCGGGTAGTGATTTGTTCCTGGCTAATGATCCCTCAGGGTATCGATGAGGGCAATTTTCTCAAACAATATTTTCAATATTTTCTGAAACAAAACATTCCTATGAAAAATTGAGGAATCAATCTATCTAAATCAATTTGAAACTTCTCGAAGGTGATTATCGATAGAACTCGACAAGCAGAATATTCGAAGGGAGTTTTGTCAAAACTTCTTCTTTCTTACCCTTGGTGAATTTCAAAGAGAATTTCTTGCCCACAGAACTCTTCTTTTGCACTTTTCTTTCCCATACCACAGCAGGTGGCGAGACCTTCAGAATTTTCCCACCAGCGAAAACCTTCAATCTTCTGTACGCGGAATGCCCTTAGTAAGGGAAGTCTCCATGAATCACAGCAAGGGTTGTAAACTCCGACTGGCAAATCGTCATTTGGATTAAAAACGGTAGATGCGACCGTCAAATCGCGTTTGAAATGGATTACTTCGGAATTCAGATTGTTTTTCTATCAAAATCCTACCCACACTAGGGTTGGATATAGATGAAACTCAACGAACATGAATTCAAAAAGAAAATTTGGAATGAAAACAAAACAACGACTATTAGTAACTGTAATGGCGGGTTTCAAGTTTTTATGTCTTTTGTCAGTCGTTCATGTCTTTTACTATCTTTATCCTTTATCTCTTCCTACTAGAGCGCCTTCTAGCGGAAAATGGAATGGGGGCTAACCCAGTTGATGTCCCGCGGTGGGTGATGACCTTTGTGACGGCTAATCGTCATCGTTGGTTTGCTAACAATTCCTTCAAAGCTCCACAGACCGGATTACCATTCTATGGTCGGTACTCATCCCCGGCCATCATACACAAAGGCGATGACGCCGCTCGTCGGTAATTAGTCGAGCTTCAGGTGTTCTAATCCGGGCTTTGTTGACCACATATCATGCCGAGTCGGTGGCTCTTAGCGCATCTCTCTAACCCACCAGAGTCACTGAGAACTGGCCAGTAAAGAGCTCCAGTTTTTGCCTTCAGTGGGGAATAGAATGAATTCGAAAAGGAGCACATCGTTACTGTTGCTACTATTTTCTAAGAAAGAAACATTTACACTAATTTCCCTTACTCCCGATTAAGGCTTCTGAAAAGGATGGTTCAGTGGTAAGAGACGCTACTGACACCCGCACGGTCGAGCGATCGATCCGCGCCGGGCTAGTCCAGCCTTCCTTCCCTCCGCGATCTGGTAAACTGGTATTAGACTTGTCTGGAAAGGTAGAGACATTGATTTGGTATAGCAGCTGGCCCCCGAAAGTCATTATACAGGGTGTCCCAAAAAAATGTACCCACCGTTTGAAATGCTATAACTCTGGCGAAAGTGAACCAATCGTAACGAGTCATAGAGTGAATGATAGCTAAGAAAAAAGTAAATTTTCTGATAGTTGTTTGGTGAGGATTGCGCCACGCACTCGACCGAGGTCTGGGATTTTGAACCTGATTGATAGTGCATGGGTTATATGCTTGCTCTATTTTGCTCATAAACAGGTGATATCGCTGCAATGAATTACTTCTGAGGCAGTGAACATATCGACTTGCTGCAGCTTTCGGTTAAGTGTGGAACAACATCAATATCGATCAATAATTGTAACCACTGTTTGAGATGCTAAAACTCCTCCAACAGTGATGTAACCATGAGAAAAGAATTTAGAGGAATGTAAAATGTGTGAACCATGATGATTGCGCCATGCTCTTGTTCGAATCGTCGAATTCTAGATCTGGTTTAAAGTTCACGGATAGCATGCTTGTTCAATTTTGGTCGCCATTAAGTGATATCACTGGTACACGTTTCTCTTGATGCAGTAAACATGAAAACATCAAAATGTAGCAAGTTTAACACGCACTTTAAGATGTTTCTGGACAATACTGCTAACTCAGTTCAAAAACCCAGGACTCTTGTAATGAGCATGTAATAGCAAGTCTTATGTTGTTAAACCTGCAATGTTTCGATATTTCTATGTTCACTGTATCACGAGAAATGCGTATCAGCCATATCACCTCTTGGCGACCGAAATGGAGCAAGCATGTTATTCGTGAACTTTCAATCAGATCAAGAATTCGGCGATTCGGACAGGTGCATGGCGCAATCTTCATGGTTCATACATCTTACATCCCTCTGAATTCTTTTCTTATGACTGCTCACTGCTTGAAGAGTTTTAGCTTCTCAAACAGAGGTTACAATTATTGATCGATATTGATGTTGTTCTGTGCTTAACCAAAAGCTGGGTCAAGTCGATATGTTTACTTCCTCAAAAGTAACTCATAGTAGGGATATCACCTGTTTACGACCAAAATAGAGCAAACATGTAACTAATGCACTATCAATCAGGTCGAAAATCGGAGGCCTCGGTCGAGTGCATGGCGCAATCGTCACCAAACACATACCAGAAAATTTACTTTTTTCTTAGCTATCATCCAAGCTACGACTTGTTACGATTAGTTCACTTTCGCCGAAGTTATGGCATTTCAAACAGTGGGTACAATTTTCTGGGACACCCTGTATATGCCAAATGCGCTTTCACCAAGCCTCTACGATTCTGAATGGAACACGAATGCGTGGCGCACCTTTGGGAAATTATCAACGCCAACACCTTTACCTTTACCTTATCTATTTAATTGCTTACTAACAGAAAGGTTTCTGAAGTGTAGACTGAGAATAGTCCCTAAAGGTAAAGTTTTGAGCTGTTACTTTTTTTTCAAAAACTACTTGGAAAACTACGTGGATCTCTACTTGGGTGACTGGCTGGAAAAGTGGGCTATCTTATAAGGTATTGATTCATTTTCGACCGATTGGACCGATCTAGAAAACTAATGGAGGTAACTATTAACCTTCAACACTTCTTTAGTGGACGTAACTGCCAAAATTAGACAGTCCGCCCTACTCCGACTCGAAAAATATAGGACCGTACTTCATGATGAATGTCTTTATGTGAAGTCCATACAGTAAGTAATTAGTGTATATGTAATATTGTATGTGTAATTTTTGGAGTCAAATTCATCAACTTCCTTTCCTATAGGACGAATCTATTTTAAATGAATAAGTCCTTACAAAATGGAAATCCCACATATAAATTCTTATAGAATTTGACTTCGATAGAATCGTCCTCATAGGAAAGAAAGTTGATGAATTTGACTCCTAAAATTCCACATAAAGACTTCATGGAAAGACTTTTTTCAAGAAGTGCGGTCCTTCATTTTTTCGAATCGGAGTGGGACGGAGTGTCTAATTTGGGGTAGTTACCGACTACTAGAAGTGTTGAAGACTAATAATTACCTCCATTAGTTTTCTAGATCGGTCGAATCGGTCGAAAATGAATGATCGATTGGCCTAATTGATGGGTCTACAAATGACGGTGGCTCACTTTACCCCGGTCGTACCGTATTGTGAGTGCTGAGGTCTAGAGTGGTTTGACGACGAGTCAAGGCCAACTAGCCAGCCATCGACGACGATTTATCCTCCCAACTCGCAACATGTAATTACAGTCAACTAGTTCCATTATTTGTGGGTAGATTTACGCCATCAAGACACTTGAGACGTCAAATCGGGCCCCGTAGAGCCGGCTAGGCCGAGTTGCGCATGAAATCGGAGAACTTCACACCGGGGTGAGGCTACGACTCCCTGCCGAGAGACGCTTCCCCATTGGGTTTCTTAGTGTTTACCTAACCCAGAAGTTTTTTCTACGTTCGCGTCGGTTTCCCACCATATTCGCAGATTCGCTCGATAAACTCTCGGCTGGGGAGCAGGTGCTGGCTGGCGACGAGGAGGCATGGGAAACCGCCGGCCAGCCAGCCCCCGATGGCTTATCAAGCGGGTGAATCAGGACCCGATACGATTTACCCGATTAGATATACAACTCGTTGGGTATATCAGTGTTGACCGGCCGATCGCACCGACTTTCTCACGGTAATTGACTTTCAATTGAGCCCGGTTCTGGGTATACAGCCGTCGTGAGAACCACACCGACCATCGGTTGTAACCGTACTCCATAAAGTCCATAAAGATTAGTCTATTGATGACCACTCAAGAAAGGGGGTATACATAGTAAAAATATTGATCGATGGTTCTAATGATATAAAGTTGTATATACAGTGCCGGCCAAAAAGGTATTCGTTTTCACTTTTTTGGATGTAACTCCTTAGGGACTGAAGCTTTTGAACTGATTTTCTATAGTTAGCGGAGAGTGGCAAAGATGTACATATGCTAGTTTCGTTTCGATGAGAGCCTGGAATTTCGTGAATTTTTCCATCAGTAAAGTAACATGCGCATTTTTAAAAAAGTGGCCTCATTGACAATAAATTGTTCCTACTCTAAAACAAGTGATGCTTTTGTAACCGCTCATGTGCCTTTTGGAAGAAGACAATTTTTACTACGACACGATTTTTTGTTAATCTTAGCTTTTATTATTTTTTAGGTGGTCCAATGGTGGCTTATCCAACAGGTGTGGATTATCTTTGGATGCAAATTCTGCTTTATATACAGATGCTTTCACAGAATCTTATATGTCGTTTGAAAGGCAATCAAAAGCGCTATCGCACGCTGCCTTCATTTTCTCATGAAGCTGAGTTTCTAGAATTTTATCTAAGAAAAACTACAAATTAGAAGCGTCATTTTCGCCCCCTTACAATTTTTTCTGCCTAGAAGGTTTGTCAAAACCTCGAATACTGTTCGTAAGAAAAAACCTTGCTCTACGCGACAGTGTTTTTAAAAATTTTCCACATATTGCTTTTTATTCGTTTTCAAGCAATTAAACCGAGTACGTCCTTGACCACTGATTTCCGCGCGCGATGACTGCGCGCCGCGTGCGCGAAATATGAAAGCCAATACCTTTTCAGGTGATACTGTAGGTGACCGGATAAATAGTAGTAAGTTAAGCTGTTGAACGTTTACTAACAGTTTGTTGTCCCTGTCGTTTGAATTTCTGTTGAAATGCTTCAGTTCAGCTTGCCTCCGACGTCGCACGCGGCGCGCAGTCATCGCGCGCGGAAATCAGTGGTCAAGGACGTACCCAGTTTAATTGCTTGAAAACGAATAAAAAGCAATATGTGGAAATTTTTCAAAACACCTCCGCGCAGGGCGAGGTTTATTCTTACGAAAGGTACTTGAGGTTTTGAAAAATCTTCTAAGCAAAAGAAATTGCAAAGGGGTTAATTGACACTTCTAATTTGTAGTTTTCTTATATAAAATTCTAGAAACTCAACTTCATGAGAGAATGAAGGCAGTGTTTGATAGCGCTTTTGATTGCCTTTCAAACGGCACATAAGATTCTGTGAAAACCTCTGTATACAAAACACGAGTTGCATCCAAAGTAGTTCATATCTCTTGGACACGCCCCCATTGGATCACCTAAAAAATAATAAAAGCTAAGATTAACAAAAAACGTCAATATACTGTTGTGTAGTAAGAATTGTCTTTTTTCAAACGGCATATAAGCGGTTGCAAAAGCGTTGTTTGTTTAAGAGTAGGAACAATTTATTGTCAATGAGGCCACTTTTCTAGAAGTGCGCATGTTACTTCATTGATAGAAAAATTCACGAAATTCCAGGCCCTCAGCGAAGCGAAACTGATATATGTACACCCTTGTCACTCTACGTCAACCTTCAAAAAATCAGTTCAAAAGCTTCAATCCTTAGAGAGTTACATCCAAAAAAGTGAAAACGAATACCTTTTTGGCCGGCACTGTAATTGACAAAAATTGCGACTTAGTCAATTAACTTTACCAAGAAAACCTCCACTTTTCTAGTTTCCACATTGCCGTGATCTTCAAAAGAAAACAGAAAGGGATCCTGTTACTGAAAGAGAATTGATCACCACATACATATAAATATTATTATTAATCTTTTCGGATCGCGCCATGCATTCGCAAACCTCACCTTTTTATGATGTCATATGTATCATACGTTAAGCGTATACAAAGAACTTGGAAGAAAAGGTCCAGGAGATTTCTTCTACTAAAATTGTTATTTTATTTACAGGAAAGAAAAACAATGGGACTATTTTAATGCATGAAACATATAACGTGAGGTTTACAGCACATTTTAACCTTTTTTGGGTTGCGCCATGCACTCAAAAGTCGCTCCTTTTCGTCATGGAATTTTCATATTTTATATTAGGGTGCCCCGAAAGTTCGTGTGCATTTCAGATTCTGACTTCCTTTGTTCATACTCGAGAAAAACGGTTAAATAATCAGTTAGGGTATCACGATTACGCTGAATTCATTGCCAGCTATCCGCTAAAGAATCGTGCTTAACCATGCTATCTCTATTGGTCATTTATTTGTTCCTCCAGCGTTGTGAACACAGGAAGTCAGAAACAAACGAACTTTTGGGTCACCCTAATCGTTCTCGTTAGTTGCCGAAGTTCCGTAGAATCGAATAATAGAACAAATTCTGGTTTTTCTTGTCATTTTGGTCAATTTTCACTACGGAAATTTTGAAGTGTTGGTGAAATTAATCTCGCTTCAAAGCAGTTTCGAACAAGTTCCCCGAGTCGTCCGACGTCCATTACCGCACCGATTCTTCTTCGTTACCCGTCAACGACTTTACCCGCGGTCGCCTCACTTAAAATGGTTTATGCATTGTGCAACTGTTGTGCTGGTAACTGATATATACCCGTACGAGTCGAATAAATTGGCCATTCAATCGCCTCGTTGACCATCCTCGCCACCAAGCTGTCAATCAAACCCGCTCAGGCCACCTACGGACAGCGGACCCTTTCCGAACGCTATCACGATCAGAACCACTTCGCAAAACACTAGAAGCTTAATACAATGATCTAGTCGTCCTGAATTCAAATATTTACCATAACAAACATCTAGTAGTAGAGTGGTGAGAGGCGCTACTGACACCTGAACGATCGAGTGATCAATCTTCGCACGGGGTAACCAAGCCTTCCATCGTTCGAGGGTCGGGTAACTAGACCAGTCTGGAAAGGTTAAGACACAGATTTAGTGTAATGGCTGCCCCCCAGGGTAAGTCATTGCATAGGCCTAGTACGCAATCATCATGTCCCCACGATTCTGAATGGAACACGAACGCATGGCGTGTCCATAGAGAACTGATCGACGCCAGACCTTTACCTTTAGCGGTCGGTTTATCAATGATGAATCTGGGTTGAGCAGATCTTCTACCACTAGTAGCACTCCGTTCGAGTTTCTCGTCGAACGGTCGGCTCGTGGTCGATGAATCTGCGCCCAGAAGATCGAGTAATTACTCGGGTAGAGTAACCTAACCGAACCCTGCCGTTACCTGGCAAGTTCTGCCGGCTGGGTTTGTTCAGTGACATGCATGCCGAGTGAGAATGGCGCCATAAACTCGCGGCTAGCGGCCGATTCGGCTCCAAAAGAAGCCACCTGGCGGCTGCCAGCTGTTGCGTAATGTTTTCGCATGTACCCGCTACGCAATATTTTATGCAGCTCGTTCGATGGGTTACGCGACACCAGCCCTTTACCCAGCCGACCGTCGGCGGCCAGTCGCTTTCGTCAGGCCGCCGTGTGAAACGAGGCCCCGACGGCGCATGAATTAATTGCCAATTAGACGGGCCCGTATCACCTATGGCCTTATCGTTTAGGATGCGATAGATACCGCCGACGGCCGTAAACTGACGCAACGGCTCCGGGTTGGGTGGAGCTGTAAAAGGTATGAAGGTGTGGGTAAACTAGCCGAGCCGGATCAGTCCCGCTAGAATGCGCCTCGTACTCGTTTTCAACGACGAGTCTTATTTTGCGTCGCTGGAGTCCCACACCCAACCCGGAAGGAATGGAATACCATGCGTCAGTGTCCCAGTCAATGCTGGGTATCAGACTTTCTCAAGGACGTGAACACGGTGTACGTGTGCCAGCCACCTCAAGTCATTCTGTAGGCCAAATACGATCCTGAGTTGAAGACGAGTTCATGGCGAAATCTAAAGAGACTTTTCAACGTCGACTGATTTACCCATACCTTTTACAGCTCTAACTCGTCCAGAATGAACCTTCAATGCACAATCTACATCGGGGCCAGAGTCATCTTTGGCATACCCTCTGCAAACCCTCAAATGTACCCCTGACCCTGCGCGAACCCTGATTCATCAACGCGTGGCGAAATTTTTTTTGGGTTTATTCGGGTGGCGCAACGAGGTTGGAGACCTCGCGACCGTAAATATTCAAAGACGATAAAATATAATTTGAAAAATCATTTGACCTTGGCTAGATACCGTAACCCAATGCGGTCCGTTATTTCTTAATACCAGCGGTGCCCATCTGTCAGTTTTCTTCACTTTTCATTGAAGGCTGAACGTCGGGCGCAGTCCAATTGCATCGTATGATCCTTTTCGGGGTAATTATTACACCTATACCCTCAGATGCACCGCATCGGCTATTCTTCGAAGGATAATAGACTCAGAAATCGTCATGGCCGAAAATAGTCCCGTTGAAGAGCAGCGCCGCCATCGTTTCGTTGTGCTGCTGAACGGACGACGATGGCCATATGCGATAATTGGCAGCGGTCGAGGTTAGGCGGATGACGTCTCGGGTTTCTTAGATGTTCAGGTATGGTAAGTTACCAGAGAATACCGTAAATTCCTCGGAAAAGAATCTGACGACGCGAAAAATTCTCGAAAATAGTGATTCGGGAAGGATTCGCACTAAATTCTCAGAGCCATGCTGTAGCAGCAGCACGATTTACGATTCTGAATAGAAAACGAATGCATGGCGCGTCCTTATCGATCTGATGAGAGATTTTCCATTCAAAATCACTATGGAGGGACATTTGGTTGGTTGTGCCCCATCTGCTGTCCAGATTGAGAGCACTACTCAGAGGTGGCTAACATATGTCTTTCAGCCATTAGCTTTACGTTGAAGCTTTCAGATGGGATTATTGCTGGGGCTCGATTCGTGAACGGAAACCGGGGTAAATTATGCTCAGGACGAAACGAACCCAGTATACACCCAGGTCAACAGCCGTCGGTTCACGATCGATAACTAGTTTTTTTTTTCAGTTTTCTTTAGCATGTAGTCCCCTGCTGTTTCCTTTGTTTCTAGAGTTTCAGTTGAAATTATATTTTATGCGGAGTGATAAACCAGCGCTATTTAACCATGCCTTGGTTCAATATTCCCGATATAGACCGCGAATATACACCGCCGTGCGTTGATGAATATGCGCCAAATGGGGTATAGAGGGTATAATGCGGGTATATCGACGATGAATCTAGGCCCTAGTGATGAGCAAGAAGGAAGGGGACGATGGCACCCTGCAGATGCCCTGTCAGGCTCCGATCGTCGGTCGTTTGTCTGTCGACGAGTGTTTTTCCAATCGAACAAACTAGTTTCAAGGAGACGCACATATCGGCCAAGTGAAAAGTGGTGAGAAATCGCCAACTGACAAGTAAGGCCGTCGACGACGGATCATCCCTCAAACGGTGGAGCATCAGCGTCAAATTCTCTGCGTTACCCCGAAAAAGTGAACCTGTCAAGCTGTCAAACCTGGTCGGGTAAGCCTTAACCTAGACAAACGGCCCTGCACCTTGATGTGTACAGATGTGCTTAGCTTCAAAGGGATAAGAGGACGACCAGCTGCACATATATTTAATCGGCGCGCACACTTACCGCCAAACATACCCGCACACTTGACAATCGCCCCGTCAAAGTGGACCGTTCACCTCCTCGACACAGAGAGCGACCTATTGGATACCAGGTTTCCATATGTTAACCTGAAACCCTGGCTATGAGCACCAGGGCCCAAATTCACGAACGGACCAGCGGTCTCCGAAACCGCGGCGCAGCCAGAGCCAGACGGCAGAGCTGATGAGAGATTGCGTTTAACATAGGAAGTTCAGGATAAGTAGAGAAAGGTGCGCGCCGCTCACAGGCTAGATCTCGGGGTTTATCGGGGTTTAGCAATGATGAATGTGGGCCCAGAACAACCAGCTTTTGGGCAACCACATTAATTCTGTCCATTCTAGTCGAAGTCTTAAGCACCTCCGACCTGAAGAGGATTACCAAAAGTGGTCTCAAGGCAAAGGTGCCGTGGATGATCAGCCCCTACGGACGAGCCATGCCTTCGCCTTCCATTCGGAATCGCAGAGGCATTGTGATTTTTTCCCTATGCAGTGACTTGTGAGGGCCAGATGCTATACCAAGCCAGTGTCTTTGCCTTCCCAGACATATCTATACCAGTTTACCAGGCTCCGGAGGGATGGAAGGCTCGGTTAATCTGGGCTGGAATCGATCGCTCGACCGTACAGGGATCAGTAGCGCCTCTTACCACTGTACCACACGCGCCCTCTGGTCAATTTACCGACGATAAATGATGATTTAGTAATCCGAACCGCTTTCAGTGACTATATACATACAGGTGCATGCGTCTAGATGTTGCGCAACGGCGTTCGCGTGCGGACTTACGCCACCTTCGGCCGTATCCAGCAGGATATCCAGAAATTTCCATAAACCGGCAACTAATCGACCGGCGCACTAATCCGGTGGAATTCGAGAACTACACACACGTGCGGGGCGCTCGACCTTGGCTTAGTTATGCAAATGTCTTACGTGATTGCGTGATGTGAACTCTGTTGATCAGCATGGGGATTAGACCCGGTAGGGGATTGATTTCCATGGATTCAGTGGGGTAAAGGTAAAGATAAAGGTAAAGTGCCCAGCAATGATCAGTCCCTTAAGATTGCGCCACGCACCCGTCTTCCATCTAGAATCGTAGAGGCATGAACAAGTCAGCTACCAATTTACCTGACCCCGGAGGAATGGAAGGTATAGTTAATCCGGGCTTGGATCGACCGCTCAACCGTGCGTGTGTCGGTAGCGCCTCTTACCATTGCCTCAAGCGCTTTAAAAACTAAAAAGTAGCTAACAACGCAAGAAAAATGATACAGAACGGCACAATGGGATAAAGAGAATACGTGGTCCGATAGCGCAGTGGACTAGCTTCGCTGACCCTGGGATAGCCCAAGATGCTGGTTCGAGTCCTGTGTGAGTTCAAACTCTTGTGATCGATCTCGTTAAGTTCAACGACCACGACGACAGGAGGAATTTGTTCCAAGGTCGTCGACATTCACCACAGTACCATAAATGCAAAGTTAGCGGAGCTGACCACTCCTCATAAAGATGCGCCATGCCCTCGACTTTCATTCCAGAATCGGACGCTTATACGATGGCTAGGGGTGGTCAGCCACTGCTCAAATCAGTGCACTGGGATGGAGAGAACAGGTAGCCCAGTGGACTAGATTCGCTGAGCCTAGGATAGAGCTGAGATGCTGGTTCGAGTCCCGTGTGAGGCCCAGCTCTTCAGATCGATCTCGATAAGTTCAGCGACCTCGACGACATGAGGAATTTGTTCCAAGGTCGTCGAGATCACTCATCCATGTTGCTCACCAACCGGCCTCCGTTAGATGGGACTGCTGCACAGCACACAGCCAGCACACACATACACTCACCGGGCAGCTGACGATCAGAAACAGTTGCAGTAGAACACAACGAGAAACACCTGGCCAACTTAGACAAAATTTGTCGGCCTCTCGAGTGATTTAGACCTGTGGGCTGGTCAGATCCAAGAAACAGAACTAAACGAGCTCTGCTCTGATCGTTTCAGCAAAATAATTACCGGTTGTAGAACGACCAATGAGACAAAGAAAGTCCTGGGATTTGGAAGAACCAGCTGCCAAAGAATCTCCAGTAGGACCCAATATCGATTCAATCAAGTAAACAAATCAATAAATATCAAATCGAAATGAAAAAGAGTATCGCCCAAAGGGCACCTTCACTTTGTCTCTCTATTCGGAGCAGATCAATGGATTGAATAACCCCTAACACTATGGATTTTCAACCAGAGATCTTCAATGAGCCCAGGAAATTCTTTCGCGACTCCTAGCTTCTTTCTGAACTTGGCAAACCAGAGGCTGGACGTTCATCAAGAGTTAGGTCCGTTCACTCAACCCTAACGAGCCTGTTGGTACTTTTTTTAAATTTTGCTCTAGTAGTGCTAGTTACGTTACCGATATGTTGAATGAACTTGAATAAACGACCCAAACTATTTCATTATTGTGGCATTATTTTTGTTACCTTATTTTTTTCAGAGATTCATAAGGGAATAAATGGATTTTCTATCAACCATTCCCATCTTTTTCCTTCACTTTCTCTAGCAGCTATGACCCCAGGCTATTCAACACAACGAGATATTGTCCCAAGGGATTTCAAGATTTTTCAACATTTTTTCTACTTTTTTTGAAGAACATGATACCTAGTTGCGATGAAGATAACTCGAGTTCACCTACCGATCATTTCCACAAAGATCGCCGAAATCGAGCGGACCGCTACCGTTTCCCGGTTGTCAAATCGAATTCCCTACATGACTCGATAAGAGTACTATTTCAGAGCTCACAGCGACAACATTCTAATATTCTACATTTCGAGTTGAAATATTATACCTTCTTCAAATCATAGAAATCAATATGGATCGAAAACTCGAACGAAAATAAAAACTAAATTCAACCAAGTAAAACTTGGAAGTCCTCTCAGGCTATAAAGAGCGAGTTTTTCAAAGAAACGTTTATGACCGACTGCTGGACAAAAATACCAACTAAATTGAATAGATTTATATAGGAAAATAAGCGCAATATTAAAGACAAACAAACACGAACAAACAACCCGCTGTGACATCACAGATCACAAGAGACAAATGAATGAGAACACGATGAATTTGAAGAGCTGATAGATAGAAAAATAAGGAAGTAAGGCATCTGCGGCTAGTGGACGTCAGTGTCGAATTCTTTATTATTTTTTAGCGCTGCTTCTCGATCGACCGTCTCTTCTTTCGGTGGACATGACGGGAAGAGGTTGAGGAGCCGGGAGGAAGTGCGGCGAGCGCTTCTGGAATAAAATAAATATTTATTTCTATTTTATTTTTGAAATTATTTTTATAGATTCCGCAATTTCTTCTCAGCTCACAGTTCGGCGGCCTCGACACCGCAATCAATCGTTGTCGAGTGCCGACGCTGCGCAGCACAGATAACGATATAATTGCGGGTGTCGACGCCACGGGTTACCGTACCCTTGGCCGAGTTACGGTATGAGAATTTGAGCTATTTTGTGCCCATGTCAGAGGAATTACAAACAGCGGAGAACGACATCAGAACCGAAATAATAGAAAAAAGCACTTCTATTGCAATATTTTCGCAGGAAACGCTTGGTGAGTTCTCCGGCCTAAGGCCTTGCAATTGGATCGATATTCAAAAATTAAGAGATTCTTCCATCTTTTAAGTAATCCTCCAGAATAACCAGAAAAATCAGCTCTCAATTCCCCAGAAGAATAGCAATTCTTGAAGAACAAAAAGGCTCGAAGTCAGCTCGAAGACTTGATTAACAGTACAGATGACCGCCCAACAAAAAAAAATAAAAAAATAATCAACGAACCAATAGGCAGAGTTCCATTGTGCACACGAGCTCTAACGGTGGCCACCAGCTGTTGGATGTAGTTGGCGGCATTGAGCACCAGTTGAGCCGGATCCTGCTCTTTAGCGGCTCTCGGTGGTAGCATGGTGCTGAGACGTTTCAATTCGGCGATTTCGTCGTCGCTGAACTCGGCACGCTTCGTGGACTCTGTAAGAAAGTAAATTTGAATAATACGACCATAAAAAAATCACAAAAAAACCCTAAAAGGAGCTGAGATTAACAAGGCAAAGAAAGGAGGGAAGGACCAACCTCTCTTACGGATTGATGGTCCCTGAATGCCAATTTTACGCGGGGTAAGCTTGAGTTTTGGCTGCATGACGACGGTGTGGGTGGTCTGGCGGACAGTCGACGAGGACGATGACGATACGGGGCGCAAGAATGACCGATCCTGTGCTGACTCCGAGGGGGGCGGGTCCGATGTAGCACCGACGGAGGCGGGGCGGCACGACGGGAACCAGGTGCGCAGCTGGTAGCAGCTGCAATCTGGAACAAGCTCGTTCAGAGTTCCGGAGAAGCGTCATGAATTTCCAGCCGTAACTACGAAATGTGTAAAACTTATGTTGTGAGAAAAAAATCCCGAAAATTCTCGTTCAGCGGTTCATTTATAAAGCAAAAGATTGTAGCCATCCGCCTGGTATAAGCCGTGGTTCAGAATTATCGAATAATGTTTTCCTTTCCTCGGAATAAGGTCGCTTGGCAAAACCACCTCTACTTATAAGGCAGCGACCTCTCAGAAACTATCTCAGAAGTTGTCCGAAGAGTACCTCGTAGCCTTTTACGATATAAGTAAAAAAGTAAAGAGGCTGCCATTAGTCCCCGGAGGTCGTGTCCTGCACTCGTCTTACATTTAGAATCGTGGAGAGATGGTGAATGTGTATTTGGCCTATACAATCATTTGCTAGGGCCACAACTATACCAAGTCACTGTTTTACCTTCCCAGGCAAGTCTAGTAACAATTTATCGAGCCCAGAGGAATAGAAAGCTTACGTAGCTCGGGGGAGGATCGATCGCCTGACCATATGGAAATCAGTAGCGCCTGTTACTACTGCAGCTCACGCGCCGTTCTTCGAGAAGTCTTTGGATGACAAACTCCCTTCCTCGACAGAAAGCCACCTAGGCAAAATCTACCATACCTCGAAGATGTCATATAGCAAGAATGTACCTTAGAGATTGTATCCGAAAATGATTCAAGAGAAGATTTACCCATCATCCTCTCGATTTTTTTTGCTGGAAACTCACGTTTTTTTAGTTCGAACCTGAATTTTTCTGATCCCATGATAATCAGTAGAGTACCGCAACTGTTGATTACCTACTCTACGCCCTACTTTGCCACGGGAACTACTTGCCTATGCCATCGAATGAGTTAGAGGTGAGTAAGCTTCCCGTAAGAGCACTTTTCGAGGGAAGGGTCTATTGAGCATTAGAAGAGCAGCTGCAATGGAAATGGTGGGGGAGAGGAGCCTGGCCTGAGGCGCGACATCTGGTCGGTCGACGGAGCGCACAGTTGTCTTGGAGCACCTCCTGTCTGTCTGTTCAACCGCTGCTGCTGCAGCACCTGCGGCCCATCAGTCCCCTCATACTCCGGCGACCACATGGGTTCCGGCACCACTGCTGCTGTCGTTGCTGGCCCGTTTCCATCGGACTCGAACGACCAGCTGAACCCCGCCGCTTTACAGGGGATGTCCAGCTGAACCCGGTTTTTTTTATACCGATGAACCCTCTTGCCGCAAAATTCGGGAGGGACAAAGGAGTCGAAAATTGACGGGAGGTCACACCACACAGGTTAACCAACCGTTAATCTTCTTTGGACCTTTGAGCTTGATCGGTAGATTTGCTTAACCGCTCAAACCCAAAAGAAAGCTTGCCGCTTCAGCAAGTACATAGGTCCAAAAGAAGGCGAAAACGCAGACATCACCTCTAGGCAAACTGAATGAAGAAAAAGGCAGCTGGGAGGAAGTCCGAGTACCTTCAGCCAAATGCGCATTCACCATGCCTTCAAAATTTTGAGTGGAAGACGAATTCGTGGCGTATCCTATATAAGTGTATTGATCAGATTTATGGATAAATGTTCCAACGTACGGTGGAGAGCCTTCTTGAGCTTCTTTCTGAGCTTCCGGACTGTTCGTCGTTTTCAGAGGCTTGAACATAAGTCATGATTACTGACGAGCTAGCCGACGGGTTATTCAACCGGAAGCCGCTTAAGCATTTTTGACAAATTGTTTTGGGCACGAAGTGAAAATACATTCGAAAGAAGATAACCTTACAGTAGTCAAACAAATAAATAAATAAAAATATGCCAGAATTACCGAGGGGTAGAAAGGTACGGTTATTCTCTTTCCAATGCACTTTGAGTTTGTGTAAATGACAATTTGTCAAAAATGCTAGAGAGGATGCAGCTTTCGGCGGGGTAACCCGTGGGGTCACTAAGCACGGACCAGACAGACCGGACCTCTGAAGACGACGCGAGCTGGACGAAACGTCAGATCTTCAACAAAGCTTTCCACCTAACAACGTCGGCAATGGCATAGTAACAGTAGGATATTTACTCTAGGGTCTGGTCAACCTTCAAACGCCTGTCGAAGCAGGCGGTTTTTCCGCTGGCATTCGAAGTGCCGGCGCGAGTGGGCGCAGGCGCGGCGGGGCTCCGATGGCGGTGCTTTTCGATGAAAATCAGCTGCTATATCATATGTCGTGCCAAATGCGGGCCAGCCGCGTTTCCTCCGGCCAACAAAGCAGTCAACTGAGCCGACCGAACCCAGCCGACCAGCCAGGCACCATAGCGCCTTCGGCAGCATTTGGTCGACAGCTGGGCTCAATAAGTTGTTCTTAGCCGTAATAACTGAGGTGGTATACGCGAAAGTAATGGGTGCCTTTTGCGAATGAGATAGATGTGTCAGGTGGTGGCGCATGAGATGGGTCAGCATTTCGGGCTTTTTGTCATTTTTATGACATCTTGGCAATCGGCTAGACAGCTCGCTGAATTTTGCGGATTTTGAACAGTTTTGAGTACTTTCACATGTTGAAAATCGATTGTAACTCCTTCAGCTGCGAGGTGTATCCAAACGACAAAACATTATGACGGCAAAGTGTAGAGAGACGACAAAATAAAGCGGAAAAGCGTCATGTTAATTACTCCTTCAAGGATGCGCCACGCATTCGACTTCTACTGAGAATCCAAGACAAGTCTTGGTTGCAGATTCAAACCATATAGTGAACCGATAAAGAAAATCAGTTCTCACCAAGCCTAGTAAAGGATACCGAGGTGACGTAGAGAAACTATACACATAGCGGGTCTTTCTTCCAGAATCAAGAATAAAATAAAAACGGTACAAAACAGATATCCATAGATGAGTTTCAGTGAGAGTATGGGGGAAAATCTTCGGAAAACAAGGAGATATGCCTGTCAGAGGTATAGGTAAAGGTGTTGTCGTTGGTCAGACCCATAAGGACGCACTGCGCTCCGTTCTCCATTCATTTAAAGGCATGGTGAATGCGTAATTGGCCAATACAGTGACTTGGGCGCGTCGACCGCTTATATCCAGACAGTGTTTTTACCTTCCCAGACAAGCCTGATACCAATTTACCCAACCCCGGAAGGATGGAAGACTTAGTTAGCCCGGGCCGCGATCGATCACTCGACCGTGAGGGTGTCACTGGCGCCTCTTACCACTGCACCATTTAACTCCGCATACCCATAAAAATCCAAAACTAAAGTTCCGTTTACATTATGCCTATTATCAGATTTTCATGGGATGCTCAAAAATGAAGAACAAAGTTCAGCAGACTAGGAACTATGTCCAGCACCTGCACCGGGGCAATAGAAGAAATTAAACGGGTCCTCCTTAGCGCCAAATCTCTCAACAAAATAAAATCAACAACGCTGCCTCCCATTTATTTTGTGAATTCTCTTCCAAGCGGGACTTTTCGGCGAAAATTCTTTCGTGTTAGAATCCAACAGGCCGTAAAAACACTTGTAGCGCACATCTGTTAATGGACAGGCGCGCGTCAGCTTCACATATACAGTGGTGGGGTATGAGCCAGAAGCTCGGACAACTGCTGGTTGATCCACCACCACAACTGTCACCACCTCTTCCAACGAAATAAACAATGTGAATAATTCTGTGTGGAAACTACACAACATAACTGATTTTCCGCCACATTTCGATAGAAACGAAAAATCGAAAAAAATGGCGAAATTTACAAATCATTAATTTCTTCGCCACCATCGAAAATGTCAGTTCTCATCTTCTTGACCCGAAAACTTCAAAAAACACCAGATCCATGGACAACCCATCTTGGGTTTCCTGCGCCCTCTCCCTATGGCAGACTTCACACCCTCGACTTGTCGATGACATAAATCTGACAGAGTCAACAGATTTGGTGACAATTAGTCAGAGCACAATATGACACATCAAATGTGACAGTTTTCGCTATTGGAAAACAATTAGGCACTTGTAAATCCATTTATGATAGCTGCAGAAACAACATGGTAAGCGGATTTATGGGTAGGGTTAACGCTGCATGACTTCGGTTAGCCGATGGCGTACCCTTCGTTCTGGCTGAAAAAGGATAGGGAATATATCTTCGTCCACAGAGCCGACAAATATATTAGGAGGCAGGGGAAAGATGAAAATAACAAAACAGCAAGCGTTAAGAGTGACCATTTTTTTCACAACAGTATTATTTTCAGATTTTGCGTGGTCAAAATGAAACAGCATTATTTTTAGAAAGATGTTTCAGGTTGGTAGGAAAGTTCCCGCCGTTTTTTCAAACGACTGTTGTAAGTTTAGTTCGAAAATATTTGCAGAGTGTGACACAGCATTCGAAAGAGAATTATTTGCTCTTTCGAGCAGTGTACTTCTCATTTGTGATAACTCTGAATGTCATTGTTTTTTGGCTAGTAAAGTGAAGAGCGAAAATGTGAAAAAATAACCTCATCGACAGCGATTTTTTTCTGCTCAGTTATAAAGGCATAAACAAAACTTGATATACCGTTTGATAGACAATGATTTTCTCTATTAGACCATACATCATTTGTTTTTATTTGTCTCGAAAATCACAAAGTTGTAAACCACTGAAGTCCGACCTTCGGAAGAATAATTTTCCGATGGTGCTCCTGATTTTCTTGTGAACGCCCAAGTTGACTTCTGTTGAGTTTTTTATACAGAAATTTTTGCTTTATCAGAAGATACGTTTATTTTTGAACAACGCTCGATTTTTAAAAAAAATTACAAGAAAAGGGCGTCTTGAAGTTTCTGAAAAAAACGGCGGGAACTTTCTTACCAACCTAATATTAGGAGGCAGGGGGAAGATGAAAATAACAAAACAGCGAGCGTTAAGAGTGATAATTGTTCACAACAGTACTATTTTCAGATTTTGCCAAGTCAAAATAAAACAGCATTATTTTTTAGAAAGATGTAATTGTAATACTTTTCTGAATGAAAAATGAGAGCAAGGCGCAGGCTTGGAAGACTGACCGAAACCGACCACTTTTCCTTTTTATCTTTTGAATCGCTTATTATCTTGTTGCAATACTCTAAAAACTGTTGAGATAAATAGCAGAGGTCAGTGAAAAACAGGACACCTTATAAAGGAATAATATTGAAACACAGAAAGAAGAATATAGATAATTCCAGAACATATGAAGAACATACAAGCCGATAGAACCTTGTCCCTCCCACAAAAAATCGATACACCCGTCGAAAACCACAATCTGAGTAGACGGTTCCCACGAGGCATGCATTTCCCACATCTTCTCATCGAGCGAAAAAAAAACGGCGTGAAGAAGAGCGGTGTGAAAACAAGCAGGCCTCTTTTGTTATGCGAACGGCAGCCTCTGGGAGCCGCAGCGATTGGTTTTCCACCGTCGGCTTTTTCCCAAGTACGGTAGCGGTTACGTAATTCTAGTGTAAACCATCGTTCACGGATTGGGTTACCGATCCTTTTGTGTCAGTTTATTTGGACAGTTTTTGATGTAAACGGCAGGGCGTCAGACGAGTTGAACTACTAGGAACGGTTCCGACATCAGTCGGACCGATATGGTCACTATACCTCTGGTAAAAGTGGGGTTAACGGGGGTTTGATGATCAGTCTTATTTTTATTTTCAACTTTCAATAAATTACGGTGAATCGCGATGGGTATCTATGTGTCAGCAGTTGGAACAGAGTTACCGGTTTCAGCTCCGTCCAAAGATCGGAAGTAAGGTAAAAGTTAGGTGGTCGGTGTCGATTAGTCGAGGCCCGAGGATACGCCATGCATTCGCCATCTACTCGGAATCGTAGAGATAGTGAATGGGTATTTGACCTACAGAATGACTTCTGTGTGACAGCCTCTGTTCAAATCAATGTTTGCATCTCTCCAGGCAAATCTGGTACCAATTGACCCGACCTCTGAAGGATGAAAGAATTGGTCAGCGCAATCGAGGATCGACCTCTCGACCATGGGGTACCAATAGCGCCATTTACCACTGCAGGATCTGGACCAATAACTCTGCAGAACTATAATTGACTACAATAGGTAAGTCACAGTGGGCATGGGTGATACTTATGGAACCAAGGCTTAGGTTTTCTAGACCTATGGCATGGGTATGAGTACAGTTTTCTCCTCTAACCTTCCGGACGAAGCTGGACAGAAATTGGTCACAATGAATCTCCACCATCCGTGTTAGGAAGAAAACTGAATAAGAACAGAAAAAAATGCAAAAATACATTTAAAAGTTATTTCTGAAGAATCTTTAGTTTCTTTTAGCGTGCTGTTCGTCGATGGACAGTTCCAATCAACACTTCACCCTCTGATGATGGATATTGTGCGTGGAAAGGCTCTATAGGTGATTGGCATGTGCGTAATAAACGATCGAGAGCCGTGCGTTCGGCGCTGCGGGGTACGCGCACTTCCTGCATGCTGATTAGCTCATTTTGCGAATTAATTGACAGGTCCAATGAATCTTCACCTCATCACGTTGCACAATACGCGATCGACGACGACAATCTCGGGACAGAATCTCATCAACCGGAATTGACGATCAGATGGGTAGGCAGATTTCTGTTGGTAGAGCAGGCTCTAACGATCTCCAGAATACGAATCTTCACAATGTTTTAATTTTCCACAGGAGCGAGGTCATTCAGCTTGAAAATAAAAAGGTAAAAGTAAAGGTGTCGGCGTTGATCAGTCCTCTAAGAACGCGCCACGAATTCGTGTTCTATTCAGAATCGTAGATGCGTGGTGGATTGGTTTTTACCTATGCCACGACTTGTGAGGGCTAGCTGCTATTCCAAGCCGATGCTTTTACCTTTCCAGACAAGTCTGGTACCAATTCACCGGTCCGGGGGATGGAAGGGTTGTTTAGCCCGTGCGGAGATTGATCGCTCGACCGTGCGGGTCTCAGCAGCGTCTCTTAGTATTCCTGAAAAACATAAGCCGTTTTGTTAAAGGAGCTCTATTCCCCAGTGTTAGTGACAAAAAAACCCACGATTGAGTCCACAAAGATGTGGGTAATCCAACCTGGTCTACTGTGATCAGTTATCGTCACGGAAACTACTATAAACCTTGCCTCTCATCAAAGTTGCTTTGGAATAAACTTTTCACCACCTTTCCAAGAAAAAAGGAGAAAAATGTGAAACAGAAACCGACAAAAAGGGACAAATAGAGCACGACACTCTCATGTAGCGGGATAGGAGCCGGTTTGTTGTCGTGGAACTTTTCGCAAATACCCGGTGATTTACCGCACTCCTTCCATTACACACAAACACCGCCAGTAAATTACGGTAGTAAAGTAGGCGCCGGTGCGCGGCGGTTCATCGAGTACCGTATCCGCTATGTAATTTGCCGTATAATTACATGTCGGTGCTGTATTCAGCCTCGTATATCCGCACATCGCGCTGTCTCATCGACCGACAATGAATGAATGTGAGCCGGACGGGAAGTTTTTGAGAGGATGGAGGGTGCATGACCGCCAGCGGAACGGTTTCCGATAGGGTTTTGGATAGATGACAGAGAAGTTGTAGGGGACTGGATCACAACGTCAATAAAATTCCAACATCCCGAAATAGGAATTACATTCTAATGAAAACCACCTATTTTGCTCTGAACGTCACCTCACGCCGCTTATTACTCGCAGAATATGTATACAATACTTAACCTAGGTAGGTATGCCACCTGTTGAAGGGCTACCAAAGACCGCTCAACTCGATGTCGGTAACCGTTCTGATTGACGGAATGTTTGCAGATAAGATACGTCCGGTCGGCGCCGACAAAAGCTCCACTACGCTTACATAATCCGTAAATTGCTCAGACTTTATTGACACTTATTCCTTACCGAGTTGATGCGGCTACCTTGTACAAGGGTCAGGGAAATTGGGTTGCGTAACCAATGAGGCCGCAACGATTGTCCCATACGTGGTCGGTTTGGGAATCGGTCCCATTCTACAGCCGAAAGGGGTCTAAATTAGGGGCAAGAAACCCATCAGTCCTAGTTTTTCAAGTCCAGGAAGAAGAGCAAGGTAGTGTACAGAATTAACCGAAGGAAGAAGAGTAGGCTAAGAAAGGGTAAGCGGCACTAAGTTGGTTAAATATGTGCCATTAACGAGTTCAAGAAATCTGAGCCTGCGAATGCGAATGCTAGCTACATTTTCACTACGGTTCACGATTATCCTCGACAGAACTACATGACCAAGCCTTTCCGCTCCGAGGTCGGGTAAATTTTTACCAGACTTGTCCGGAAAGATGAAAATACTGACAGGTACAACAGATGACTCCTAAAGGTTATTGTGTAGCTCAAATATGCATTCAGTCAGGCTCTATGATTCTGAAAGGAACACACGTTTATTCCTCAACCTCAGGGGACTGGCCAACGCCAACTGCTCTACCTCCTGCCTTAACGTTTCTTTGAAAAAAGTATAAACTACCAGGAGTTTCTAAGGCACCATGAAGTACCCGCTGCAATTTTCGCAGCACATTAGGAAACAGGGACTGAATGGGACAGAAAAGAGGCGGAGTCCGACCGGCAGGGGAACCTGAAGTGCCATAGAAAACTCGGGTGCGATACTAAACAGAGATTGGATGAATATCGTGATGGGAGAGAAGAAAAAAGAAAAACGATAAAGGGTAGAAAGATACCTAAAGTATTACAGAGTTCAGAATCCCGCGAATTCTACCTGGAGAGATACCTTATACCTGAAACACACCGAGTAAGCGCCAAAGGTACTCTGTTGCTTTCCAAAACCTCCTCACCCAGCCGGCAACAATTAGGCCTGTCCTAATGAGCAGCCTCCAAGCACATCGTTGTCAGTTTGATTGGCAGCTTGCGCAACGCATTCAGCGGCAAGCTTTTATGGAGACAATTGACCGTCTAAACATACACACACACGCACAAGCATCAGCTGTCTACGGTAACTGAAGGAGACGGTGGTCGGCTTTGATGTGCCAGCAACACCAGATGGCTCCACGCATCGTCGATGACATCGCAAGATCGCGAATTCCGATCCTATTTCGGCTAGAGATATTCGACCGCCGTCTATGGGCACGTAGTGCCGAGAGCTCAGGTGTCGGGTTACGGTCCGAGCCACACACGTTCACCTGTACACATCAGCGGTAACCCATCGGTCAAAAGGACACCGGCATGTCTTGTGGTATGTCAAGATGATGTGCTGCGCTTACTGGGCGGTTCAGATGCAGCTGCTCTTCTTTTTCAGAGAAAGGGGTGAAGGTAACGGTAATGCTATCGACGTTGATCAGTATCCTTAGGACGCGCCGCGCATTCGTCTTCGATTCAGAATCGTAGAGGCATGGTGAATGCTGTACAATGACTTGCGGGGACTAGCCGCTCCACCAAGCCAGTGCCTTTACCGCTTGAGACAAGACTGGTACCGATTTACCCGACCTCGGAGGGATGGAAGGCTTGGTTAGCCCGGGCAAGGACCGATCGCTCGACCGTACGGGTGTAAGCAGCGCCTCTTATCACTGTACCACGCGTGTCTAGAGAGAGGTGTAAATTGGAGGTGAATCTTGCTGTATCGGGTACTGATCCTACCAGATACCTGATAGCGGTGTATGTGTTAGATTCCTAACTCATCACATACTCCGAAACCAGAAACCGCGGTGACCTCGCGGTGTCGGATATCAAGGATTCGTTTATAAGTTTAGATGCAGCACTTGCAGGCGAACAAAATGTTTCATGGACCATGAATCCTGAGAAAAAACCTTATATTTATTCAGGCATTCATGGAGAATGGGAAGAAAAATCGCTTGCATTTACACAGAACTATCATCATCGCGTTTGCTAGGGATGAGATTTTTTTGTTATTTTGCATGACTATTCTAGATAATAAATCGGATCGACCAATGCTCGATACAACGTAGCGTTCTATCTTTGCCGGGTCGGGTAAATTGTTACCAAACCAGTCTGTGATGGTGAATGGACTCGTTGGGATCAAATCAAAAAGCATAACAAATCACGGCAAGCATAGAGCATGTTCTAAAGGTTAAAAGTGCAACAGACAGTCAGATCAGTACGCTAAGAATGCGCCACGCATTCCTCCTTAATTCAGAAACGTAGAAGCACGGTTTATGCGCATTCGGCCCATATAATGATGATTAGCGTGACATACCATGATCCCAGAAATTCTGAAAACCGATAACGAGGCCTCGATCAACACTCCAAGTAGCCCATCCGAACGCTATTAGGGCAGAATCCATCGATTATAAGTATAATTCGATTTGATCAACTATAACTTTATGACAGGATAGGGCATACGAGAAGGAAATGTACATGTGAAGCCGAAAATTCGGCAGAGCTTCGAACGCTTCAAGGCATTGTCGCCTTTGGAAAAAAGCAACAATTCTTCAAAGCGTTCCTATTAGACCAACTAACGAACTATAGTAGACCTCGGCCTCATGTGGAACACTCTTGAATCCATACATTTCTCAATAATCCAAAGAATCTCTGCAAACATGTTCTGTGTGTAGGATAACATGAAGAAGCTCTCCAGTGCTTGATTAATAATAATCTGTGTTAGCTTTGCTTAAAAAGAGGATCCAAGCGAGGAGCGAATAAAAGGGAGGGATGAGGGCACATTTTCAGATTCAGCTTCTCACAACTCCATTCCTCGACCAACATACCACCCTGCCCAAGATAAAATATTTACTTTCACCGAAGACAATAGAGCTCAACCTGAGTTGATCACTTCCCCTAAAGCGCTCCATTTTACTTAGTGCTTCGATGTATCTTAAGCCAGAAAATCTGTCACTAAACTTTTAGGTAGTCGAGATGCTCATTCTTCTTCCTGCTCTCCTAGTTGCCAACGTCGCCGCATACGGAGTTTACACTCCGTCAAAATGTAAACCACTTGAGAAGAAAGATGAAATCGTCTACACATACTCCGAAGAGCTCGATAGTGGATACAGTTCCGACGGAAAATACAAACAAGGCACAACGGTCAGAGCTCGTTGCGCAAAACAGCTCTGGGACCTAATGGGTGAGGGCAAAACTCAAACACAATTCAATGTTTCTAGTAACGAAACAAATTCAAATGACTCGAGGATTTTTCAGGTAGCGATACAGCCACCTGCAAGAATGGCCGTTGGTCTCCGGAGATCGGCACCTGCATCCCCGGTAATCGAACATTTTCAAATCATCAGATAAATAGAACGTAGCTACCCCGTCAAGTTCACCCACCCTCTGTATTCCGTTTTTTGCTTTCAAAAGATCCGCACTCATATTGCAAAACCTTCCACAGTCTTGACGACTACAGAGCGACAATAAACTTAGGGTGAAAATTCAACCGTTCAAACATCCCTTCTGCATGGGTCAGCCAATGTAAAAAACGCATTCCAACTGTCTAGCCGGAAACCCACCAAAAGTCTTCTGTTCCGGTGGAACCGAGTCTTCTGTTCCGGCTTCCGAGGGCTTCTATACCTCCGTTTCATTTTTGTAAAAAATCTATTTAGAAACCACTAGTATGCACTAATATTGCTTTGTATGATATTCTGAGCAAATATCACATTTCCACCGACCCATGGAATTTAATCTAAATCTATTGAATATGAGTTCTATAGAGCAATTAATTCAGGAAGATGTTCGCTAAATGCTCTGAAGGGTATGGGATATCAAAGCTTCGGAGAAGTCAGACAACACGGAACCGATAAGGTGGAAAACTTGCAGAAGGTCACCGCGTACAAGAGCACTAAAGAAGCCGGTGAGAATCTTTGCCAAACTTCATTTGAATTTTTCTAATTTACAGCATTCTCTCTTAATAACTGTCTTCTTCTTCAGAGAATTTCATCTGCTGCTTGGGTAAGTGGATGCCGAGTGAAAACTGTCCGACCGTCATGAAGCCAGACCTCTACTGATTCTGCCGTTGAGGTTGACTATATGACTTGATATTTTTGAAAAATAAAAAATCGCCATTACGCAATGCTTTGAATGAATAACAACTAAACACCCTGCTCTCAACACATCTGACTTTTCCCTAGCTAGCCTCGTAGACCCATGACGGTTCAAGCCTACACTGAGGCACAATTTTCGCTAGCACCATAAGGAAATGTAGAAAATTCACCAAAAATTTAAAAAATCATGACAATGGAATAATTTCACATCGAGAACTCACCGGCAACAGTTCCGTTCGGATGTTGATCTGTGAGCCGCCTAATTGAAGAGTTATGGACGATCTGACCGAGTCATGCGAACAATCGGAAATCCCACAGCGTATCACCTGCAAATTAACTATGACTGGTCTATTGACTTGCCGATTGCGTCACATCTATCCGGCAGTGCTCACTCAACAACACTTTATTCCACTGTTCACATCATTACCGATCAAACCGTATTTATGGGACCCTAACGATCAGAATCCCTCCGCTCAAAGTCCAAAGAAGACAGATAAACTTGGGTGTAACCTCTTCATGTTAGGTATACAGAGAGGATAATACAACCCACACCTGAAACAACATATTGTCGCTGATCGAAACTCCAATAGCGACTGCGCCACCAAGTCATTAAATCGGCCCGAAATGGATTCACCATGCTACGAGGATGACGAATGGAACTGATTACGCTTTACCCTTACCTTACTCCGAGCAACCTCATCGGCTGTATCACCACCAACCTTACAACTACACCTGCTACAATTAAGGTGATTAGCAACGGTAATCAGCCGAACGGTCAGTGTGCGGCCATGCGAACCGTAGCTCTATGCACGGCTGAGTACGATATGTAGCAAATTAACGCCTGTAGATGACGTAACTAGGTATGTAGTTACGGCATTGCTCGTCTCGAAAGATGCAATAGGCCACAAAATAGGCGAAAGTTTGCTATCACCCGTAGATTGATAGAGCTACGTTACTGGGTCGTCGGTCAACTGGAAGTCGTTGAGAAGTCGTAGTTAGCAGGGGCAAAAGCTGAGAGCCCTGCGATTTTGACAAAACCTCGGATCCTTCAACGACGTGAAACTAAGCACCAACCAATCAGAAGAGTAATCGTTATCCTGTCAAGATACAAGGTTCATTGCGAAAATCGCGACTCACGCGGAATTCGAACCCGTGTATGATGGAAACGATTGACATTGTGATGATATTAGCTCTGAAGTCCAACAATCCTGCACAAAAATTTTTCATGTGACTTTTTTGTAGACGTCCTTGGCGGTGTCGGGCGAGTAGCGCACTCAGCCCTCCTTAGCCTCTGGTTTGAAAACCATACAAGCCTATTGCTGACACTATAGTTTGACAGTCACTGCTGCACCTTCAGATATGAGCTAATATTCGATAAATTCAGATAAACTGACTGTACACATCGGCGGTAACCCATCGGTCAAAAGGACACCAGCACGTCTTATGGTATGTCAAGATGATGTGCTGCAGTTACTAGGCGGTTCAGTTGCAGCTGCTTCCTTTTTCCTGCTCGGAAACGGATAAATTGGAGGTGAATCTCGTGGTAACCGAATACCAAGGATTCTTCCACGAATTTAGTAGCAGCGCTTGCAGGCGAACAAAATGTTTCGTGAGCCATGAATACTCAGAAAAAAGCCTATATTCAATCAAGCGCTTATGGAGAAGAGGGAGAGAAATCGCTTGCATTCAAAGAGAACGACAGAGCTCCGTCGTGTTTGTTGGATTACTTGAGAGTTTTGCCGTTTCTTAAGCAGATTGTTCCATATGCTAACGAAAATATGTTCTTGTAGAAAACCAAATCGATCAGAGCCTGACAACTACCGAGGTATCAATCGCTCCATGATCGGGTCAACTAGTACTGGGGTGGTCTAGGAGGGATCAATGTACTGGCTCACGATGCTTCTACGGTTCTTAGCCGAATACGAATGCACGGCGCGCGTTGTGCGACCGATGGGTGACGCCCACTTTACCACTTGAAAACGTCAAGAAAAAAAACAACTCAAGTAGCCCCTCTGAGCGACATTTAGGCGAAATCCATGAAGCTAGATCCTTGACAGTGAGTGACAGGATCATAGAGAAACGGTAACACGACACTGGTTTCCGCTAAAACTAGAAGACCAAGTAGAGGATATTTTAGTCTCGAGTGGAACATTCATGAATCGATGCATTTCCTAATAACCAGAACATTCTCCGCAAACATGAGGTAGCTCGTCAGTGCTTGATTAACATCGGCCTGTGTAAGCCTTGTCGAGAAAGGGCATCCAAGAGAGGAGCGAATAAAAGGGCTGGATCTGGAAAAGTGTTCAGATTCAACATTTCATGGCTTCCATTTGTGTTCCAAGCACATTCTCCAAACATTATTCAACCCTCTCCTCTTCGGGCGCCTGCTTCAACCAGAAAAGCCTATTAAAAGCTTTCAGATAGTCGAGATGCTCCTTCTTCTTCCTGCTTTCCTTGTTGCCAACGTCGCTGCGTACGGAGTTTACACGCCGTCGAATTGCAAACCACTTGAGAAGAAAGACGAAATCGTCTACACATACTCCGAAGAACTCGATAGCGGTTACAGTTCCGACGGAAAATACAAACAAGGGACAACGGTCAAAGCTCGTTGCGCAAAACAGCTCTGGGACCTCATGGGTGAGTGCAAAACTCAAACACAATTCAATGTTTCTAGTAACGAAACGAATTCAAATGACTCGAGGATTTTTCAGGTAGCGATACAGCCACCTGCAAGAATGGCCGTTGGTCTCCCGAGATCGGCACTTGCATCCCAGGTATACAAGAATTTCAAATCCTTGGAGGATCTTACCCCATTACCGACTTGCAGAATTAAGATTTTGCAAACAACATGTTTTGAATTTTAAATATATGAATTTTATAGAGCAATTGTTTCAGGAAGATGCTCGTTAAGTGCTCTCAAGGCTAAAGGATCATACGAAAGAGTGGATGTGGATAAGCAACACGGAATTGATAAGGTGGAAAACCTGCAGAAGGTCACCGCGTACACGAGCACAAAAGTAGCCGGTGAGAACATTTGTCATACCTAAGTTTTCCCAAATTTCGACTTTTCTTTTCCTTTGAGCGCTTTCTTTTCAGAAGGTTACATCTGCTGCTTGGGTCATTGGATGAAGAGTGAGAGTTGCCCGACCATCATGAAGCCAGACCTCTACTGATTTTGCCGTTGAGGCTGACTATATGATTTGGCCTAATAAGAAACATTATGAATAAATCATAACCGAACACCTCCTCTTCAATGCATCTGACAGACATTCACAACTGTAAGACAGTGAAAATGAGCCTGCAACAGCTCTGCATAGAAATCGAACGCATGACGCATCCAAGAAGAACTGATCAACACTGGAACAATCACTGTTATACTTCCATGTGCACGCGCCTACTATTCAAATACGAGAAAAGTACAAAGTAATTCAAAATTTTAGCACGAAAGACGGACGTGTAATGAATTTCAAGATTTAATATATGATAGTAAGATATTTGTAGAGCCCGCATCACGGTACTTGAAGTTAGTTCCTGTAGCTCAGCATCCATTGTTGTACTAACTTGCTGGCTCATCGTGTTCTTCATGGAATATAAACCGTAGAAAAGTCGTGGTAACCGAATATTAGGGTGTCCGGGAAGTATTTGCCGAAAATTTCGAGTTAGCACAGGTTTTACTCGAATGATCAGGAAGTTTGGGTAGTGAAGTATATAAAGGCATGATCTACGTGTATACACACATCACAATCGATATTGCTCTCGACCCGACTTTCACCTTAAAATGGCCGAAATGTCACTGCATATCCGGCACGTTTTTCTTTACGAGTTTGAGTCCGGCCACTCCGCAGCTGAAACCTACCGAAACTTGTGCAAAGTGTTCGGTCCAGAATCTTCTTCTGAAAGATTTGTGGACATCTGCTTCCAAGGCTACAAAGCCGGAAACATGGAGCGGGAAGGTAGGCCTCGATCAGGTCGGCCGTCCGCAGTGTCTTTGGATGAATTGAAGAAGCTGGTGGAGGAACATCCATATGAAGGTGTAGGTTTTTCGCTGAATCCCTTGATTGTTTAAAGAGGATTGCCTACGCTCCCTTGGAATGGTGAAAAAACTCGGTCAGTGGGTACCACACGAACTGACTGATGAGCACCGCGAGAGATGCCTCACCATCTGTACTCAACTGCTCTCCCGTAGCCGCCGTTTCTATTGGCTGGACACCGTAGTCACAGGGGACGAAAAATGGTTTCAGTACATCAACTAAACCCACAAACGTGCGTGGTGCGCTAACGACCAACGCCCGAAACCGCTCCCCAAGGGGGACAACCTTGAGCGGAAGGTTATGCTTTGCGGCTGGTGGGGAGTTCATGGAGTCTACCATTTCGAGCTGATGACAGATAACACAACGGTAAACGCGGAGATCTACTGCGCACAACTGCAGAGACTGGCCGGTGAGATACGCAAAAATCATCCGAGTATGGACAAAATTCGATTGCTTCTTGATAACGCGAGCTCCCACACCGCTAAGATGACATCTCGTAAAATCCTGCCGCTTGGATGGGAAGTTATACCTCATCCACCGTACAGCCCAGATCTAGCTCCAAGTGACTATCACCTGCTCCAGTCACTTCAGCATCATCTGGAGCAGAAGCGCTACGATGATCGTGACCACCTCGAGAACGACCTTAGTGCTTTCCTTGCCTCCAAGCCGCAGGAACTTTACGCCAGGGGAATCCATAGTCTAGCGGAACGTTGGAGGAAGGTTGTTGATGTAGATGGAAATTATATGGTAGAATAATAAATTGTTGTTCAAAAATTGTGTTGTTTTGAAAATTGCTGTGATTTCGGCAAATACTTTCCGGACACCCTAATACCCAAGAAGACTTCGTAAAAAAAACAGGATCCAGAAGTTGAATATGGAGGAGGAAGTGATCAGCGTTGATCAGTGCACTGAGAATGCGCCGTTCATGTTTCTATCAGAATCGTAGAGGCATGGTGAATGCATATTTAGCATATACAAAGTAATGTGGAGCCGACCACTTCGGCATGAACTACAAGCTGATTTCTGATGCGCGATGAACGGGATCACCCTGACCAATGAGGTAAGATGACGGTTTGTACTACAATGGTCATTTCCAGTTCTATGTCTTCGAAGCCCACCGCTAGAGAGGTGTGCTATACCCAGAAATACACCTCAATTTACCCTGCCGTAAAATGATTAAAATTGTGTAAATTTTCAAGCAATAATCGAATGTTACAATACGAAATCTTTTCCATATTCATGAATCATAATAGCGCATTATAGTTAAGCAGAGTTCTAAAAATTCTTAAAGCCAGAATAAGATACAGTACACTGACAAAAAGTCCACGAGGTTTCCTCGATAAGAGACAAGACAGAAGATAACATAAAAGCATTCCTTGATAAGAGATAAGACGGAAGATAACAGAAAAGACCAAATTCGGCAGGAAGTTGAGCGTACTATTTGCCAATTCCGGAAGACCAACTAAGGGAGAGTTCGAGGATGAATCCATATATTTCCCGATACCAAAAAGTTCTGTGTAAACATGTTCTGGGAGCAGGACATCAGAAAAAACGTCTTCCGTGCTTGATTAGCAGCAGCTGTTAGCTCTTTGGAGAAACGTCAAGCGACCGAAAAGCGAATAAAAGGACCGAATCAGGGCAGCTAATCAGACTCAGCCTCTCATCACTCCATTCCTCGAGTGACATTCCATCCTATCCGAGAGCAAAACTTCAATTTCACCGAAAACGATCAAACGCGACGGTAAAATTGGAGGTTTTCAACAACAAACGTTTATCAGAAGCTTCCAGGTAATCAAGATGCTCCTTCTTCTTCCGGCTCTTCTCGTTGCTACCGTTGCCGCATACGGAATTTACCAGCCATCAAAATGCAAACCGCTACCGGAAAACGACCAAATCACCTACACATACTCTGAAGAACTCGATGACAGTTACGGGTCCAACGGAAAATACAAGGAAGACACAACGGTCCAAGCTCGTTGCGCAAAACAACTTTGGGACTTCATGGGTGAGGAAAGAATTCGAGTACAATTCAGCTAACAAACAACAGCTCACCTCACTCGAGGATTTTCAGGTAGCAATAAAGCCACCTGCAAGAAAGGTCGTTGGACGCCCGAAATCGGCACTTGCATCCCAGGTAAACAAAAATTTCGATTCTTTGGAGGATGTTACCCCATTACTGACTTGCAGAATTGAGATTTTGCAAACAGCAGGTTTTTAATTTCGAATATATGAATTTTATAGAGCAATTGTTTCAGGAAGATGCTCGTTAAGTGCTCTCAAGGCTAAAGGATCATACGAAAGAGTGGATGTGGATAAGCAACACGGAATTGATAAGGTGGAAAACCTGCAGAAGGTCACCGCGTACACGAGCACAAAAGTAGCCGGTGAGAACATTTGTCATACCTAACTGAAGTTTTCTCAAATTTCGACTTTTCTTCTCCGTTCATCGCTTTCTTTTCAGAAGGTTACATCTGTTGCTTGGGTCACTGGATGAAGAGTGAGAGCTGTCCGACCATCATGAAGCCAGACCTCTACTGATTTTGCAGTTGAGGCTGACTATATGATTTGGCCTAATAAGGAACATTATGAATAAATCATAACCGAGCACCTCCTCTTCAATGCATCTGACAGACATTCACAACTCTAAGAAAGTTAAAATGACCCTGCAAAAACTCTGCAGGAACTGATCTACACTGGAAGAATCACTGCTATACTTCTATGTGCATGTGCCTACTATTCAAATACGAGAAAAGTACCAAGTAATTAAAAATATCAGCACGAAAGACGGTGTCCAAGCAAAATCCACTTCAGAACAATCTCATGAAACCGTTCCACCCGTTAGCTAACATTTCAACCTCTTTCTGAGGAAAAATTTTCGAGGAAGAAAGAATGACGGTCCCGATGGTAGAAAAACGGTAAAGGTGTCGGCGTTGATCAGTCCCCTGAGTACACGCCACGCATTCGTGTTCCATTGAGAATCATAGAGGCATGTTGAAAGCGTATTTTGCTCATATGAAGACTTTCGGGAGCAGCCGCTATACCAAGCCAGAGCCCTTTTACCTTTCCAGACGAGTATGGGGTCAATTTACCCGACTCGGGAGAGATGGAAGGCTTGGTCAGTCCGGGCGGGATCGATAATCCCTCCCTCTTACCTCTCGCCTCTTTTTACTGTTACTATAACATAACTTTCTTTAATCAATCACGTCATGGTTTTATTCTATCGTATCGTTTGCATTTTAGAACTAACAGCTTTTGTTTTGCGTCTCTCTTGTGTATATACCACATGCCTTGGACGTGTAATGAATTTCAAAATATATGATAGTAAGATATTTGTAGAGCCCACATCACGGTACTTAAAGTCAGTTCCTGTAGCTCAGCATCCATAGTTGTACTAACTTGCTGGTACTAACAGGATCCAGCAATTGAATGTGAAGGAAGAGGTTCAGTGATTGGGGTTGATCAGTCCACTGAGAAGGCACCATTCAGAATCGCAGAGGCATGGTGAATGCGTAATCAGCCGGTACAACAAAATGTGGGGCCAGCCACTTCGGCACGAACTACAAACTAATTTCTGATGCGCGATGAACGGGATCACCCTAACCAATGAGGTAAGATGACGGTTTGTACTACAATGGTTATTTCCAGTTCTATATGTTCGAAACCCACCGCTAGAGAGGTGTGCTATACCCAGAAATACACCCCAAATTTACCCTGCCGTAAAATGATCAAATTTGTGTAAATTTTCAAGCAATAATCGAATGTTACAATACGAAACCTTTTCCATATTCATGAGTCATAATAGCGCATTATAATTAAGCAGAGTTCTAAAAAATTCTCTAAGCCAGAATAAGGTACAATACACTGACAAAAAGTCCACGAGGTTTCCTTGATAAGAGGTAGGACAGAAGATAACATAAAAACACTCCTTGATAAGAGATAAGAATGAAGATAACAGAAAAGACCAAATTCGGCAGAAAGTTGAGCGTATCAGATGCTTTTCGGTATTGCTAATCCCGGAAGACCAACTAAGGGAGAGTTTGAGGATGAATCCATATATTTCCCGATACCAAAAAGTTCTGGGTAAATATGTTCTGGGAGCAGGACATCAGAAAAAATGTCTTCCGTGCTTGATTAGCAGCAGCTGTTAGCTCTTTGGAGAAACGTCAAGCGACCGAAAAGCGAATAAAAGGACCGAATCAGGGCAGCTAATCAGACTCAGCCTCTCATCACTCCATTCCTCGAGTGACATTCCATCCTATCCGAGAGCAAAACTTCAATTTTACCGAAGACGATCAAACGCTACGGTGAAATTGGAGGTTTCCAGCAACAAACGTTTATCAGCTTTCAGGTAATCAAGATGTTCCTTCTTCTTCCTGCTCTTCTCGTTGCTAACGTCGCAGCATACGGAATATACCAACCATCAAAATGCAAACCACTACCGGAGAACGACCAAATCACCTACACTTACTCTGAAGAACTCGTTGGCGGTTTCGGTTCCGATCAAAAATACAAACAAGGCACAACCGTAAAAGCACGTTGCGCAAAGACGCTGTGGGACCTCATGGGTGAGACAGCACTAGAACAAGTCAAAAAAGGAAATAATTCCAGCTAGCTAGAAATTCTTCAGGTAACGAAGAAGCCACTTGCAAGAATGGCCGTTGGACGCCTGAGATCGGCAGCTGCATCCCCGGTAGTATTTCACACCTTTTGAACGGATTTCAAAGATATGCCGACTTACAGAATTAGGGTTTTGCAAGCAGCAGATTCTGAATTTTAAATACGAATTTTGTAAGGCAATTGATTCAGGCAGATGCTCGATAAATGCTCTCAAGAGCAAGGGACCATACGAACGAGTAGTAGCAGACAAGCTGCACGGATTGGATAAGGTGGAAAACATGCAGAAGGTCACCGCGTACAAGAGCACTAAAGAAACCGGTGAGAACCTTTGCCAAATTTCATTTGATTTTTCATAATTGACAACATTCTTTCATAATGATTGCTTTCTTCTTCAGAGAGTTTCATCTGCTGTTTGGGTCACTGGATGACGAGTGAAAGCTGCCCGACCATCATGAAGCCAGACCTCCACTGACTTTGCCGTTGAGGCTGTCTATTGTTAGGAGCCGTTCAAAATTAACAAAAAAAAGAATAAATGATAATTTAGCACTCTGTTTTGGCACCGACATCTGTAGTTTTTCACCCCAAATAGTCACTCACTTGTCCCATCCACATCTAATCTCCTGGACCTGAGACGGCGGTTCAAACCCCATCGGAGCCACACCTCTTGCTCGCATGACCAAAAAACGCGGAAAATCCACCGTAACGTCATGACAATGGAACAATGTCACATCGAAAACTCACCGGCAACAGTTCCGCTCGGAAGCTGACCTGTGAGCCGCCTAATTGAAGAGTCGTGGACGATCTGACCGAGTCAAGCGAACAATCGGAAGTCCCGCAGCGTATCACCTGCAAATTAACGGTGACTGGTCTATTGACTTGCCGATTGCGTCATATCTACCCGACAATGCCACTCAACAGCACTTTGTTCCATTGTTCACATCATTATCGATCGATCTTTACTTATCGAACCCTAACTACCAGATTTTTTCACTCAAATTTCACAGAAGTCAATTGAGGGCTGACCATGAACATAACCCCTGCTTTTAAAATTTCAGCCAACTAGGTATGCAGACAGGAGAATATAACTCACAAATGAAGCAACCTATCAACGCTGTTCGAATTTCCAAGAACTAATGTCAGCTTTTATTACCAATAGTCACAAAGGGCGCTTGGTGCAATGGTAAGAGGCGCAACTTCCATCAGTATTAGTGAGCAGTAGGGATAGCTAAACCTTCCACCTCTCCGGACATTGATTAATTAGTACCAGAGCGTCCGGAATGGTGAGGGAACTATTCTAAATCGGCTAAATGCAATTCGTGCTTCCATGATTTTGAATGAAAAAGAATGATTAAGTGGCGCGTCCACAGGGAACCGATGGTCACCGAACAGTTTCATATACCTTACTCCAAATAACCTTCTCAAAGGCAGTACGACTACCCACTTTACCAAGTACCCGTGCTGTAATTAAGGTGATTAGCAACGCTAATCAGCCGAACGGTCAGTGTGCGGCCATGCGAACCGTAGCTGTACGCACGGCTGAGTACGATATGTATCAAATTATCACCTGTAGATGACGTAACTAGGTATGTAATTACAGAATAGCTCGTCTCGACAGATGCAATAAGCCACAAATTAGGTGACGGTTTGGTACGGTCATCACCTGTAGATGATGGAAAACCGTTACTAAGACGTCAGTCAACTGGAAGTCGTTGAGAAGTAGTGGTTGGGAGGGACCCAAGCGGAGGAATACGGCGATTTTTGACAAAAACTTCGGAACTTTCAACAGCGTACAACTAGGCGCCCAAGAAATTTATAGTTTGTAACATAGAAGCGACTCCAATTCAACCCCGGTCAAAAGAACACTGATCCAGTACGACACCCATCATTTCCTAAACTCTTCTCTCACGTCAAAGAGAACAGCTACCTCTTCTAGCCCATCATGAAGCCAAGCAGCTCCATCAATAAGTACTCATCTAGTCGTCATCTTGGGATTCTCCCACCGAGCACCTTCTTTCGAAACGGATGTCGTTCACCTCAAAGCAAAGTCACTACCGCGATATCGATGTCACGCAGCGTAACGGCTGCGTGAAGTGGATTGTCGCATATTAGTGCACATAAAAGAAGGCCATTACTCGAGAAGCCCACAGATTGTCGAAGTGTTTGCTCGGCGGTGAGATGACAACTCGTCCTCGTGGACGTGAACAAACGCACGGAACAATAGGTGAGATGAGTTACGAGCCGCAATTGAACACGCCGACATTGATGGATTTCTTGCTGGCAAAGAGAGAGGAGAACAGAAAGAGAAAAAGTATATCGATACGAGCGAGAAAATCTTGGAAAAACACCATATTAAATAAATAAATATTATCAGTCGGACTTGCCCCTACTATGATCAACCCTCATTCCTTTCCTTCTCTCATCGAATCATATTGCGTTTCATTTCCTACCCAGTGATTCCAACCCTATTTGCCTATGCACTAATGTTGCTCCCGCTACAGAACCTTTCCCAGAAATCATGCAATCATCCAATTACTGAGGAGAGTGCGTTTCACGGATATGGGTGCCTTTTTATACAACGAGTTAATGATTGACGTGGTACGGTATTCACTGCCTCAAAGCAAATCGAAGATGAAATAAATAAGACGATGAATAAATAAATGAACAAATTCTTACCTAGACAGAATCTGTCAAGAAGTCATGTCTCAGGTAAGGCTCAACCCTGATCGAAAAGCGTTGCTAATCAGCTTTCCGCGTACCAGTTCGAACGAGTGGCACATTGAATAGGTCAATAAAATGTGAAATAAGTAGAATTGAATAAATTGAGAGAAAGAAAATTTAGAAGATTGAATATCTAGAAGTTCGAAAAAAGCACGTCCCAATGACACCTTGAAATGATAACTAGAAGAAATTCTTGGAAGAAATCAAGAAAACATGATAAAAATGTCTACTTAAGGATCAATTGACAAATATAGGTGTGAATGAGTGTAATCAGAGCCTGTTCCGCTCCTTTTTCTGAATTCTACAGTAACCTAAGCAGCTTTCCCATTTCCTTCGCCTCCAATCATAAATTTCTTCCGTTGATACGCTTCGCGATTGGCGTGTCGATCGGCTTGGCGCTGCGGGACGTATACTTCCCGCATGCTGATCAGCTCATTTTGGCAAATTAATTGAGTGAGACGATGAATCTTAACCTCATCTCGCTGCATAATGCGCTCTCGCAATTCCGGAACAGACATCTCATCAAGCAAAATTGACGATCGGACAGATTTTCTCGCCCACAATAACTCCAATGAATATAGTAGTGAATGGAAATTTCAATTTCACAAATTTCACAACAAAAAAATAATACCTAGTCTTCCCTTTCCGCCAGACTTGTCACTCTAAAGTGAAAAAAGCAAGTCTGAATTCATCTTTACATTATTTCCACACTTCCTTTAATAATAGGGTTACGTCCATAAAAAGGAAATAAACGGCACTAATCAACTTAACGGACACCAGTACTCGATTTTTTTTACTCGAAATTCGCTGAAACTTGTAATTGAGGGCGCTGATCACGAATCTGCCGTGCGTTTTTCAAGTGGGTGATTTCGGACCACCCAAATCGCTACTTGGGTGACCAGTCAGGATCATCGATTTCGCTGAAACTTTGACTATGGAGGGTCTCTGATGTCCTGAACACGATGGTGAAATCCGTTTTTCAAATGGCTGCCGAATACGAAAGTTATAGGTAACTACCTACCGACCCTTCCCGGTGAGACTCACTTATAACTACCGTACTCGGCCGTCATTTGGAAAACGGACTTCACCATTGTGTTAAGGATATGGAAGAATCCCCATAGACAAAGTGTCAGCGGAATCGGTGATCTTGACTGGACTACCCAAGTAGCGATTCGGGTGGTCCGAGATCACCCACGTGAAAAATGGACAGCAGATTCGTGATCAGCGCCCCCAATTACCCCCATAGGCGAAGTTTAAGCGAATTTCTGAAGAAAAATTTTTGACTGAAAAAAATCGAGGACTGGTGAATAGTGCCAAATAAACAAATAGATAAGACGTTGAACTACCTGACAGGAACAGAAGGCGCGGGAACGAATGAGGGAATGTCACCTTCATTTTCAAAAATCAAAAAAAAAGAGTCGCTAGAGTAGACAAAACACGATACTTTCCCAGCCAGCAGAACACGACAGAGGCCAGTTCCTTGTTATTGATGGATTCCAGCGATTTACCGCACCCATTCGGACACACAAACCACCAAGCACGTAAATTACAATAGCGTGGTGAATGTGGTGTGTGGCTCACCGAGTACCGTATCCGCCATGTAATTTCGCGTATAATTACATGCCGGCGGTGTATTCACACGGCGTTCGGTCTCATCAACCGACAATAAATAAAGGTGCGACAGACGGGAAGTTTTTGAGATTGTGGAGGCCGTCGGACCGCCAGCGGAACGATTATCGATGGAGTTTGGGGAACACGGCTGGTCGATATGGTGCAGCAGTCAAAAATTCAAGTTAACCCACGAGTCAACATAAAAATCATCCTCTGGCACAGACCATTAGGCCAAGGTCTAAGATTTGTAAATTTCTCGGGTCTTTACCTAATTCCTTGATCTCCAAAACTAACCCGGATATGGTAAGGTTACCACAGATCGCTCAAAGTAAGTGCTAATGTCGGCAAGGGTTCTGATTGACGAATGTTTGCAGATAAGATACATCCGGTCAGCTCTGACAAAAAGCACCTCAGCGCCTCAGTTAATCCCTAAATTGCTTTCGTTCTATTTACACTTATTCTTTACCCGGATGACGGCTACCTTGTACATGGGTCAGTGGAAGCGGGTTGCGTAACCCAGAACAGATTTCAGATTTCCTCGAAAGCCTTAACAAAACAGTTTCAGGCAGTACGGACAGAGCGAAGCAGTTAGGGTTACAATCCTTGAAAAGAAGAAGGGAAAATTGATCATTGATGTCAACGTAAACGAGTTTTTCCTAACTGTTGATACTAACACTAGAAGTGCAGGATCAGGCTAGCTAGTTCAGTGAGAAGATGCAAACCTTTTTTTCTCACAACGTGCATGCTCTCTTTTTAGATTACTGGCTAAGGGCCGCATTCTCAATATGTTTTTGCCTCAATTTAAGTCTTATCTTGCTCGGATGCACTTGTCTTAATCTTTGCAACGCTAATTTTCAATGTTTTGTTTACTTTAAGCGTTTCTGTTTCAGTGGTTTTTGTCTGTTTTTTTGGTTGTGTTGTTTTACACTGCGTGGTGGAATTTCCGTCACGTCCTAAATAAATAAATAAATAAATAAATAAATAAATAAATAAATAAACAGGACGGATTGTCCCCAGGGAGCCTTCCTTTATCAGTTGGACCATGGAGCCAGGAAAAGAAGCAAAAGTCGTTCAATAAGGCGCACAAAGGGGTATGAGTAACAAAATTACCCAGACCAGTGAATTCAGAGCGAACTCATTTCTTTAGGGCCACTCATACCCTACACGTTGTACATACACACAGTGGACAACCGCTTTACCCTAAAAGAGCCAGTTTCAACTAGAGCAAGAGAACAGAGCCATTGAGCTTTTTCTTGGATCCAGCAATTTTTCGAGCAGATTTAGGCACCTCTCCTACACTCAACAAAGCACAACACAGAAACCCAAAGTATACCAAACCAGCCAGAGGCACTCTCTCTACATATACCCCGCACAGACCAGCAACAATTACATAGGCCTGTTTTAATGAGCCGAGCATATCGTTGTCAGTTTAATTGGCAGCTTGCGCAACGCATTCAGCGGCGAGCTTTGATGAAGACATTTAATCGCCTGAACATAAACATCCACAACACGAGCACTTACAAGCTACGGTAGGGAGACGGTAGCCGGTTCTGATGTGCCAGCAACACCAGATGGCTATCAACAAACTCAGCGGCATCGCTAGGCGTGTTCCGATCCTATTTAGGTAGAAGGATCCGACCGCCGTCGAATAGGCTCCTTGCTCTGAGAGGTTCGGTGTCGAGTTACGGTCAGCTCCGCTCATCCACCTGTACGCCTGAGTGGCAGCGCAGCGGTCAAAAGGGGCACCGGAACGTCTCTTGGCGTGTCGAGATGTTACACGCCGATAGCTGATGCTTGAGTAGCAGCTGCTTCTTTATTTTACCGCCTTTCAGGGAAAAAAACCAAGATGGGTATCGGCAAGACACCAAGACTTGGGAGCGGATGTGAAGCTGTCTACTCAAACGATAGAAGTAGAGGAAGACAAAGGATCGCTCGTCTCTTTGGTCCAACGAGTGCTCCACACCTCAACCAACCAACACATCACCCTCTCTGGGCCAGTAAAACTGGCCAGACATATTCAAGGTGAAGATTGAACATCAACTCAACTATTGTGTATCCCATTCAGCAACTTCAACATTTCCTTACGACTTTGAATGGAAGTCGACAGCATGGCGCTACTCACTAGACTTATTTGTGGAAACATTTTATCAGTCTCATCGTCCGAATTCTGAGTAAAGGTAAAAGTAAGCGTGACGGCGTTGATCAGTTCCCTATGACCCGCCGCCAAATTCGTAATTACCAATTTTCCCGTATCCCGTTGGATGGAAGGCTTGATTAGCCCAGGTCGGGATAGATCGCCCACTCTCATATACCTCAAATAAACCACAAAAGAATCAACGAGGAAATCGCCACGGCCCATCACAAGCAGTTGCAGTTCGACAACTATCTAGACCTAGGGTAGTCTTGGTTGAGTCAGCCAATTTATGAACGGCTCTGGAGTGACCGATTCGGACGTCCCACAGAGTATCGCCGTCCCATTAGCGATGACTAGACTGTTGTCCATTAGATTGCGCCATAGCTAATCAGTGATGTCTCTGCAGCGATTTCACAAAATCCAAAGCAGGAAGGAGGCGCATTTCCACACCTTCCGCATAAATATAATATATAATATCCCTACTTTTGAGATTTCCAACAAAGAAAGACGAGAACATCTAGTTTTATTCATCTAGTCATACGCATGGCCCGCGTGGTACAGTGGTAAGAGGCGCCGCTGTCACCCGCAAGGTCGAGCGATCGATCCTGGCCCGAGCCAATCAGGCCTTCCATCCCTCCGGGGTCGGGTAAATTGGTACCAGACTTGTCTGGGAAGGTAATGACACTGACCTGGTATAGCGGCTGGCCTCCGCAGGTCATTGTTTATGTAGGCCAAATACGCATTCACTATACCTCTACGACTTGAATAGAACACAAATGTGGCGGCGCGTCCTCAGGGGACTGATCAACGCCGGCACTTTTATCTTTTACCTTTACCCATCACCTGAGATAAGCCAAAATGGACAAAGACAAAATCAAAACTCGAGGTAACCCATCTCTCTAAAATCACTGGGTTTCTGGTAGATTGTAACCAAATCTATCGACTACTAGTAACATAACTGAGGTGGTTAGCGACGCTAATCACCTACTCGAATGTGATCATGCGAGTGTAAGCTGCACGCTGGAGGCTTACGGTCGATGTGTAACACAGATTGTCGCACACTTATTACGTAACAACGTGAGTAATTATGAAATCACTCGCCTCACAGGTGCAATAAGCTGAGGATTATGATGTGATCGCCTGCACACATCGTCTAGTCGACACAGGTGAACCATCGCCAGATCGTCGGTCAGCTGGAACTCGCCCACTAATTGCTGACTCTGTCGACGGATCCATCTTAATGAAATATGGGCCTAGGAGAAAATAATTCGAAAATATTGACTTATTTTGAAAACAAAAAACGGCACTATTCAACTTAACGGACACCAGTACTCGATTTTTTTTCAGTCGTCGAAATTCGCTGAAACTTTGCATAGGGGGTGATTGAGGGTGCTGATCATGAATCTGCTGTCCGTTTTCTATGCGGGTGGTCGCGGACCACCCAAATCGCTACTTGGGTGGTCCAGTCAGGATCACCGATTCCGCTGATCTCTGTTTATGGGGGTTATTTGGGGTCCAGAACACGAATCTGCTATCCGTTTTTTACGTGGGTGGTCCCGGACCACCCAAATCGCTACTTGGGTGGTCCAGTCGGGATCACCGAGTTTGCTGAAACTTTGTCTATAGGGGTTTTCTGGTGTCCTGGACACGATGGTGAAGTCCGTTCTTCAAATGGAGGCTGAATATGGCAATTATAGGTAAGTACCTACTGACCTTACCCGGTGAGACTCACCTATAACTGCCGTATTCGGCCGTCATTTGAAAAACGGACTTCACCATCGTGCTCAGGACACCAGAGAACCCCCATAGACAAAGTTTCAGCGAAATCGGTGATCCTGACTGGACCACCCAAGTAGCGATTTGGGTGGTCCGAGACCACCCACGTGAAAAATGGACAGCAGATTCGTGATCAGCGCCCCCAATTACCCCCATAGGCGAAGTTTAAGCGAATTTCTGAAGAAAAATTTTTGACTGAAAAAAATCGAGGACTGGTGTCCGTTAAGTTGAATAGTGCCCAAAAAACAAATCATCCTACCAGCCTTCGAAACCTAGTGAGCAAACGTCAACGATCTTCGCTTGATCGAAATCATGTATTTAGACGAACAGGAAACTATAACATTTAAATCTAAACTGTAGCTATAACAATTGTAATACTCTACTACTATCGCAAGAACACCAATGTAAACAAACGAATGTAGAGGTAAGAAAACATGAAACACATGAACGTCGAGAACCTTTTTTTCTAGCTTAAATTCTTCTAAGCTCCCTACATGAATTTTTAAGCGAGCGAGGACCTTCAGAGGTAATCCGCTCAAAAATCGAACAAAAATTTAGAAGTACTGTCCATAACTCTGCAAAATCAATTACCACTCGGAAGCGTCCTTCAAATTAGAACCCAAAGATTCACATACCTTGATCAGGTACGAGAATTGAGTAGCAAATTCAGTTCTACTCCAAAATATGTCTGAAAGCCAAAGACTTCACCTCTCGAAACGTATAAACCACGATCGCAAAGCTTTACTACGACAAAGTCAATTTATTATGTATTATAATAGAACTGTGCAAGCTATAAATATAGTGAGTTTTCAAGCAAATAGTAAATAAAGTGTTAAAAGAAAACGAGGTGTGCACCCGAAGAACATCATTGGACTGTCGAAAAATCATCTCAGTAGGGTAAGAAAAGAAAGAGATGGAAGAGAGGTGAAATTTGCAAATTCCTGCAATTTATCAGTCGGCACAGCAAAGATTAGTCACATCTACATCAATTATTTGATCCTATTGTGTTGGTTGGCGGCACAAGAACGAACCTCCTACAAAAATGAATGTAATCAATATTGGTCACACCGAGAGTGGAAATGGAATTACACTTTGGTACTATAAACCGTCAATACATTAAGCTCCGCATCTGGTTAAGCATAGTTGAGAATCTTGACAGGATTCTATACTCGGAGAAAAAAAAAGAAGAAAAAGAAAGACCGTGAAGGATGAAGACTATGTTGGATGATGAGTTTCTACCGCGTACCACGAATCTGAACATATATGAAAGCGGATAGTAGCGATTTGGAATGCAAAAGTAAGATGGAGGTGTTCATTAGATTCATAAAAACCAGTTGGGTTATGGGTTACCTAGCTGGAGTACGGTTAAGTGGGCGATATGAGACCCATTTTCAGCATTTCGTCTTCCAGATCTCGTAAATTACGCTCTAGCATCTCGACTTCCTCCAATCGACCGGCTGTCGCCGCTTGCGCCAAATACCTGAAATTACTATGATTATTTTCAATAATATGCATAGAAAGTGTGTCACCACGGATAGAAGTAGGAAAAAGAAATCTAGTCGCTGAAGGAATCTCAAAGAAAATAGGCGAAAAATTATTATTGAGGGAGATACACGCAATAAACTACATTCCTGACTATATTAGATTATTCGACAAATAATACACAGGCAAAATTCATGCAGTATTACAAAGGCTCGACTTTACTTCGGGGTTAGCCGCTATACCAGGTCAGCGCCTTTACCTTCCCAGATAAGTCCGGTAGCAATTTACCCGACCCCGGGGGATCCACGGTTTGGTAGCCCTGGCGGGGATCGATCGCTAAACTGTGCGGGTGACAGCAGCGCCTCTTACCACTGTCACACGCGGGCTCATGATAAGACAAAATCAGACGAAAAACGCGCTTTTTAAAATTGCTTCAATATCTGAAACGGTATGATTTCCCGCTGGTAGAGATAAAACACTCGAATTAAAAACTGATTAAAGAACTGGCAAATGTGACAAATATAGGTGATTACTGGAAGACAGCCAGAAACTAAAACCGTGCACTAGGGGTATTGCGATAAAAATCCGCTATTGTACTGTCGCTATAGATCCTGTTTTTTTCTCCACATTCACTATTCGCTATTGCAAATTCCTTTTGGCCGAAAAGATTACCCAAACTTGCTTTCCATCATTCCAATAATTTCACAAATTAAAACTAAAAGCTGGCGACTTTAACGGGTAGGAGAATAGGAAAATGTGGACACAAACACGATAAATGAAAAGGAAGTCAAAATTAAGACGAAAAAATCTAGAATTTCCGAAAATAAGGAGCACCGTATCGGACAGAACTCGAAGACGATGCCGGGCCCGCGTGCCATACACTGCGCAGCTATAGTGGTGCTGCGCAGTGCAACGCACCCCTCGCTCTAATCATTGTTTCTTGTATTTTTTCTCAAAGGAAATACATTTGATGCTGAGTCACCCATGAACGCGAGCAATTACATCCTGTCGAGAGGGTTCGAGAAGGAGTCAGCTTAATAAATTCAGAGGTTCGCTTTGACTGATACTATCCACTAGATCGATATGGATTGATAGCTAACCTGACTGATCGAATCAGTGTGAGAGGCTGAAGAGCTTGATCCTACGGGTGTGCATTTTTAATAAAGTTTCATGCTGACTAATACTTGCAAAGTTTCTCTTCTATGTACCTTAAATAAGCGACTATTTCACCTTTAGTGCTTATTTATCCTTCGAAATCGCTAGGGGGATAATACTGTGTGAAGTGATAAAATAGTCCTTATACTGTACTAGATCGCTTTACAGGGTTTGCATACAAGCTGTGAAATACCGCTAGTCATACTGAACTTACCGGCAACACCAATCACAACTAGATAGCCCTAATCCATAGAGTAACCCTCAATGAATCCTGCATTGGGGCGGATAAACATCCACAACTAATTGTGGTGAATAGTAATAGACTCGATTGGAAAAAAAACAAAAACAAACAAAATCAAAAGATACCCCTTTATTATATCCCGCTGTTCGAACATCGGATGCAGCCTGTCTTCTTCCTCCATAAAGGGGTTGTAACTTCTGAAACAGTACAGTACAGTCATACCGTTAACGGAAGGCGGTAAATTTCAATTTCTAACGTTATAAAAACCAGCATAACTTCTGTAACAATTAAAGCGAAAAGCAACAAATAAAATGGAAAGCAACAAGCGAAAAATAAAACAAAAGGCAAAATCACGCGATTTTTGACACAAAACCAAAATTTTACAACGGACAAAAACCGACTTGGTTTGCTGAGGTGTCCAGCCGTCGTCAGCTCGCTTTCGTGGAAGTTCTTTGACAGGATTCGCAGCGGGCCGTTCTCGCGGCATCACTGACGGAAGTGAGGAACAAGCCTACAAATAATGATCACTGAAAACTATACAAAAAAATTGGAAAAAGAATAATATAACTGAGTAATAACAGCCAAATATATCGCATGAAATGAGAAAATTATAATCATACTTGAAAGTATTATAATGATATATTCTGAAGTTCTGTATGAACACGCTAATGTGCAATAAATGAATGAATAGAAATACCCACCCGAACTCCAGGTAATTCACTTGCTGCTCTCATCCGTGTTTCTTCTATTTGTCGTGCCACTTCCTTTTTATGTATTTCAACGAGTTTTTCATACTGTTCTGCTGACGGCAAAGAAACCATCGATGAGACCATGCTCTGGAAAATTCTTAACCAAATAGGACAAAATTTGAAGGCAGCACCTCGATTAAAGCGAGAGAGAAACGTATGCGACATTACAGTAATAATTATGCACTATTAACTATGCGAAAACGCTTTAGGAAAACTAAGCAAATCAGTAGGATAGAAACAGACATGCTCAATAATAAATGAAATAGAAATTCAAGCGAATGGATGAAGTACCTGAAGAGTCTGCACACAAGCGTATCGGATATTCTTCCTCAGTTGAGCCTCCTTTATCCCGCAGCTCTCATTTTCGATTTCAGCCACGATTTTTTGACTAAATCGTGGAAGTGTTACTTTCATTTTTCTCACAACAAAAACTGAAGAATACCAAACACCAGAAGTCGCCGAATAGGCACCAGAAAATCGGAAAAATTGAGAAGATTTAAACCTCAAAGTATCGATATCTCGCTGTTTTTGAAGCAGACGATTTCTCAATTGCTCGGCAGCCGCTAGAGTGTACATAGTCTCACCATTGCTGAAAAATGAGACTAACTAAATTAGAGAGTGATTTCTTATAACTAGTAATCCTTACTCGGACCTGGCAACCACGACTTGATAAATGTTACTTGAACACTTCCAAGTGAGCTGTGTTACATCTTGTATGAAGCCCGAATAAACCCTGAGTAAGCCCCATGGGGCACATCGATGAAGCACGGTTCGCGAGCCACTCGGGTACCCTTCGAGCTCTGCAAGCATTTGTTGCATTGGGGTGCTATGCTAAAGCTTGAGCTGTGTTGCCCCGAATAAACCCTGAATAAACCCCATTGGCCACACTGATAGGTTTGCGAGCCATTTGAGATATATTTCTACCTTTTACCCATATTATTGTACAGCTATCAATGAGCTCTGGGTTTACTGTGGGTTTAATTGGGTAAATACGACGTCACCAGTTCAAAGTCTCCACGCCCTCCTTGCACCAGTGAACTGTGCCATATCTTATATAAATCCCCAATAAACCCTAAGGAAACCAGCGAAGGTTCGAAGACTTCGAAGTATGATAGTAGCAGAATACATATACATACCTAGTGACCTCAAAGGAAACACATAACCCCTCAACAAACCCGTTAATAAATCATGATTTGCGAACCATTCGGGGTATATTTCGCGGTGTATGCCGGCCATACCTCTCATGAATCTGGGATTTGATCTATCGCCCAATTCCCCTTAGTTTTTCGGACACATACGACTACTTAAAGTTGTGCTTCGTAAAGGCTTATCTACCTACATAGATTTTGGAGATCTTTTCGTAACAAAAACGTAACGTAATGTACACGTAGAAAAAAACGAAAAAACCACTGAATAATATAAATAGTCATAAATGAAGCATAAACAAAATTGTCTTATCTGGGAATTTCACAAACTTACTTGATACTGTCCGACATTCGCGTATAGCTGGGCACCATCGCTGATACTTCCGCAATCATTCGATCCAATGTCTCGTATTGTTCCGCAAGAATTGGAGGATTTCGTTGCTCCATCATCTGCTCTCGCCGGCTCAAATCCGTCATGCACGGGCCGCAAACCCTCAGGCATTCCTGCGCGTCCTTAATAATAAAATTTGGATTTATACTTCGATCTCCTCACTTGCATTCAAACTCAATACACGTAGAAAATTGTAGCGAAACTAAGTTAGTCCAGCGAACTAAGAACCAGGACGTCCATCAAGCAAGAAAAAGAAAATGGGAAAAACGAAGAGATAGATTGGAAAAAACAGGAAAGACACCAGCCACCATCACGTCACGACATCTGCCCGCAGACTTAGCAAGACGACGGGTTACCGAGGCGACGTTGGTCTACCTGCTGGAGTAGAGAGCCGAGACTGACTTCAGTGCCATCCGCCGCCGTCGTCTGCATCTTGGAAACGGCGCCTTCAATGAACGATATCACCTTTCCCGTCGTCTTCTGCGTCATCTCCAACAGGCGACGACTGTGCGACGGTGACACCTCCTCAGTGGCCGCGGTGCTGTCGTTGTTCAACATCTCGGCAGCCAACGCAGGATTTGTCAACTTCCCTGAGAAAGTGGCTACTTAGGGCAACAATAATGTTAAAAACACATTTATTCGTAATTTATTACGCCGGAGGAATGGGTAATACAGCGGTAAGACGCGATACTGATACCAAACTTTCATCCGTTCGGGGTCGGGTAAATTGGTGCAAGACTTCTATGGGAGGGTAGAGACACTGACTTGGTATAGCGGCTGTGCCCGCAGGTGACTGCATAGGTCAAATACGGATTCACTATGAATCTATCGTTCTAAATGGAAAACGATTGCGGAACCACGTCCTCAGAAGATTGATCAAGATCAGCGCCGCTACCCGTTTACTTTTTCATAACGCCGTCCGGATCGCGCATATAACAAATGCAGATGTTGACATAAAAACGGATAAAGGTAAAAGTAAAGGTGTCGTAGTTGATTAGCCCTCTAAGGAATGGCCACATTCGTGCTCCATTCAGAGTCGTAGCGGCATGATGAATGCGTATTTGGCATATACAACGAGTTGCGGGGCCAGCTGCTATACCAAGTCAGTGTCTCTACCTTCCCAGACAAGTCTGGTAGCAATATACCCGACCCCGGAAGGATAGAAGGGTTGATTCACCCGGACGGCGGTCGATCGCTCGACCATGCTTGTGTCAGTAGCGACTCTTCACACTGTGCCACGCGCTCAAAAAACCACATTTATTGAAAAATAACAAAAAAACTCACTAGCTGAAAGGAACGAGAGAAATTGACTACACTGATGGCACATCACTCGTCCACACAGCCGACAGTGGTGACGCCGACGAGCAAGACCGAACTTGGCCGCACATCGAGTACAATGCAACGCCTCGGAATCCGCTGTCCAAGGAACAACGTCTCGCTCAAATTCTAAAAAAGAGCACGGTAGAACACTACAATTCCATGAACAACACTATGCCACTGGGTCTTAGAAGCACATGAAAACATAAACAAAACGAAACAGCGAACTAACTTTTGAAAAACCAGGCGCAAACACTCCGTTAATTATTACGCCACAATTTTTTCAGATTGAAAATTTTAAATTATTGACTGTTGCTGGCCTCGCATTTCGGCCGACAATAAAGCGATTACTCTAGCGGCGAAAAAAATAGAGTAACAATGAGTAGGTCGAAAAACCAAACCGTCAATAAAGTTTCTACCTGAAAATCTCCGACGGCACAATAATTAAGGGAAAGTTTGAACATCAATGCCCAAGTTTGAGTAAGAGAGAACTTGGGTCTAGCTCTGCTTCAAATCCTATTACGCGGAAACGAAACTTAGCAGGAATCTGCGCGAATTTCTTTTCTATGAGACCCCTATAAGCCGACCTCTTAATAAAACCTCAAAAACTAGGTAAAAATATGAAATCGCTATGAAAGACTGCCACCGGCAAATTTATTTCTCTACCGTTCAAGGTGTGCTTCTAATCAACCAAAGCTAGTGAATCTAAGAAAAATAACGACTTAAGTACAAATCAAACATTAAATAACAACTTTCAAAGCAACACCAATAACTACAGAATTATGAGCTACAATACATTTTAAAATTGCTACAATATCTGAGACGGTGAGTTGAGTACCAATGTTTCTATATGAAACCAATGAGGAGTAGCCTTTCGCCTAGTCGAAGGCGCACCAACACCACCATTTCTTTCACAAAGGACCCATTTGTGAACCCGATTTTAGAACTGTCTTCCCGAGTGATTTCTTTAGCAAAGGAAATGTGAAAGGAGTGAAAACATCGAATTAAACAATATTGTTGACTAATGACTCACACATACCTTTCCTTTTTGACGGATCACACGGACATTCATTGATCAATCGATCAAGTCGGATGATCAGCATGTTGGTCCTAACAGCGCTTTCATTGACAGAGGAGTCACGAATCTTCTTGAAAAACTCCGTATGTGATCGCGTGACTCCTAAAGACTCGATAAAAATCAGGTCGAAAAAGAGCAAAAAAAAGAAAAAAATACGTGCCTATTTCAGGTCGGATAGGTGGCGGTCGCATCAACGCTGGAGGCCGAGTAATCTTGGCTTTTTCATTGACACGTTCTTGTACAGCCGATGCCATGTTCGCCAGGTCGGCGACACTGTTCGAAACACCCAGATTTACCTAAGGAAAATAACCTTTAGCAAAAAAAAGTGATAAGTAAAAAATGATTGATAAAAAAGAAAGGACGGTACCTGCGACAACTCAGCGCTCATTTTCTGATCAAGTATCTTCATACTCCTTTTAGCCTTGTCGAAAAATCCTATGAAAATAGTACAATTAGAGTCCAACTAAAACACAAAACATTCTTATGAGCTATTTTGTAACGACGAACCTTTAACATTATCGATCACCGTTTCGGTGAGGTCATGGCCTCGCTCCGGATGAACAGAATCGACATGGCTCTGCAGTCGGGGAAAGTCACCTAGATCCACCATGCAAAATGGGCAGATGAACCCCTAAATGTCGAAAAAAATCATTGAAAAGTTCTGAAAAGGATGAAAATAGCAGATTCATTTGAAAATTGAATAGTCCCACCTGCCTAACTGCATCCGTCATCCTCAATTTCTTCAGCCCATGACGATGGATTCTTGAAACATCGCCGACTATGATGAAGAGTAAAAAAAAAGAATACAATGTAAATTCGAAAATAGGTAGCTCGAGCGGGGTTCGACACCACAGCTATGACCTTGAATCATGTGGATATTGGCAAAACTTTTTATGATTTCAAATTTTCTACCATTATTGACAAAACTTTGACCGTTACGACAACAAAAACCAGTAAAACAAACAAAAAAAAGTGGTATTGATAGAAAATCAAGGCCTAGGGGTTGCAATTTTTACACGAAACAAAATCAGTAGAACATTTAAAATCTACTGTAGCGACATGAGCTCTGTAAATTCGAGGACTAGAATTACCCAAGGATACAATGGAAAGCGAACCAAAAACGAAAAAGGTCACACAGAAAAGTTCAGAGAGCTGCAAAAACCAACAATCAACGTCAAGTAACACAATATTGAGCAATATTTCCCCAATCGCGAGAATCGAGTAGGCAAAGTGGAACCATCAGGCTATTTTTAAGAAAGTGAAAGCAATAGCTGCAACAGGTACATGAAAAGCTCAACGAAAGCACGAAACGCTAAAGAGAGGAAAGGTCGCTTATCGAATCAATTTAAGAAAGGGATCTCAAAATGCAAATGCAGTTTGAAAAACTTGTAAAACGCAGTCATTAAACTTATATAGTAAAAAATCGGTAATATATTAGAATCAATGATCTATTCATCCAAATACATGAACTCATCCAGGATTTTGTCATAGTGAAAAAGATCAAATACTTGAATCAGACGGAAATTCTCTTCCGTGATCCCAACGATACCCTGGAAATCAATTTAATGGACGTATAAAAGTCCAATTTACGAGAACTACAGAGATAAAGCTTGGGTTACCTGGACAGCAGGTAGCAGCAACATCGTATTCCCCACGCGCTGACCAATATCACGGACACCCATTTTATCGTAGAGATCGAACCAATCTTTATAAATTCGGTCCCTCACTTCACGCACCACTACACTACCTGATTCGCTTAGACCTGCCGCTGAAAATCGCTTTTGAAATTGTTGTATTACAAATATAAAGGAAAAGATAAAAGTGCCGACGTTGATCACTCCCCTAAGAGCGCGCCACATATTCGTCTTCCATTCAGAATCGTAGGGACATGGAGAATGCGTATTTGGCCTCTACAATAATTTTCAAGGGCCAGCCGCTATACCGTTTGCATTTCAGCACTAACAGCTTTTGCTTTGCGCCGCTCTTGTGTATGTACCACATGCCATGGACGTCAATTCACCGACCCCGGAGGGATGGAAGGCTTGGTTAGCCTGAGCAAGGATCGATCGCTCGACCGTGCGGAAGTTATCAGCGCATCTTACTACTGCATCACGCAGCGTATATGATTAAAAGAAAAACAAAAAAAGATGAACGTACAAGGATCGAATAAAAGAACCGCATTCAAGGCGCAGAATTCTATATCAGTCATCCCATTGTGATACATAGGACCGGATAACTGAAGGAGAAAATCCTTCAAAGATTCCACGAACAATCTAAACAGCACAAAGTAGTAAAGAACATAGCAACTTGGAATCAGTGAGAAAAAATAATCGATAAAAGTACAGGTGAAATTACTTGTTCAACGTTTCCCGATCCACATTCTCACCAGCTACTTTATTGGCTTCTCTGGCGATTGAATCCGGGTCACCCAAATCTGAGTATGTCCCATCGCTATGGAATATCCTTTAAAAATTACGTAAAAATAGTAAATGATAGGAACTAATAAAAAATAAAACAATGTAATAAAATAATAAAAATAGTAAAAATAGCAAAACCGCAAACCTGTTAGTCTGCAATCCACCAGCTAGCATAGTGATGTAGTATTTTTCGAGTATAGCAAATGCAACGGAAAATTTTTCATAAGGGCAATCTGAATGAAAAAAACTTCTTTTCACAAGAAAATACAGTTTTCAATGTATTCAATACCCTTTTCTTCTCCCTCTCTAAACCTGGAGCTATGATCAACTCCTGAAGACAACTTGGCCGTTAAATAGATACTTCAATATACCTTAGGAGCCAGAAGAAAAAGATGTTGAAATATTACCAACAACGCCAAAGTTTGAAGATTACAAAAGTATTAGATCTACTAATAGTACAAATAATCACCTTGTCATCTATGGCAAGATTCGGAAACGGCGGAATCGAATTCAAAAACTCCACCAGCAACGCAATATCGACTCGAAGACGATCTCGTCTAACTCGTTCGCCGAAATAGCATGCGGGTTTCGTTTCCTGAATAGAAAAATATTGTTTCAAGGACTTCTTCAATGCAAAAAACATTTAAAAGAACTTTGAATACGAAGAAATGAGCCAACAAATAGATAATTAATAGAACTTAATCGAACTTCAGCAATAACTATGAAGAGCTTCCTATTCCATCACGGACAGCACAGAATATTTGAGAAAATTTTAGTTCCACTTGATAGTGGTGGTTGGTATGAGGCAAAAACGCCCCCACATTGTCGCAACTCCAACTGGTTTCACGACATTAACAATAATGTGGTGATATTGAATGTGAAAACAGGTATTCCACTGTAAGACGGACAGGAACCAGAGACGTCTTCATTCGAGTTTTTTTACCCACATTGCTCGGACAGTTACCACTCAGAGAGGGAGAGAGAGTAGAGAAATTAAAGAACACCCACCAAAACACAATCGTATAAAAATTAACGTTGGTAGCCCCTCAGAACCGATGATCGACTATTTCCCCGAACATCTACGGTCAGAAAAAAGGTCGAAAGCGAACTGGATTTGCCAAATCACAGCTATCCATCTCCTGGGTCCAGATTCATCAACGACAAACCCACCATAAACCTTTGAATGTACCCTGGTCAGTGCGTTACTCATCATATAGTGGAAGGGTTAAGGTTTCAGTACACGTGGAAACAGTGGTAAAGAGAAAAGAGATTCACAGGGATCGAAATATTATTCGATGACCCGATCAAAAGTTTTCCAAAGTTTGGCTACATTAATACTAATAGTGAATAGTGTTGCTCTAATCACAACTATGCAGTTCTTCTGGGCCCAAATTCATCAACGAGAATCGTCATAAACTACTAAATATACTCCGATTGGGGCACAATACGCGATTCACCAAACACCGGCGGAACCATTAAGGTTTATTTTTTGTTCATGAAAAGTCTCGCACACGTCATTAGCGTAGCGAAGGTACAGAGACCTCGAAGTAGAAACAACGTATAAATCCCTCATAACCCCCGAACAAAACACGAGAGAAAAGGGAGCAAAAATCACTTTTTAGAAACGAACGCGATGGAACTCTAGAAACTAAAAACAATTACAAGAGATAATTCGAAGATTTAGAGAAGAAAAATCTTACCGGCATAGTTCCGCCGAGAATATCGCGTATCGAACTAGGGCAGTAGACGAGCCGCCTCCTTTCGAGCATTTGTTGATACGACTTCACCATCATCTCAATCATATTTCTTGACAGCACATCCTCTGACACTTCGCAATTCATGGCGATCGGCCGCATTACTGAAAACAACAACGATTCGAAGACAAATGCACGTTCGCCTTGAACACAATAACAACCGTGGATCCTTAATTGAAATCGTAGCAAAGTTACGGGCCAGCTACAAGTTTTGCAACCTCTATCTAGCAAGATTCACGTTTAAAAAAACTACAAAAAGTGCTACGAGAGAAAAGTTTTGGAAAGCCCGAAAGATCACACTGTGGCGGGAATTTTTAGTCTGTGTTCCCATTGCCTCAACCATGGTCTATGTGGAAAATTTAAGCAATAACTCGCTTTTTTGGACAATGCGAGACTAAAAATCACAATCGTAGGAAAATAAGCCAAACTAGAAAAGATTATTACCTTGGCTGGTAGGTGTAACTGGTGCGGAGTAGGATGGAGCGGCAGTTGACTCTTTGCTCTGTAAAGAGAACTGAAACCTTAAGAAAAAGACGAAAAGAAGCTAAAGCGTCCAGATCTTAATCAGTACTAAATTTTAAACATTGAATAGGGGAATTTACAACGTTGATAGCTCACAACTCAAAAACAAGTAGGGACTATTTTCAACAAATTAGTGTACTGGAGGAATACATAAGTGAATGAGTTTTTGGAATCCTGAGCACCACTTTCCTACAAAGGGCGAGGCAAACACAGGAGTATCAAGAGCCCTTAGACGGCCAAAATATAAACGAACAGTGGGTATGGGAGCTGGAAAGATGTGGTAGAGTAAGCACTAGAAAGGTAAAGAGGTGGAAAGACCAAGCGAAGTGATTCATTATTTCCAATTTTTTCAAAAGTTTCACACGCACTGGAGTCACTACACTCCCAGCAGAACGCAAACCTCAGTTTCGGAGCGTTTCGTTGCCGATAGAAAACTACATAAACCATCGTTCATGTCCACAGAATGATGAGGATTTATCAGCAGCTGCCCAACTTGAGATATTCTAAATACGAAATATTATGTAATTATTAAACCATACACTGTGAGAAAACAACGACATTGACGGTGAGATGCTCGCAGATGGTCCGGGGCGTTCACTCTGCAGAGCCGCACTTTCACTAAACATTAGAACTTTAGAAAAACCAAGGAAAACCCCAAAATCTAGCGCCTACCTCGAAAACGATCCAGGAGTGTTTGCTGTCCAGGTGAGGTCGTCCGAAAAGTTATTAGGACTATGAAGCACTGCAGAATCATTTTCTTGTGAGCGTCTCGCCTGTTTTGATCCGTAGGTGTCCCGATGCAGTTGGACCGCTAGAAATATGGCATATGAATGGATAAGGTAAAGGTTAAGTGCCCGGTGTTCATCACTCTTCTCAGGACGCGCCACGCATTTGCCTCCCGTTCACAATTGTAGATTAACGATGATTGCGTTTTTAGCCTATACATACAATGCGTGGGGCAGCCACTCTTCTGAACAATATTCCCACCTTCGCAGACAAGTCTTTATTAGAGCCCGGAGAAAAAAAAAACAATATATCAATCCAAGCAATACCTGCAGGATCCATTCCCATGAGAAGGCACTTTTGCATACGACAAGCTCGACAGTAGCATCGATGTTCTCAAAACAAAGCGTTTGAATAACAAGTCTGGAGAAAACTGTAGTGCTACATTTAGGCAAAATACCGTACCGTGACTATAGCTACAACGAGTCTGTTTTGAAGAGAGTAACTGAAACTCGTGATCTCGGTATAATTGTCAATTCCAATCTGAATTTTCAGACGCATATAAATCGAATAACTCAAAAAGCATTTGCTATAGTTTTCACAATTTTTCGTCATGTTAATAGTTCTGATCCTAGTGTTTACCTCAGACTATACAAATCATATGTCATTCCTCTGTTGGAGTATGGTTCACAAATATGGAGCCCTCGTACTAAAAAGCTTCAAAATGAACTCGAAAAGGTCCAGAAAACTCTTACAAAAATTTTGATGTACCGTTGCTATCCGGATCCAAACTATCCTCTCTACCTCCCCTGCTATAAAGATCGATTGAGAATCTTTAAACTTGACAGTCTCCTTAAAAGGCGAATTGTTCTAGATACAGTTTTCTGTTACAAGCTTCTCAAGGGTAATATCAGGCTGAGACCTAGTAAATATTGGGTCTTTAGACCCTGCCGGGGAAGAACAAGCGCGTTTTCTGTCACTCACCAGGCTTTGCAGAAATGTCAGTATGGAAGGGTTTACAACAGCATCTTCTTTCGTGGCGCCAGATGGCTCCAACGTCTTCCAGCGGATCTACTATGCGAATCAAAAGTTTCCACATTCAGACTTAAACTCAAAAAAAAAAATAAAATGAATAATGTTGGTCTCTCTTCGTCCATCCTATATAATTTTTCGGTGTTTTGAGTTTTGAATTGTTGTTTCGGTGAATTTTCCATGGATTAATGGGCGTTCCGTGAGCAGGCCTTCTATGTGTGTTTTGGTTTTTTTTTAGAGCATTTGACGTTAGTGACTCACTATAGCAAGCGCCTATTGGTGTGTGGAGGGATCGGTATGTATACTAGATATCGTGTTTTTGGGTTCATTTTTTTGTTCCTAATTTATCTTGTTATTGATTTTATCTGCTATATACTGGAGCTGGATTCTAAGATCTCGGTTCGCCCCCATCTTGCTTTCCTGAATTTATAACGGCTGTTTCCTACTGAAAATCTTAAGAGGTCAGCTGGGTGGTGGGCATACGGCCATCTCAGGGGGCTACAGGTGTCATGTCTATCTACACTGTTTGAGTCCGCGTTGAATTACTTTCATATTGATTTAAAACACGCCGCATTCATAGGACTTCGTCTGGGACATGCGGCTTCGTTGGCCCCTGGCCGCATTTGTATGTTTCTTATATTAGATGCTTTGGTTCATAGCATCTGAAGTATTTATTTACCTGCTTTCTCTTATTTTGGATAATTTGAAGTTTTTCTTTTCTAACTATCCAATATTAGGTTCTGCCAGAGTTGTTCCCTTTCCTTCACTCGGCTACTGGTGCTTGCTTTTGAATTTTATTTTCTGTGTGGTTGTCTGTTTTGGGGCTGCGGACGTTCATTGCATCCTTTGGAGAATTCTGATTCTTTGCTTTCTGTTTTTGTGTTTTAGTTCAAGTTCTGCCGCACTGTCTTTTCTTTTTGATTGCTTTTTTTTCTTTCTTTTCGTTACTGTCGATTATTGTCCATTTTCTTCTCGGTTGCTGTTTTAGCGCGTCTTACGGCGTAACAATAAATAAATAAATAAAAGCCTGAGCAAACAACCGAAGAAAAACAGATACGGAAAAGACGCGGGATCGAATGAGCCGCGATTTTTGAGATGATGTCAGCACCACCTCTGCAACATCTACTTCTAGTATACTTTGAACTAACCCACAGAAACGGGAAAATTGTACTGAACTCACTCTGATCAATAGGGCAGCTGGGATTTCCCTCTGGATGGCGACGGCATAAATATTTTCTATTTTCGGAAATTGTACGACGAAAGAAAGCTGAACAAGCGGCACATGAGAGTACACCGAAATGGATACTGCCCCTCGGATCCTCGCATACCTGGACATCAAAATGTAAAAGAAAAACACACGATATTCCGGGGAACATTTGTCGTAGTTAGAAGAATTCCGGTTGAAGACAAAAAACTTACCACGCAGGTTCCTACGAGAGGACCGTCACGGCTTCTTCTCGACTTGTCAGCCATGACGGGGGTTGTAGTCCCATTACTGACCACTCCATTAGCTACTGCCAATTCATTCTGCAAAGGGCAGCGATTTCACGAAAATTGGGGAATTTCATATTTGAAGCAATCATCTTTGATTTCATTTTTGCTGATTACAAATGCATAAGCTCAACTATTTCAACGTTGAGCTGGGATACTCATCTTACCCAGTTGTATTGGGTAAGATGATGGGTAAGTGTTGATAGCAGAACCGGGCCAGCTGCAAGGAGGTGCTACGGGTTCAGAGAAGAATAGTCGATCGGTGAGACGGATGAACTGCTCAAATGTACCACAGATACAACAATTGTCAGATCGAAAAAACTATGTCTGTCACGGATTTTAGCCAGGAATCAGAGGCGTTTCACAGAATATGAAACGTAAAACGAATATCTGGTCGTCCACCGAAAATCTGGGAAAGTTAAGGCCTAGATTTCCATGAGCGTTGCAAAGAATGATCAACGAATAGCTCCCACGAAATTATGACGGAAAAATTCGGCCAAGGGCTCGGGACTTTCACAACCAGTTAGAAGTGCCAAACAGTCATAAATTTTGACGAAACTTCGAATCTGGAAGTTATTTGATGCTCTGATCATAGATCTCACGCCAGTCTTTTGAATTTCTAACGAGGACCACACGAGTCGATGATATCCTCTAGTAGGGTGGTTCAGTCAAAATCACAGATTTCGCTGAAACTCTGACGAAGAGGATTATTTAGCATGACAGACACCATTCTTACATTCGTTTTTTTCAAATTTCTTCGGATGAGAAACACCCACGTAGCTCTAATGCCGCCAAATTAATGAACGATATTTGTGGCCATCAGCCGAAATTCGGAAAACGAACATAATTTCGCGATTACCATGCAAAATGACTGCCGCAGAAGAAATTTCAGCGAAGCCGACGTTCTTGACCGGACCACTCTGTTTAGAAATATTAACACGATGCGTGGACTTTCACCGAAATCAGAAGAATCAACAGCAGACTCATGATCAAAGCCCTTAGATGGAATTTTGACGAAAAATTTCCGATCAAAGCCGGTCATGTGGGTTTGAAGCTTCTATCTGGTAGCAAAATTATGATAAAGAAGCAAACCGTAATCGACCGAAACCCAACGTACCGTGTGAGTTTGCCTCAAAAAGGCTAGCAGGTCCGAATCATCACACTTGCCTGCCATAAGCTGCTGATGATCGCAAATCAATGATATGAAGTGGGCCGAAAACGACAGATAAAGAGCTGTCGCCGTTGTTCAGGAGTGATAGTGGAAGTGGGCGAGCAGCTGAGATTCTCAGCGCGGTACCGCATCGGAATTCTGAAATATGGGTAAGTGGAGACATGGGTGAAGTGTTACTCTACACCTTCGCGTAAGCAAAACGAAAACATGGTGAAAATGACCCCAAAGGAATTCCTTAAAAAGGCGTCGCCGGCGAAAACAAACGGTTCAGGCGAGGTTGGCCGCATAGTGGACGTGACTGCACAAGGGAGGTGGACCTTCGTGGGAGGTCCCAGCCACAAGGGAAATTTGAACCGAGTGGATGCTGGGTCGCAGGAGATGGTCCGTTCGAATCTTATCAAACTTATCACCTCTATCATACACACCTAATTGAGTTCACAGACATAAGTTAAAAGTCCAGACTTCAGGACCCGAAATGGTCATTTTTAGCGATTATTGTTAGATCTCATCTAAAGGTTGTGTTGGTGCTGATTATGAATCTGACCTCCTTTTCCGGAATTTAAATCGACTCATACCGTTAGCTTAGAACGTCCGTGAAGAACCACCGATTTCGCTAAAACTTTGCCTACGGGTTGATTTAGGGTGCTGTGAACGAATCTCGCATTTTCCCCAAAATCTGTGCTGATTGGGGTATGCAGCTGCGGGTACAAGTAACAATCGATGTAATTTTACTTGGCCTAATTTTCCGCAATTTTGAAACCGGACACCGGGCACCTTATCAGCGCTCCAAATAGCTCTGTGGACGAAGCTACGACAAAAAAAAGCGACCGATTAAAACCCGACCACTTTAGTTAAGGACGTAGGCAATCTTGGACGGAAATTTGAAAAAAAAAGATACTCTCATACGATTGTCCTAAATAGCGCAGCAAATTAATAAACAAATCAAGTTGGCTAAATTCTCAACACCAGAAATAACACCCGCACACTGCGTATTTCAATTTTTTTAATTATAATGGCAGCAAAAAAATCCCATCGAGGCCGAGTGAGTTGAGTGCAGGCGTTGAGCAATCCCCCAATGAAGCGCCGCCGCATTCGTGTTCCATTCAGAATCGTAGAGGTACATATAGCGAATGCGTGTTTGGCCTATACAATGACTTGCGAGGACCAGCCGCCAACTTACTCGACCCCGAAGGGACGGAAAGCCTGGTTAGCCGGCCGGAATCGATCGCCCGGCCGTTCGGGTGTCTACAGCGCCTCTTACCACTGTACCACGCCAGCCCTCAGCAATTATACTGGCATTAAGCATTTTGATTTTACACGAATTTTTGAAGTTGAATCGTTCAATAGCGGTATTCTGTGACTTTAGAGCTACCTTACCCATAATTTACTTGTTAGCCTTATCTCCACTCTTCAGGTTACACGTACAGTAGTTCGCCAAATGATATGTCACCTTGCATTTTTGGGTGCAGATCGCTGAAACCAAAAGGAATTTGATTCCAATTGATAGTTTTAATAACTCTCACCAAAAATACACTAATATATGCCCTTTTTAGAAATTCTAGATTTTTTGAAATTTTTTTAAACTGATTTTCATATGCATTTTTAAACGAAAGTAACTTAGGAACCAGTGAGCTTCTGCTTGTCCAGTGGTGATATTCTGATAGAGCATGATTAGCTTGTTATTGAAGGCTATGAATTTTCGTATCAAGTCATTAATGAACTGTAGGTTTTTCGCGTGAATTTTTTAATGGTCAAAAAATGGTAAAATCATGAGACAATCTTTCACATAAAATTCTATATATTAGTAGCTAGTGAATGAATTTGTATCAAATTTAGGCGTTCGATAGAGTGGGATTTTCTCTTTCGAACACATATTTAGGTTTCTAAAGCAGCCGCCTAATCACAGAGAAAATAGCTCTTAAAATCGCATTTACATAAATTGCCGTCTAGAGAATACACGGATGGCATTTGACTCCAGATTTCTCTAGTACATAGTAGACTTGTTGCTTGTTAGTTCCCTAACAAGTGTTAGAATAATTTTATTCCTGTGCAGAAAATCGTCTTGTATGTTGTAATGTTGTATGCATCACTACTCCCGCCGCCGTACACTATGCGGGTTAGTGCGGTAGTTTCAGTCGGTCTCACCAGAAGAAGATTTTATGCACAAGAGTAGGAATTATTTCGCTACCTGTTAGGGGCCTAATAAGCAAGAAGTCTACTATGCACCAGAGAAATCTGGAGCCAAATGTCCTCCGGGTATTCTTAAAACGGGCGTTTGTGTAAATGCGACTCCAAGAGCTATTTTCTCTGTGATTGGGCGGCTATTTTTTGAACCTTAGTATGCGTTAGAAAAAGAAAATCTTACTCTATCTAACGCGTCAATTTGATACAAATTCATCCACTAGTTAAAAATATATAGAATTTTATGTGAAAGATTGTCTTATGATTACACCATTTTTTGACCGTCAAAAAATTCACGCGCAAAAACCGACGGTTGATTAATGACTTGAAAAAAAAATCATACTCTATAATAACAAACTAATCATGCTCTATCAGAGTATCTCTACTGGACAAACAGAAGCTCACTGGTTCCTAAGTTACTTTCGTTTAAAAATGCATACAAAAATAAGTCTAAAAAATTTTCAAAAAATTTAGAATTTCCAAAAAGGGCATATTTTAGTGTATTTTCAAAAAGCGTTATTAAAGCTATCAATTGGAATCAAATTCCTTTTGGTTTTAGCGATCTGCACCCAAAAATGCAAGGTGACATATCATTTCGCGAACTACTGTATGTAGGACAAGCCCATCTACACGCAATAAACAGATGTCTCTAAATAAATTTAAAGGGGCTTTTAAACCTTAGAGGTTGCCCATTAGTTCCACATGAATTTTCTACTTTACTGTAACTGAGGTGAGAAATGAGTCACTCCGAACTCACAAAATCCAACTAGTGAATAAATAATACATAATGAATAAGTAAATAAACTGATTCAAGAATGTAAAGGTAACGATACATGTTATCGATCCAACAATTACCAGTGATAATTGCTGATCTTGCACTCTGCTTTCAGGTGCTGCGTAGAGAAAATAAGACCATTCCGAGTAAATACCAGAGCTTCAGCCCCTGATGCCCACTGAATATAAAGTAAGAATAAATAATAGCTGTCGTCAGCTTTGATAAATCATAAGTTCAATCCAGTAAACGTGGTATATCGGGTAACCAGCAGTAACAAACTGAGAAACAAGAACAACCAACTCTTTATTCGTCACCTAGAAAATTTCCACTACTGATCCTTGAACATCCTAGAGAGTTCATCGACTTTGAGGCGATGCTTCAGCTCTAGTTCCCGTATTTCGGCTTCCAATCGAGCAACGTTGCACATACGACGAAGGTGATCGACTTCGTTGCTCTTCGGCTCTTCTAAAATGAAAGAAACCTGTAAAAGACAACATTTATAGTTTCCGCTTTACTTTAATGAGACTTGGACCAAGAGTGCCCCACCAGAACATGACATCTACAAATTAAAAAAAAATAACAATGCCACAAATTGAACGACACAGGATGTTTCTGTTCTCTTTTCCACGTGGACAGTACCCCATAAAAGGTAAGAAAGTAAGAAAACAGGAAGAGCAAAAAAGAGAAAAGAAGTTAAGAACATATTAAAGGCAAATATATGACCTTCAGAGTGCTCTTCCTGCTTCTGCCCGAGGCGATGGAAAGTGATTGAGCCGTTGAAGGAAACTCTGAAGCCGTTCGCTGTGGGAGTGAAAAATCTGCAAATAACACTTACGTTTTAGCTGCTGGGAAACAGGGCGATTATAAATCTCTACCCAAGGAATCAAAGAGTGTACGAGGTATAGTGGAAAAAGGCGCTTTTGACACCTGCACGGTAAAGCGGTCGATCCTCGCCGGACACGACCAGCCTTGAATCCCTCCGGGGTTGGGTAAATTGGTACCTGTCTTGTCTAGGAAGGTGAAGACACTGGTCTGAATAGCGGCTGGTAATTATATAGGCCAAATAAGCATTCGTCTTAACTCTACGATTCCGAACGAAAATGCATGGCGCGTCCTTAGGGGACTGATCAACGCGGACTGCCTAACCTTTACCATTTACTCAAGCAATCTGTCATCTACATTGGTTAACGAAAAGGCATACTTCTGTGAGAGGAAGGTATCTGCTTACCGTAAAGCCGAAGTTCCTATGGCCGACAGGTGAGCTCTTAGAAGAGTCCTCAAGGGTAGGCGAATTTCGGAGGTTTCTTGGCGGCAGTGGTCAGGAATTAGTCTAGAAATGAAGGAGGAACTTCTATCCCGCACCGTACCACTCCCATCGGATCCAGAGGGTTCAGCCATGGTTTAGGGTATCTACACCCTAGTGCTGTAAAGCGTAGATTAATTACACCTAGCAATATAAATAAATAGACTCAGCATACCTGCGTTTACCATCAGGCAGTTCACATCCAACTCTGGGATACACCGGTGGTACAGGGGCTTATTGAGCGGTGTCTACAGCTACCGTACGTCGCCGTGGAGCATTATTTGAAGCTGGTCCCGGGCAGAAGGTGTCCGATTGCGAATGGAAGTAATCGATAGACTTACCGGTTTTGTGAGTTAAAAATTTCAGTAATTGTTGTTGTTGATACTATTATACATTTGTCACATTCTCGAGTTTCTAGCTTATTTATCGTATAATTGATCTGGGTTTCAGAGCGTGTGTACTTTCATTAAATAATGCATTTGTTTCAGAAAAATAATTATCACTAGTAAAGGTTGCTGTCACTTAATACCATAATAACGAGTCTCTAAGACTGGCAGTAGAGCTTTAGGGATGCTTTTACTCTTGTGTTCGATAACTGCATTTATTTGTTCTTTTATTTGAAAAATAACATTTTAGTTACCATTTTATCTAAAAACTGATATCCTTTTCCAGGCCAACATGTAGTCCGTATCACAAAGGATTTTAATTGGGGTGCTAACCATCCGAGTTTTCTTAGATTCATGTTGCTTCTGTTTTCATGGTTGCTTTGATCACTTTCACTCTTAGCGCACCTATGAGTGCTGTAAAAAAAAATAAGGCACTATTCAACTTAACGGACTTCAGCACTCGATTTTTTCAGTCAGAAATTTTTTCCTCAGAAATTCGCTGAAACTTTGCACAGGGGGGTAATTGAGGGCGCTGATCACGGATCCGCTGTCCGTTTTTCACGTGGGTGGTCTCGGACAACCCAAATCGCTACGTGGGTGGTCCAGTCTCGCTGAACTTTGCCTATGGGGGTTCTCTGGCGTCCTGAACACGATGGTGAAGTCCGTTTTCCAAATGACGGCCGAATAGGGTAGTTATAGGTGAGTGTCACCAGGTAAGGTCGGTAGGTACCCACCTGTAACTACCGTATTCGGCCGCCATTTCGAAAACGGATTTCACCATCGTGATCAGGACACCAGAGAACCCCCATAGACAGAGTTTCAGCGAAATCGGTGATCCTGAATGGACCACCCAAGTAGCGATTTGGGTGGTCCGGGACCACCCACGTAAAAAAAGGACGGCAGATTCGTGATCAGCGCCCTCAATTACCCCCCTGTGCAAAGTTTCCGCGAATTTCGAAATTCGGAAAAAATCGAGGACTGGATTCCGTTAAGTTGAATAGTGCCAAGAGGAATTCTCCCCGCGACGCCGTATGATTGGAGTCGGTCCGTGTGGCCTGTGCTCTTATTCGCTGGCTCCTTCCTTTGCCCCGCCCACTCAGGAGTTGGAAGAGACGAGTATACGGCCCTATGATTGGAGAGAGGAATATAATTGCAGGTGGACCCATATTGTGCACTGGCGTCATGTTAGGCGCAATTGGTGCCACTGCGCGTCATGTTAGGCGCCATTGGTGCAATCACTCCCCATTAACTGCCTGACCGGCAACGGACTGGGAGCGGCCCGTCATAAGGGATCCGAGAGAGTTTCCCAGGCGGTGCAGATGGGTAAGTGGCAGTGATGGCTGTTATCGTAGGATAGTTCAGGGTTCGGATCCTTTCGCAGTCAATAGTTTTGCAATGCTTAGGATGACTCACCCACCCCGGAACTCCTCCCCTAGCCCGACCGCGTGGCGAAGCCACGCGTTCTCGGTCACTCCTCTCTGTGCACACTATTTCGTCGCCAATGGAATACGTTTAGCGTGTAGTATTATCGCGCTAGTTGAGTGGGGCGCGGAATGTGCGCTCCAGTGACAATAACGCGCACCAATTACGCCTATGCTGACGGTAACCAATATGGGTCCACCTGCAATTATAGTCGTGTTGATTGGAGTGGTCCGTATGGCCTGTGCTCTTCCTCGCCCGTTGCTCCCCTCACCCCGCCCACTCTCGAGTTGAGGAGACACGAGCAAACGAACGCATCGATAGGTAGCTAATGGCTGAACAATTTTGGAGCGCTCATGCCGTGCCGACCGGCCAATAGCGTCGGGGGGGGGGGCGGTCCATAGACGCATGCCGAGGGCGTGGTAATAACGACTCTCGATGGGGTTCAGGGGGGGGGTGGGGCGAATTTTCAGCCACTAGCGACAAATTGATAGCGCGCGAGCCCAAACGGCCCCTGGTATTGTCACCTCAAGCATGCTTTTCACGCCAGAAGATGGCACAACATGAAACAACACGGGTGAGGGACGTTTGGGCCGAATCGTAAAACGACGCCATGCAGGTGACAATACCTGCGGCGCTTCTCCGTCTGCGGACCATGTGGGCCCGGGTTGGCCCGCCCACCACGGCTCCGCCGCGATGCGGCGGACCATGCCGCCCTCCGTGACGGCGCTGAGATGACTCGACGTCGTAGAGTGAGCCACGCAGGTCGACCAGGCTCGGTGCCTCGGTCATTGATTACTTACCTTATTGTTAGAACAATAACAAAAACGCTATGAATGCTCGAACCAGTACAAGTGCAACATGATTCCGCAACAAAATTCCGAGCTCTTTGTAATGAGCACATCCGTACGTTTGCTTAAGGTACCGTTAAGAAGAAAATCTCAGGTTTGGAAGGCGAAAGTGTAGGTTACGTCTACTTGTTACACTAGAGCGAGAATTTTATTTAACGCAATAACTACAGCATGCTGAAGGGTCTAAATTTTTTTTTTAAATTTTCTAAATTCCGAAGCAGCGTTATTGAAGCAGCCAGCTCAGGATGAACACAACGAGACCCTTCAGCATGCTGTAGTTATTGCGTTAAATAAAATTCTCGCTCTAGTGTAACAAGTAGACGTAACCTACACTTTCGCCTTCCAAACCTGAGATTTTCTTCTTAACGGTACCTTAAGCAAACGTACGGATGTGCTCATTACAAAGAGCTCGGAATTTTGTTGCGGAATCATGTTGCACTTGTACTGGTTCGAGCATTCATAGCGTTTTTGTTATTGTTCTAACAATAAGGTAAGTAATCAATGACCGAGGCACCGAGCCTGGTCGACCTGCGTGGCTCACTCTACGACGTCGAGTCATCTCAGCGCCGTCACGGAGGGCGGCATGGTCCGTGGTGGGCGGGCCAACCCGGGCCCACATGGTCCGCAGACGGAGAAGCGCCGCAGGTATTGTCACCTGCATGGCGTCGTTTTACGATTCGGCCCAAACGTCCTTCCCCCGAAACAACACTAAAGGAACACTAGAAAGTAGACGAGTACAATGATGCACCACTATAAATTCGTAAAAAATAAAGGGCCAACCTTCCATACGTACTTTGGTGGTTCTCAAATAAAATAAATAGAATACATGAAATCCTTTTTCATGACGTCATCCTCTCAAAATCCCGCTTTGAGTGTTGTCCTTAGGTTATCTGATTGAATCAGTAGTCTTAGGTAGTTGATTGGACCAGAATTTGGTGGGTTGTGGTTTTATCGATGCTATCTTATCAGCTTTCCTCAGTTGGTGACCGAGTGTCGTCTGGCTGATGTTACTTCTAGGCATACTGCTGATCAGCGTTCGATTTATCGACTGCTTGACGCTATGTGATCCACCAAACTCTTTGGTGAGGGTGATTGGTGGCTCGACAGCTCCAATAGGGTAAGGTAGTTTCCAGTATCCTCATGTCATTTTCAGGATTCTCTTATTTTTGGTTCTGTTCGTAGCCTGCTTAGTGGGTGGCGTATAGAATATACCCATGACTGACTTGGCTAGAATTGTTATCTTATCAACGCATCGTTCCGTTTCGATCTAAAAATTAGTGAAACTTTTAAAGTCTATATAATGAATAATAGCAGTCCGCTTTTCCAAATCTTGGGTGGAGAAACCGTGGATTAATGCGCTTTTCAAGAAAACAACCGGATAATAACTCACTACGCACTCAAATAGTAATCGATTGTAGTCTCAACTTTCCTTCCATCGCAATAAATCCTTTGGTATTGGATTTGTAGACAATCAAACTTCCACGGCAACTGCTTTCCTATCTAAAAAAAACTAACTTGTTAGTTACTGATGACAATTAGCCATTGATTAATAAATAACCGTTCAATCGATTCGAAAGACGATGCAGAAACTACCCATGGCAAGCGGCGGTGGTGTTCTACGACGGCTCCGAGCAGGCGATGATGTGCGGCGCGACGATTGTCGATGATCGTTGGGTTCTTACTGCGGCACACTGTGTGATGTAGGTTTTTACTCATGTAAAATGACCTTTATTTTATATAATTCAGTATGATCATTCGACCAATGTTGATATGATTTTAATTTCCCGCTTTTTATTCTCTATTCATTGCTCATACTTTTCCTACTGTCGTTTTGTAACATGAAGGCTGCCACGAAGGCATCTACCGGGTGGACATCGTAGCAAAACTATAGACATTAGAGATAAAACTGTAAGCATCAAAAATCGAAACACAGAAGAAAGAATTATATTTGGTTTTTAAGTACGTTTGCCCTTGCTTTTGGCCTCTTCGGAACTTTGAGGAAACATGCAACAGTTCGTGGTTGATCAAGCCGGTGACAGGATTTTTTGTCTTTGTTGACCTAACTGAGAATTTAAACGACGAAAAAAGGTAAATGGATTGGGAAATGTGACCGATGAAGAAAGACAGAAGCTAGTAGAAGCCTTCGCAAAATTTTGCAAAGGGACAGTAGGAAATATCATAGTACGAGGAACAAATAGAAAATAAAAAAAGGGGGAAAGGAAAACGATAATGGAGTTGCTTAATCAGGAACACCTGGAAAACGGCATTCATCCTAACTGGATTGGGAACGGTGACCGATCCAAGACACACAGTTCACGTGGAAGAAGCAGTGATTCATCCGGATTACGATGAAAATGAAATCATCAACGATATAGCTTTGGTGAAGGTAGGCCTTGCAATCTAAAAATTTATTAGAAAAATCAACACAACCTTATTTAATTTTTTTGCACAAATAGGGTATTTTAGAGTAAGAAATCTCTGTTGAGACGAGGTGTTACCGCTGTATGCTTCACCCGGGACGATACCCGTCTGCTCGCCTCAGCCGACACCGCTATTGTGCTAGGATTTGGGCTACATATTGGTGAGGACTGTAGATTATATTCATATTGTTTATTTTAACATTTTTCAATTTTCCTTAGCAAATTCATATTTGAATACTACCTTCCACAATTCGATACAACAGGCTTTTAGTGAGCCGAACCGGAGACGAGTTAACCATGGGTGTAAGCGACGTGATTCTTGGAACAACTTTACCCATCATTCCGCGTCGACAATGTCAGTGAGTTTCTCCTAGAATTTACCTTTTTTAAGAATTCTGTAAAAAATCCACATAGCTACTCCGGGTATGGTAGGCAAATCCATTCGAAATCAATCAATTATTCAATGACCTCCACCTGATTTAAGTTAGGTCTTACATTGTTAAGGAAGAGTCAAATAAAAACAGAAAGAAGCAGGAATAGAAGGTAAAAGAAGTATTAGGAATATGAAATAGAAAGAAATGGAAAGAAACAGAAGAACGCAGAAGTTAAAATCTTACCCTACGGCAACGTTGAATTCAAACTAATTATGTGGAATGCAGAATTTGTCTGTAGTGGATCCCGTCTGTAACATTTCCTCTGCAACTTTACCCTGCGCGGGCACGACTGTCGTAATATTGACAATACTCTCTACTCATTAATTATTTCGTTTTACGAAAAATTCAGATCAGAATGGTCCATCCTATCGGGAGGAACGATGAGAATCACTGATAGGCAAATCTGTGCGGGATCGCTACTGCACGGAACGGCTCCGGTAGGTATCTCTTTATCATTTTCCAGCTTCTTAGGTCACGTTACCCGTTTCAGGGCGATAGTGGCGGTCCTCTACTCGTCAAAGACCCTCTGGGCAGGCTGGTACAAGTCGGGGTAACGTCCTACGGTGCGGGAGGAGTTCAGGGTTTACTGGATCAGAGTACTTATCCAGGTAAGATCGTTACCTCTTTGTGCTGTATGCTTTCTAACCAAACTATATCGAACATAACCATGAGTGTGAACTTTTACCAAACTGTAGGAGTCTACACCCGGGTCTCGCCCTACATTCCATGGATGGAGCTGGTCACAAACTCCGCGTCTGTGTCACTTGAGTTAATTGCTTTTCTCGGGTTGTTTATCTTCTGTTCATGCGAAGGCTAACAAATTAGATTTATTTAATCGATAGTGATGTATTTTACCCGATTCTTGAAACACCTACAGCGAGAACCACCACTCGTCACTCGGTCACCATGAGATGTATCTGAAAGCAGAATTATTGAAAAGCATAAATTATCAGTTAATATAATGATTGCATTTTTGACGTTGGATAAATTATTTAGCTAAAATTGATCCAAGATGCTTCATAAAGGAATGATGGAAATTAAGCATCTGATCAATTACTGATTCTTGGAAAAAAATGAAAAGGAAAAAAGAGCTGTTTGAGTAAATCCGATGCGGAAGAATCGATTGGAGACTTTGGTTCAGCGGTTCTACATTCGAAAAGAATTCCGATTTTTATTAGGTAATATACCCTTACTTCAGATCCATATATTACCCACAATAAAAATTGATTAAGTAGGATTCACGAAAATTTTTCGAATAAAACCATTCTTACGCCCTTAGGCCCCTTTAGCAAGCAGCATTCATTGATTGACTTTTGCTCGCGACAATCGCTAACATGGACGTAACTGGTGCTGAGACTAATCGACAAACAGCTGTAGAACGCTCAGTATACTCTGGGTCTCTGGCGAAAAAAGAAAAGAACGCAAAGTAAAATTTTCAAAAAACTAACCTCTGTGGCCGACTCGCGTCATCTCGGAATTTTTCAAACAGGAATCTCTGTTCTTCTTTTCTCACTTCAACACAGCTATGAAGTTTCGGTGGATGTTTATGAGCGGTTCGCGAGAGATCAACTCGTCCAAACTTCAATGATGACGGATTACTGTATAGGCTAGTATCCTCCAAGTGTCTCCAATAGGCATCCTCTTCGAATTCCGCTAAATATACACTTCCAGAAAAAATTTAAAAAAACTCAAATGTTCCTTAAAGAAATAAAAAGCTAACGTGGAGAATCCGCCTGAAGACAGTCGACTGTGGCGAATGAGATCACAATATTACGATCGAGTATGTAGCTCAGCTCGATGTCATCGTCGTCGAGGCCAAACGGTCGCATCAGGTCTTGGCCAACCTGGAGTGCTCAGCTCTTTAATATTAAAATCACAATATTAGTAATTATATCATATTTCACCTTGTACCAGCCGACGTAGAACAGAAACTGAACGACGGTGAACAGCGGAAAGACGGTGTCGATCTCATTTTCCTCGTCAATGTGCTGCCTACCGAACAGGCAGAACACAAAGAACGAGTAGGTGGCGAGAGAGGCTACCTAAACACCGATACAAGTTTTACTTTTCCCAATTACGACCTTTGTTTCACTTCGTATCGCTTACCTGAACGCCCTTAAAATTCATACACGTGAATAAAAGGCTCTAAGATTCCCCTTAGATACCACTGGATTGAATTCTATTCAAGAAAAGAGCTTATACGAGCGTATATGCTCCTACCAGCCCTTCTCCAAGGAAAAAATTGACGAGATTACTTTCCGAACATCACCTGGGTATAAACGAGCGGTACACAGACCCAGTCATGGCAGAAGAGTTTACGAAAAGATGTTCGGTACTGTTTCATCTCGTTTACGAACACCGACAGGTAGTAGGTAGACGCTCTTCCAGCTTCGACCTGGAATGTTCGTGACTTCGGAATGGTAGTGGTTCAATCAACAAATAAGGACTTCGGAACTTTAGTGGTTAACAAATATAGTACATAGCTAAGAGTTTTAAAGTAAAAAATACAAAAACAATAAGAGCAAAGCGAATGAAAAAGTTTTCCACCTCTCTTGAGACAATTTGCTGCGTCCAGTGAAGAGGCGCCATCCATCTTACGCCTGGTGCTGGGTTCTGGCAATAATAAACTTATACTCAGTTGGAAACATCGGTATTACGGTAACATGTATAGAGTCGGCTTTGGTTTCCTAGTTTTCAGAGGAAACTCGACGAATTGTTGAACGAAACCACTGCTAAACATGTACAATATGGAGCCTAGAGGGTGGGACTATATGCGTTCTAAAGCTGTGGGGCAGCAGGGCCCCAAACTAGGACGTGGTCATTCTAAAAAGAGTGGGAGTTGCTCTGAGTTAGGTGGAAATACATTCTTTCCAGCAATATATTCGGTCCAGTGGTATTCGGTAGACGTCGGTACCAATTTGTCTCATATCGGAGATACAGGAAACAGGGTTAACCCGACGAGGATCGATCGCTTGACCGTGCGGGTCCAAGTAGCGACTCTTACCACTAAATCGCGCGCGCCCTATATGTGAATGTATTGAAAAACCTCACCTCCATCTTCTCCAGCCGCACAAACTCGGTCTCCGTCATCAGCCCGGCGTCCACCAAGTTTCGCACATCAGGAAATCGGAGGCGAATTTTATCCGAGACATCTCTCCTAAATATTGTTACGATTCACTCTTCTGAATAAAATGATATATTACAGATATATTATACTATTAAAGATAGTCACCCTATCAGAAAACACATAATTTCAGTGAATCCTATGTGTTATTTAGTTTGATTCTGCTAATTTTTTTTGAGTTCCAAATCTCTCCACCCCTCTACATCTTATTATTTTTTTCTGATGAACGTACCAAAACTTCATGGTTCCTGGTTGTTCTGCTTTCTCTTTCTATCCATACATTGCACGCTTAGCAGTGCATTAGATGAATAAATAAATAAATAAATAAACAAATAAATAAATAATCAACTGACCATGCGAGAGCGGCGACCAAATTCAAATATCGAGCAATTTGGTGGCGCTTTTTTCTTGCATCTTCTGTGTTTTCGTGGAATATCAGGCAGATTATGGCCAACAGATCCTCCGGCCAAGAGAGACACTCGAACTGACGCCACCACCTGGAAAGTCGAAGCGGTTGCTTTGAAAAATTATTTTCAAAAGTGGATTCAGGACTTCGACGGCATGCATAGCTGCAAGTACGTAAGTATGATCGTTGGCTTCATAGGATTGGATTTTAAAAGAAACCAAAGTATAGTCGTTCATCACCTCAAAGAGAAAGGTGAAATGATTGGCGCTGATGTCTCCTGGGACACGCCATGCCTTTAACTTCCATTCAGAATAGTAAATTCGCGAAGAGTGCGTTTATCTCTATACAGTGACCTCTCGTCAAGCCTAATTCTGCATTCTCTTTCAAAACGTATACACGATTCTGAATAGAAGTCGAGAGCGTGGCGCATCCGGAAGCAAATGACTAGTATCCTCATGAGGTTTCCCGGATAATAAAGGAATTGCCAGCTAATTTCCACATTTAAACTGATTAGTCTTGATAAGGGATGACTAAAGCACTTTATCAATAACTAAGGCGATTGTACCTTGAGACCACATTCGAGACGTAAAAACCCAGCACAAATGTCAGAGGAATCAATCGAGTGTATTCGTTGAACGCTCGGCACAGCATCTGGAACTTTTTCCTGAAATTATGAATTACACCCTACTAAAAATAACTTTAATATGGATGAAAATCAATTCTAGCATTGATCCAATTTCAGCCACTGATCATATAATTATAAATTACACCTTACCAAACGTAAACGGCAAAGGTGAACTGGTTCGAGCTGAGTAATCCCTTATGGTCGCGCCACGCATTCGTCTCCCATACAGAATGGTAGAGGAATAGTGAATGCGTATTAGGCCCATACATTAACTTGCGGGGCCTAGCCGCTTTACAAAGTCAATGTCTTTACCTTCCCAGACAAGTCTGGTACCAATTCACTCAACTCCGAAGGGATGAAAGGCATGGTTAACCCGGGCGGGGATCGATCGCTCGACGGGTGTGGGTGTCAGTAGCGCCTCTTACCACTGCGTCACACGGGCCCATGACAACATTACTAGCATACTCAATTCAATGATTAATTTCATTCGATTTTCGGCTATGTAACTAACTTACGGTTTGAAAACAAAAACTTTTCGTAATTTTCTCAATGGATTAACGAGCCAAAAACCTCCTCTCTTGACAAATTTTTTCGAAGTAGAAGGCGGACAAGAGCAAAAATTAATTTAATAAAAAAATGAGAAAAACCTGTAACTGGAGTGCTCATCGTCTATAGCCGGAATACCGTAAGCCGAGAATAACCGGACGGTATAGAAGAGCACGAGAAACACGACCAGCTCAATCCAAACCGACCGCCAAATCGAACCCTTCCAACGCAACAGCAGCCGAACAAAGTTACCCGAATATGAGACCGTCATTTTACCCTGAACTGACTAAAAATCATACGGAAATGTCAGTTTGAGTAAAAAAACGTCCTGGGCAAGAGAACAGGTGAGATTTACGCTTATGAAAGTGACAAAACACACGACAGAGAACTAGTTGACGGCACGTCTTTCAACAATGAAGCAAGTCCTCGATTGAACAATGAAAAATGAAGCGACGACAAGTGGCGGCGAAGTACCCACTCATCCTCCGGTTAGCCCCGGGTAGTGGGTTTTCTTCCGTCAACAACAAAAAATAGCAAAAAAATTGGCAACTCATTTAGGTTTGGGACAGGTAAAGGCAAAGGTGTTGGCGTTGATCAATCTCCTAAGATCGCGCCACGCATTCGCCTTCCATACAGAATCATAGGGGCATGTTGAGTGCGTATTCGACCTATACAATGCCTTTAGGGCCGGCGGCTTTCCGAAGTCACTGTTTTTAGCTCCCCAGACAAGCCTAGTACCAATTTACCCAACCACGGAGGGATGGAAGGCTTGGTTAGTCTGGGCGAGAATCGAATACTCGACCGTGCGGGTGTCAGTAGCGCTTCTTACCACTGCACTATGCGGGTCCAGGATTCTGTCAGGCAAAAGAAAATTTGCTAATCGATAAATCTAGCCTATCTTTTGAGAAGTTCGAAAAAGAGCAGCACTAAGCTCTGGCGAAAGCGGAAGTCTACCAAGGGGCAGAGATCCATACTCAGCCAGGTATTGAGCTTGTGACGAATGAATAGAGTTGTTGAATAACATCCCTGCAGTGAGGTTCGTTGCATTTCAAAGCTCCATTGGATCATAATAGGCCTGATGTTTGGCTAGTTACCATGGGAAAATGTGAGGCTTCCCGTAGTAACCAGCCGAGAGCGAGTTATTATCAGTTGAGCACGTCACTTGAATTTAGATGCTCTAATAAGAAGTGAGCGGAATGTCGCCACACCAGCCCTCAGGCGTCACACGTCAATCAACCTCCCAGGAGCCGTAATTGTTCAGAGGCGATGAAGGGAAGTTTAGAAAAATTGAAAAATTCTCTCGAGTGAGAAAAATTTTCTCGGAGAGCTTGGGTCTTGAATCCCAATAAACCCACTCAGCGAAATTCGTTATCTAGTCTTCAAAAGAAAAACTTAACACCCAAGTTTACACCTTAGTGAGTAACTGAGAGACCGTGAATAATGTGGTTGAGTTTTCCGTCCAATGAAGGAAAATCAACACCTGACAGAGCCTCCCCATATATGCACTGTAGGAAGTTTAGGAAGGTCAGAAACGATAAAAGAAGAAGCGCTATTGCCCTTAGGACTTATAAGACCTCAATGTATTCCAGAAACGGCCACAACCACGTCGCTAATCACTTAAGCTTTGGTGATAAGGAGCCAAGCTGATGAGTAACGGGGAAATCTACATAAGTGTTCACAACACGGATGATAATTAGAAAATTACAAAACTGCAGGGTGATGGGGAATCGAACCTGCCTTCATAAATTGGCAGGAACCTGAAAATGGGGTAACGGGTAAGCTGGAGGAATAGTGAAATCAATCGAGTTGGAGTGGCACATAGAAGTTTTGATACAAGCAAACCTCATGGTGACAAGGGTAAAGAATTGGCTGGTGCTGAGGTTAGTGGCGGTCAGTCCCTGGATACCTAGAGCCATGAGCTCAAGAAAATGACAGGACAGGGGGTAATGGGTAAAGCTGGGTGGATAGGAGTTCAGGAGTCACTGTCGGCCTTACGACAGAGTTACAAGCGGTTCATCTTGATACAACGAGCTCTCAATGTTGATCGAGTTCCTACGGGAACATTGACGGGACGGGCGCAAACACTCGAGTATCCATCTACACACAGATCAATTCATCGGTATCGGATCAAATTCGAGTTTTGCACGGTAACCACTTTAAATTTTCCGCCACATTTTACCCCAACTGTGCTCTCACCTGGCCAGCATCGTTTTCCTTGGTGGTAATTTTCGTGAGAAACGTCCCGATCGCTTCCAAAGTCCAGAAACCGAGACTATATTAACAATTATAATAATAACTGTAATAATACCATAATATATATTTGGAGATGCTAGGAAAACAATTCCCGTCCGATGTCAGTGTTTTGCGAATAACCTAGCATCTCCAAATATATATGTCATTCAACTAGTTCTCGTCTATAAACCGCTAAACAAAAAGCGGCAATTAACAGACTAGTTTCGTGTAATACCGAAATAATATTTACAGCGTAGTTGTACTCCAGTCAACAAGCCGAAATCGGTACAAGCTTATTTTGGCTGAAAGGAAGATACCATAGATTTTTTTGCTGTTACTGAGTTCCCTAATTTCTAATTTATATTCCTTTTTTCGCTTCCTTACACCCTTTTGTTAATTATTGAACTAAGTTTCTATTAGAAGATCCGAATAAAATCTACGGCCAAACAACTTAGGCTAATTCAGCACCCCCAAAAGTCAGGTCACCTTCAAAAGAGCGAGCGTGATCTATAAGAAACCACTAGATTTATTACATTGCAAAAATAGTTGATTGGAAATTTCTTTGCCGACAAAATAATAGAAGACGTTCTGGCAAAGTATTTATGTTGAAAGACTCTCCAATTGAGGAGCGGCATCAATCCCATCCTAAAAATAAGGATGAGGGAGCATCAATTGACGTCGGCGAATTAAAACTAAAACGTATCGACGCGGAAATTCAAAATAACAGCTTCAATTTAATGTCCTCGGCGAATTAAAACTAAAACGTATCGACGCGGAAATTCAAAATAACAGCTTCAATTTAATGTCCCACGGATCGTTGCTTTCATAATGAGAAGCTTAATTATCCGACTATTAGGCAGGCACAACAAGAGATGGCCGGCAGAAAGACGACGTATCGAGTCGTTCCCACGAGATCTGTTACATAATTGGCGTTCCTGACCACCCTCATTCGACACCTGAGGTACCTGAGAGACGGCTATTTTTGAATTAACTTTTGGTGACAAATAGAAACGCGAATTTAAGATCAGTAACGATCCAGACTTCTTAATTCCCGTCACATTTGTCACATAAAGTCACAAGTTTGAAGAAAAAGTTCGCCAATGCCAGATGCACGACGGAGAACAGCTGTAATCTTTTCAGAAGAAATGAGAAAGAAATAAAAAGAGTAGAAGAAATGAAAGAACGAAAAAAGAAATGTCTCGGAAAAGGCGCACCTCGAAAAGAACGAAGCTGGGCGTGGCCTATTCCTTTGCTGTTCCCCCGCCGCTTTCCTACCCTCCTCCTCGCTCTGAGCGAATGGGAGCTCTAAAAAACCAGTGAAAAGGGTATGAACCACATCGATCCGATTTGCAACATTACACTTACCCAGTAGGTAACCCGATGTGCCCGGTTAGGCTAGACGCTTGCTCTCTTGTGAAAGGTAGAGGAAGACGTTCACCGTTGATCGCTCCTCCCAGGACGCGCCATGACTTTGACTTTCACTCGGAAGTGTTGGGGCTCTACGGAAAGCTTGCACATGGAGTTAGTTTCAATTCTTGAACATCACGAGTGTGCACGGCGTACTCTCATGGGTACGGAATAGCCAAAAAAGGCGATTGATCGTAAAAACATCGGATGGAATGTAGCACGAGATGCGAATGGCTGAGAGCCAATTAGCTAGGCCGCCCAGAGCCTCCGGCTTATCGATCAACTTAACGGCTCAGTAGCTTAATTATCGCCTCAGGGACTACATCATCTATCTCCTTTGGGGACAACACGGGACCAAAATCTTTTCTTCTAGAAAAACCCTTGTAAATATACGACAAATTTGCTACATAGCCTATCAATAATGTATGATAAGGCATCCGTTATCATAGAAGACATACAGGAGCCCGTGGCAAGTTTGGTTACTGCATTCCTTCCCCGTACACCTCTTCAGATGGCTGGAAAATAAATCATTCGAGGCTCCGTCCCATCTTCACACAAAACAAAATTAATCTCTTCGCAGGATTCAAAGCTGAGAAATTTTAAGTCGGCAATTCCACGTCAAGGGATCTATAGAAAGTGCCGAGAGATCTACCGTAGGCCCTAATTAAAGAATTAGATACAAAAGAATTTTATATTAAATTCACTCCGTAAGCCTTTAAATAAACAATGCTAAATACTAGTGGATACAGTATGAGGGCATTTGACCTAAAGCACCGTTACCAAGAAGTAAAAGATCTCCCGTTTAACTGCAAAATAACAGCTGCAATCGATATGTCGAGAATTCATCCGAATAAGTCCATTTTGTCCGATAATCGTAAAAAATGGAAAGAGCAGAGATATCTTTCTACTTCCCTTGGGAAATAGGAATAAAAAAGCAAAAAAGCATCAAAACAGACATTGCTTTAAGCAACGTGGTGAATAACTAAATAAATAAACGAATAATTGAATAAAACCCGCGAACTTCCTTTTCTCGTGAAGGGAACCACCCATTAACTGTGCGAAAAATCACCTTTTGCGAGAGCTAATCATAGATTGCACCATGCGCTGTCAAGTTTTCCAAGCAGTTCCTCTATTAATAAATCCTAAACTGATAGATCGATAGTTTTTTTTTTCGAAAGATTACCTCAAACAAAAACTCTGAACATTTATAAACACGGCGAAATTTCACACGACCAACAAGAAACATCGAAGAGTAGGATTCTTCTGAATGATTTCATAGCGACATTCACTAGCTGCAAACTAACTAACTACGACCACAGACCAATTTCGCCGATATTTGACAGTTTGGAGGATAGAAATCAGTTATATTTCAGTGATAAAATGTCTCTTACAGCTTCGAAGAAAACACCGTGATTGAAAAGAGGTTAGTGAGCGAAAAGGGCGACTGGTTATCGAGAAGAACCTGGCTGGCATCGGGTTTTATTGAGCTGCCCAGAGGAAAAACGGCAGCGCGCCCGTTAAACGGTCGTTTCAGGGAGGTCGAACAGAGACAGTTTCAAGGACCAATTTTCCTTCTTTTCTCACATATCAATTTCGAAAAGTCGAAAAGAACAAAAAGTCGAAGCTGTGAGGTCAGAAATTAGTGAACACCGCCATTTTAATAAGATGGAAACCGGATGAAGTACAAATGTACAAGAATGACTCCTCCTCTCAGGAAACAAGAAACGATAACAACATCCAGAGGACAGCAACTAATATACAATGATTACCTTCTGTAACAAACAGGAACACCGTGAGTGGCGTGGAAACAGTAACAGCGACAAAATCAATCAATAATCGATAACTACTACATACCGTTTATAGTTGAGCGGCACCGGCTGAGCGAACACTAATCATATAGCTGTTGCTCAGTCGTCACCAGGCAGCTATAAATGACCGGAATGACCTAGAAGCCCTGCCAGAGTAGAGCTCCCTCAGCGCTGACCCCGACGCTGCCGGCGAATGTGAGGATTGACAGCCGTTGAACTGCTCGTCGGATGTTCTTCTCTTTAAATGGAAAATTTTGAAAAAAGAAAGAAAAACCAGCGACTGACAACTAACTTCTAAACCAATTCTCGAAAAAATTAAGTAATTATTAACGACTGCAGGCGTGTTCGTTTGACACGACACGGGGCAATATTACCACATCATCTATTTGAATGCGGCGATCAAGTAAAGTAAATGAAAATAAATAAATCAGTAAACAACAACAGATAAACAAAAGGTCACTAAGACGAAACTTAAACTTGAACTCGTATAAAGCGCAAAGGCGCCCTGTACGCTCTGTGAGAATAACCTAATGTCTTTCAGGACAGAATCTTCGAATCACAATGAAATATTCAGGTTACCCCTATAGGTATTTCAAAACGAATGGTAGCAAATAATGGACGCCAGATAGTAAGTCGAAAAATTCAAGAGCACACTAAATATCGGAAACTTTGATGGAGATTGCCACGGTTTAGGGATTTTCTCCACTGAGGATACACCAATTTTAAAGTCAATCCGAAAATCGTTGGGTAAACGAGGGTGTGGGTACAAATGGACCCAGAAGGAATTGTGCCGTAGAACAGAATCCCTTGCGGTACATTTGATGTTTAGCAGCGAGAGCTTTCATACACATAACATTCGTTTCTCAATCGCCAAAAAATTCACTAAATATTCAGGAAAATAATAAAAAATTAGTAACTCACTCCTGATCGAGAAAATCGCCATTGTTGCTTTCGTCGCTTCGCTCTGAATTCATATCCTCATCACGATCGCCGTTCTCGTCTTCTTCACCATCTGAAAGTCTCATCACAATGAAAAGTCACTGCCACCCCCACCGATCACGGCGATGTCGAAGTCGCGGGTTTGAATCCCGCCTGAGAGACGAGTTTTGTAACGAGCACAGCACCGTCAGTTCAACATCTACTACAAGCAGTAACTCGAAAAATCAAAGTAGAACGGTCGAATGATCGATCCCCGCCCTGAGGTAACCAAGCTTTCCGCCACTCGGGTAAATTCGGGTAAATTCAGGTGAATTGGAAACTATGACTGGTGTAATAGAAAGTAAATGATAAAATTTTAGAAGTAGTGATGGATAATAGAAATAGAACGTAGAAGAATCACACTGACCATCATTTTCATCCTGATTCGAAGCCGTTTCCCAACCACCACCGTCACTGTTGCTGTCATCGTCACTTTCCGAATCTGACCCAGCCTCCAGCTGAAAGATGAAATTTGGATAAAAATTTTACAAATAAGACTAGAGCATAAAATAAAAACCAATAAATTGTTTTATAAAGCTATGAAACGGCAAAAATAGCACTTGTGAAGCGTACCCGTCCAATCGCTTCAAAAACGCCCGCGTCATCCTCTTCGTCAAGATCATCGCTGTCGTTCTCGTCGTCATCATCATCTCCATCCATCTCATCACCCAGCGAGTCACTGTCATGACCACTATCCGATCCTTCCTCTTCCTCCGCTTCATCCACATCATCATCCTCAGCATCACGTCGTTTTCCAACCTTGAAATTCCTTCACGTCAAATACCGAGCAAAAGAGATCAAAACAATCGATTCACTATCACTACCAACAGTTGGACTAGTCATGTGCAATAAGCACAACCACCACAAAAATGAGGTAGAGACGAAAATCAAACCAATCAATCATAACTGAATGACGATCGATAGAATAGATGTTACCTCATAGGCCCTAACTAGGGTTTTCTCGTTGTTCAACATGAATTCCACTTCACCCTCGCCCAGCCGTTCCACTACGGCTACATATCGATCCGAGTGATCGCAAGAGATATCCAGTAAGGGGCGCTTAGTGTCCACAGTTGCGATTACCTTAAAAATACCTTATGATCTCTGGAAAAAATACACAATGAAAAAAACTTCAAGAAAACTGCAGAACAAGAGATCTTTTTTCGTTTACCGAATTTAGGTAACTGAACGTATGTAGCCGTAGTGATGTGAAGAAACGTGTGGTGCAGTGGTAAGAGGTGCTACTTCTACCTGCACGGACGGAGAATGATTCTCGTCTAGGGTAATCAAGCCCTCAATACCCGAGTAAATGAATACCGTACTTATCCCGACGCAGAAGACAGACTTACAGACGGTTTAGGTATCAAAATGATAATCCAGAGTGATGGAAGCCTTACTTAGCCCATGCTGGAATCAATCGCTCAACCGTGTGGGTGGAAGCAGAGGTTCTTAGCACTTCACCATGTCAATCTGTACTTTCACATAGTAGAACTGTGCTCATATCGACCAAAGCACCGATCTGTTCAGTGAAGGCTTGGTATTTTCTACGAGGTGCCAAAAAACCACAGCGATCTCGGCTGTGGCTTGGTTACTTAGGACCTCGATATACCCAGACATAAAAGGAAAGCTCACCTTAAGTGATGTGAAATCATAGCGACACCTAAGGACGAATAATTGAAATAAAAGGATGATTCGTCTAATAATGAATAGAAAATAAAAGACGAGTAAAAAAGCAGTAGCGACGATCTCGCAAAAGTAAGGATAAATGTAAAAATGATTAAAGAAAAACTGAACCCACCGAGTAATCAAACGTGTCAAACGTTCGGAACGATGCACAATAGGTGTTGCGGAAAACATCAGCACAATCAGAATACATGGCAGCATAGACAATTTTCTAAAATAAATCACTTTCCAAAATATACTCGTCTCTCAAAATCACAACTACTCACTCCAGTACTATTGAAGACCAGTTTGCATTGCTCAAGGGCAGGAACAAGATGTAATAGGCGATATGTTCGAGTGTCCCACTAAAATAAAAAAAATTCAGTCAAAAAATTGGAAATTGAAGAAAAAAAGAGGTAAAGAAAGACTGAAAACACTCACAACTTCAGTATTGATGATAATCTCATTTCCTTGCGGATGAAAAACACCACAACCGCTAGTGTTGAGCTGATCGAAAGTGTGGACAACCTGAACGGCCGAGTTAAAGTAAAGGTAAGGGTAAAGGAAAAGGTAAAGTGGTCGGCATTGATCATTACCCTGACTTGACAAGCATTCGTGTTCCATTCAGAATCGTAGAGACGTGATAAGTGCGTATTTGGCCCAATGACTTGCGGAAGCCAGCTTCTATATCGAGCCAGTGTCTTCACCTTCCCAGACAGTTCTAGTTACAATTTACCCTGGCCCGTAGGGGTGGGAGGCTTGGCTTGTTCTAACCAACAGTATATTTGCAACATGCGCTTATACTCAGGTTTCTTTTAATTTGAAGGCAGGTGGTGGTGCTTAGACTCATTGTGGACACCCGCCCGCCCCTGCTGCCAGCCGGGGCGGCAGCAGGGGCGGGCGCGTGTCCACGATGAGTAAAAGCACCCAGGAGGCGATACTAGACTCGCTAATCTGATAGAAGGGTACGGTAAGCCATGAAGGTGGGAACCTCGATTCAAATTTCGCACCGCCATCTGAGGGTGGAGCTAGGACGGTGGCGGGAATGTTGAATAGGGGTCTCCGTTACCATTGCTTCACCGGAAGTAACGTTGAATCGCTAGTACTCTTTCGATAGTTTTGATGAGCAATCTCAGCTTTGACTGATCAGTTTTTTAGGGACTATCTTACTATCTTATCGCATCTTCCCTGCGGCAAGAGGTTCTTTTGTGTTGAATACGTTGCTGATTTTCGTTGTAATGCACATTCATAAGCGAACAAGTGAGTAATGAGCAAATAAATTAATAGATAAAAAATTTGAAGAAATGCCTTACCGGGCCACGAACATCATACAGTACACCGTCGTTCAAAACCATCGTATCGCATGGTGAGAAAGACGCGCGATTATGAGTATAGCCAGTCGGGCAGGACTCGCGGCGGAACTTCCGCAGGAGGCGACCGGTTTCGGTGTCGTAGATCTGAACAGGAAGAAGATCCCAAACGCATTATAAAAAACAATCCTCATCATTTCAAAAGAAGAGAAATGGAATAAAAACAGCTGAGAATCGTAGCGATCTCAGTGACATTAACTCAGGGCTCAGAAATGGATGTCTACGAAAAAACAAGTACGGAAATTAGAGCAAAAATGCTAAGGAAACTCACAGAACCGACAACGTCACTCGTTCCAATTATTCGGTCACTTGAAAGATTGGAAAACTGGACAAAATACTCGTCTTCTATGTCGAAACCATGCTCCTGCTGATCGCCCAATTTCCATAGAGCGGATAACGGCGATATATAGGCCGACGACGTCAGTAGGAAGTTTCCGTCCTAAAAAATATCTCAAAATTTCGAATAAAACAGAAAATGCCATTCATAGTTAGTAAGAAACGGATAGAAAGATATAAGGAGCCCCGGAAGAAGTTGCAAAGAAAGCCAAAAACAAGAAAAACGCAAACCTAAAAAGAGACAGTACTGGTTTCTAGGAACTGCATTGGAAAATGTTCATGAATCCCCCCCTTTAAAGTAGTGAGCGATCGACGAGAAAGAGTCAAGTCTTGAAGGAAGTCTTAAAAATATGATTTTGAAAACAGATCACATTTAAGCAAAATTCCGTCGTTCCATAAATTCACCCACATTAAAAATTCAAAAAAGTGTGAAAGTCCAAAGCAACGACAAATGTGATCGAAAATGCTTCAAAACTGTAGAGATAAGGCTATTTTTTCCGTCGAAACGGCAAGTTCTACACTTACTAGGAACAATTGAGTTAGATTTGTTTTCCTTGCATACTAGAGTGGCACATTTTGGACATGGTATGACCCTTGCCGTGATCCTCTTCCTGCTTGTAGCCTACGGGACTCCTTTTACCATCCCTTGCCTAGTGCCTTATTCGCTTGGCTAGCCAATGATTTGGGTCACATCATTATCTACCGGTCTATATCGTTCATATCTACCATCATATCTAGATGTTCGTCATCCCACTGTAAATCATAATCATCTTCTTTTTCTTTTTCTTCACTTCTTTTGCTAATAGTATTCTTTCAGTTTTTCTTAATTTCGCCTTGGTTGGTGCGCATCCTATGATGCAACGAAATAAATAAATAAAAAAACCTACCTTACTAGGAACAATCGAAGTGATCCCACTCGAATGGCATACAGTATGAGACTCTTCCGCGCCGGACTCCATATTAAGCCAATGCACTTCACCGGTGAACGTTCCAACGATAAGGTGTTCGTCATCAATCTCAAAAAAACGATAGTAAGGGCAAGGGTAAAGGTGAGCCTTGATTACTCCACTAGAGACGCGCCACGCATCCGTCTTCCATTCGAAATCGTAAGGCATGGACCAATTTATCCAACCCCGGAGAGAGAGAGGGCTCGGTTAGCCCAGATACGGATCGATCTCTCGTTCGAGCAGATTATCAGTAGCGCTTCTTACCACTGGACTACGAGAATCGCCAGCCAAGTTAATCTACTTTACAAATTAACATTACCCACCGAAAAGGCACAACTAGTGTACATTTCCTCATGTTCAGTGACGGTCCTCGATGATCGGAATCGACTGAACACGTAGCTCTCGTCTCTAGAGTGAATTTTGTTCCTGAAAAGCAAAAACGCTAAATAAAAAAAAACTGATAAACAAAAAAAGTCAAATTACCATGTATTGTAAGGCAGAATGTCTCTCGTCGTGAATCGCGACACCATGTTTATCGGCACAGAGCCAACAGTTCGCGGCTCGGGACATCGATGAGGATAGAAAAGCGAGAACGGCGGACAAGTGGTGACTGGGTGAGAGCATTTCGAGTGTTGAACCCTTAAGAACGAACCTTGAAAATTAACATACGGTCTGGGCGAGGATCGATCCCTCGACTGTGCTAGTGGAAGTAGCGCCTCTTACCGCTACACAACAGATACAAATCTAGTGAAGAATAAAGCCTACCTAAAGTATTCCGTAACAATGTCATCCAGTCCCTTATAGGGACGCACCCCTTCCTTCTCCGCTGTCGACACTCTGGTCATTGATGAGCCTGACGTACGCAGCTGCAAACGTTGCGGGAAAGCTATGGATCCTGAAATTGATGCGAACAGAGGGTAAAAGAAAATGAAATCAAATAAAACATTAAGGAATTGATAACAGGCCAAAATAATCACTTGTTTTTCTGATTCGACCCGGCGTCGGTTCCTGGAATCCATGTTCTCGCAACGGTGTATTTCCAGTAACAGAAGCTTGGCGCTTGTGCAAATTACTGATAGGGGTACTGGCTTCAGTGCCTGGAGCATTGGTCGTTGTTAACCCAGACGCGCCCGGAAGGACGAGGGAACGAGGCTGAGCCGCTGGCAGAGCTAGGTGGCGAGTTCGAGGCTGAAAGAAAGAGGTAAAGGTAAACGTAAATGGCCAATAGATAGAAATTGACCAGTTTCACTTCATTTATTTGTTTCCAGTCCACGGTGGGTTAAACCTTAAAATCCTTTTTAAAATTAAAAAAATTAAACACGGTTAGTAACAAATCGATGAAATCATTGAGATAATCCTTAGTAGAAGCCCTTCGGCAACTTTTGAGGGGAAAAAAGGAAGGAAACGGACGGTAATTGAGAAGAGAGACGGGAGTTGAACATAGAATTTCCCACAGGTTGTCGTTCAGTAGCGCGAGTTAAACGATGAAACTGTTTTTGAGGAAGCTGAAGAGAGCAAGAGCTGAAGTGAAAATTCCTAAACAAACCAGACTCATAAAAAGAAATATCATGAAGATAAACATTTTCTGGGTAAGGAACAGAACTTGAACTTGTAAATTGTGGTTTGCTTCGGAAGCCTGGAGCCGTATGCTCGTCTCTCCCGGCCGGGTGATGGGCGCCCATCGCCCGGCCGAGAGAGACGAGCATACGGCCCAGTTGGGTGGGTAGGCAGTGGAAGCCAAGGACCAAGTATACCCACAGCATGGGATCTAATTAAGGTAAGACAACAAATTTTGAGAATGAAATAAGAGCAGAGTGTGAGCTTTAATGGGGACACAAAATAAAATATCAAAAGGAGCATAACGCCAGATGGATGAACACCTAAACGTAAAGATATAGCCAAGGGCATTGATCAAACCCTTGTAAACGCACGGCACAATTGTTCTATTCAGTGTGGAGACACTGTGAATTTGTAAAAATATAAATATAGTTCTAAACTGCACAAAAACAAATGAGCTCAATCTTACCAGTGGAGGCAAACGAGCAGGTGTCGTCGCAGCCTTGCTGGCTGGAATTTCCGGTAGCTGAGCTTCGTCAACGAGTTGTTTTGCAGTTGATTGGAGGCCTTTTTTCACCAGATGATCATGAATCAGTTGTAAGAGTTCTTTCTCGTTGTATGATACACGAGTATTGGCAATTACGTAAGATTTCCACAACCGTTCCTGAATAAAGCCGCAAAACTTTGCTTTTCTAAGCTGCGAGGTAGGTGTCTGCCAAGTAGCCTTACCTGGGTAAGATCCTTAGGATTCAGAGTCAAATCCACCATCGGACGTTTTGTCACAGTCTCGATCAGTTTACGCGCCTCCTCGCAAAATTTCATGTGCTCGTTGCGCTTTTCCAGCATAACAGGTTGACGCATGAGGCCTAAACACACCACAATTTCAATAGTTAGAAACTATATCAACAAAAACAAATATTCAAAAATGGAAGAAATAATTTTATCACTCCGTATCCTGAATCATGCTATATGATATAGGTTTGGAATTTTTGTGAGTTGATGATATTTCAAAAACGCTACAGAGGTGAGGAAAATCGAACAGATACAGGTTCTAGTTTTGGATACAACGAAAACGAGTGTTATAGTTAAATAGTTGGAATGTTGTGAGTAAAAATTTGTTGAAAATCCTACCTTGCAATTCATTCCCAGTGATAAACGGCAACTTGGAAAGAATCTGCCCAACAGGGTCCCATTTTGCAAATTCCCGTAGTGCTTTACATGCTAGCGCTCGTGTTTGGTCAGCGTCCGCTATCGGGAAATTGAGCCGGACCACAGTTAGGAGGATCTAAATTATTCAAAAATGAGGTATGAACCAAAATGAAGATAATTATTCTCTTACATTAATTCCGTTGTATTTCCTTACAGCAGCCCAAACTTTCTCTTGCGACTCTTTCACAGCAGAGCTGCTGATCGCACAACGACTACGGCGACCATCCTTCTCCTTCTTCTCGCCGCTTTCAGAGCGGATGGTCTGAAACTTCGCAAAAAATTTGCACTTTTAAAAATTGTATATCGGGTGCGCGCGTGGTACACTGGTAAGAGGCGCTACTGACATCAGCACAGTTGAGTGATCGATCCCCGCCCAGACCAACCTTGCCTTTCAACCCACTGGGCGTAGGGTAAATTGGTACCAGACTTGTCTGGGGAGGTAAAGACACTGACTTAATGTAGCAGCTGGCCTCCGCATTTCATTGTAAAGGCCAAATACACATTCACCATGCAGTGCGATTCTGAATGGAACACGACTGCATGGTGCGTCCTTACGAGGACTAATCAACGCCGACCTCCTTTTATGGCGTACGACGACTATAGACTTTAACTCAGCATAAAAGGGGAGATGTCAAAATTAAAAATAAAGAGAAAACAGATAGCAGTACCTTAGAAACTTCCTCCGGAACGGAGACGCAGTTGATTAAGACGTTGAGGGCAGCGATGCGAATTTCCGACTCGGAAAGAATTATGCCACCTATGATATCGAGCAAAATCCTAAAACAAATTATTGATTAATGAAAATCAGGCATACTTTGAAAAACTTACTGAAACCCGTCCGCATCATGACCGTTCTGTAGTCGCATCGTCTCGCAGAACTCCAGATGCACCTTTGGAACGCATGAACATAGCCAGAGGGTATTTAAAGCATTCAGAGCAGTCTCGTAACTGAAACATCACACAACTTATTTGAATTAAGGTATTAAAATAATGTTACAAAGTACTCACCGCCCAGCATGACCCATTTCATGAATAAGAACAGTTACTCCAAATAGATTTCTAATTAAACCCAATTTTCTTGCATCGTCAACCGGTTTCCAACCGGAATTTGACGCCCTCAAAGCGGTCATCAGCAACCAAACGCCGTCTTTGAACGAATCTTCATCCATTTGCATTGACTGAAACCAGAACTTTTGATGTAATTTTAAATAAATAAATAAAATAACACAGTTTATTTGAAAAAAAATAATGGAAGAAAAATAAGAACTTTTTTTCAAACAAAAGTTACCTTGTAGGAGCGATTGTTGCAGTGATGAAATGTTGAAAAAAAGAAAGAAAAACTTTTTCAAACAGAAAATTACCTTGTACGAGCGATTGTTGCAGTGTAACCCAGCCGGATAGTTACAACCCGCTTGGAGAATTCGATTACCCACGGTGCGTCGAATTTGTTCCAATTTAACATATAGGTGGGCCGAAAAGTAGCTGAAACATTTGAGTCCTTGGCAAGAAGAAGGAAAAAGAAGAGAAAAATTAGAAAGAAACTGACCTTTTGAATGCCGAAACAGCATTGCGAATAGCCTGAGAGCTAGTCAAATGCTGCTCTTCCGTCAAGTCAATCTTGTCCTCTTTACTGGCATCCTGCAGCACTGTTAAAGTGGACATCTGAAGAGCACTATATTATCTTTATTATGTATTATCACTTAGTTTCGATGAAAAGCCTTATTCATAATACTAAAAACCCACATAATTGTGCAGCTTCCGAAGACCATCATGTTGATCAAAGCGCTCCAGGATAGGTTTGTAGTAAAATCCATGCACAAAGAACATCGCTGCGCTTCCCATGCCACTTTCGTAGCTGTGCTCGAGGCACCATAACGCGTAACTGGAAAAGACTTATATTTTTTTTGATTTGAAAATACTACTAGAGGAAAAGGGCGGGCGTGGTGCATAGGTAAGAGGCGGTTCTGACATCCGCAAGGTAGAGCGATCGATCCGTACGCGGGCTAAAAAACCCTTCTATCCCTCCTGGGTCAGGTGAACTGGTATCAGACTTATCTGGGAGAGGAAGACACTGACTTGGAATTGCGGCAGGCACCACAAGTTATTGTATGGACAAAATACACAATCACCATGACTTTATGATTCCGAATGGAACATGAATGCATGGCGCAACCTTAGCGGACTGATCAGTGCCGATACCTTTACCTTCTACCTTTTCTACTGGATGGTGAATCTTCCAACGAAAAAATGATTACACGCACCGTAGAAAATCTTGAAAGGTTATAATGAGGCCAACCAGCAAACGGAGGGTGAAATAATTCAAAAGAGCTTTTTTTAAATGAATTCGTGATTGACATGTCTATCGAAATTGCAAATGTTTGCACAGGTCTTTATCGAAGAAGCAGTATAAAAATGGTTTCCATTTCGTGGAGGTAAATGTAAATTGGTCGGACATACCTCTGATGTCACGGATAAACTTATAAACTAAAAAATACTTATATTGTGAAAAAAAGTAAAAACAACTCACTCCACCACATCGTCCAGAACTTTCTCATTCAGCTGACAAACTTTCTCCATCACCTCTTCATTATAGGAAAGGTAGTACAAGGCAGTGATTGCAGCCGCTGAAGCCATAGAAGCTCGTGGAACTTTCACAAGAGCCTGCACGCCCCCACGAGTGATGAACTCCAGCGCGAACTTCCGATGGACAAGAAGCGACGTCAAATACTAAAAAAGACTACTATAGAATATCTTACTCTATTCACATACGAAAGGTAAAAAATAAAGAATGAATGCCAGAAAACGAAAAACATTTGTGCAGACTTTAAGGGTTAAAAATAATGGCGCTCATGAAAAGTTTAAAAAAGGAATAAGGGGATGACAGTCATACAAAGCCAACATTACCTCCAAAAAATGCAAGCACTTCAACAAAACCGTGCTAGAGCTGTTAAACCAACTAATGGAGGCAAAGGTGTTGGCGTCGATCAGTCTCATAAGGACAAGCCATGCATTCGTGTTCCATTCAGAATCATAGCGGCATGGTGGATGCGCATTTGGCCTATACAGTGACTTGCGGGGTCTATGCGCTCTATCAGGCGTCTTTACCTTCCCGAACAAGTCTAGTGCCAATATACCCGTATCCGAAGAGATGGAAAGCTTAGTTAACTCGCTCGAGGATCGATCACTGTCAAGTAGGGCATCTTACCCCTGCACCACGCGCTCCCAATATATTATTGTAACTATTATAAACTAACTAATGATAGTAACAATTTATAGTGTAATGTGGAACATATAATTTGCTAATCAGTACCCTAAAAGCTCACCCGAAGAGCATCAAAAGTCAGTCGGACATCGTGCATCTTCTCCAAATCGAGGTACTCCATGATGAGATCCATGGCATGACCTTCGACGGCAAGATTTAATAGCTGAAAACAACCTTTTTGAAATGAAACACCTTAAAAAGGATATATCTGAATAACGATAACTTCCAACTCACATCTTGGTACTCTCCAGTCGGATTAAGATACTGTAAAATCAATCGTTGGTGCATAGTTACAGACAGGGGATGTACCTGAAGTTAAAAATTCAATGTTGAAAACTTTCGAAACATTTTTAATGAGTCAAAAATAACAACCGAATAAAGGAACCTACCTTATGTGTTCCTATAACGTACGGTTGCACCATGTTCCAAGTACTATTACTATTTTCTAAGTTCTGAAGCGATGCAAAGGATGGGACCTTGGCCGAAATCGTGGGACTTTTTCTTTCAACCTGAAATAGGGCAGCCTATTTGCGTGGAAATGCCTTAAATTCAGAAAAAACTAAGCCGTATAAGGTCCAGGAGTATACGAATAGAAAAACTAAGAAAATATAGTTTGGTACAAAAGTAATTTTTATCGAATCTGGATAGCTACCTTAATCGTTACCTTTGACACCTTTTTCCGCTTCTTCGCCGGGGGAGGAGAGTCATTTGCCGTCGGGCTGGTCCTCGAAGGGGCAGCAGGTGGTTGAACTCGAAGAGATGGTGCTAAAAACAATAAAATAATGAACAACAAAAAGGCCGTAAAGGAGAAATTCCGCTAACCACGCACCTCTTGGTTTTACCCCTACTTGTGCTACTGTACTGAGAGCGTTTCTCGATGGATCGCTGAACTGCGTGTTCTCGTTACTGGAATTTCCTCCAAGTTGACCATCCTGAACAAAAATTTCCCTTTCAAACGAATATAAATCGGCACTGACGAAATAACACACGCAAAAGGAATGGAAGAAGGAAAGTGAGAATAAAAGGTGAAATCTCACAGAACTGGTGTCCTCCACCTCGAGTCCATTTATGTTAGAAAACGGACCAGGAGAATTAGTGTTATGTTCACGGGATGTGGATTCGGCTTTCGCTTGCTCGACTTGAGAGGCTTGTGATCGCTCATCAAACATCCGCGCCTAAAAAATAAAAAAAACACTTGGCTCAGTTAATTAACTAATTAATAAAGAAAAGCCCCACGGAAGGAGAAAATATAACCGGTAGCAGCATATTTTCCATTTTTACATTATTGTTGGATCACACTGAAGTACATAACTAATAAAGCTGAAGGTGAAGGTGCCGGCTTGATCAATTCCTAAGGACGAGCCATACATTCATGTTTCATTCATAATCGTAGAGGCATTGTGAATGCACATTTGGGATATTAAATAGATTGCGGAGACCAGTCTCTGTACCAAGTCAGTGTCTTTACGTTCCCAGACAAGTCTGGTATCAATTTACCCGATCGCCGAAGAATGGAAAGGTTAGTTAGCTCGGGCGGGGATCGATCGTTTGACCGTGCGGGTGTCACTAGCGCCTATTGTCACTATACCCCGTAACTTATACATATAAACAATGAAGCAATTAGAAAACGTCCATTAAAAACGAAATTACCTTTAGCTCAGCCAATCGTCGTAGAGCCACAGGCATCAGATCGATATTGTTGGCCCTGTATTTATGGGCATTGCCCTGAACCTCGAGGGCTGATGCGAGCAGACCGATAGCATATGCTCTGAGAACCTCATCAGAACTATCTTTTGCCCAAATGTAAAGCTGAGGAATGAAATCGCTCGGCTCCTGAAACAATGAAAATTCTGTACTGTGTATATATTAAAACGGTAAGAAAGCCTCGAGCCACTTCACGTCCTTTCCCTCCTTTATTTTTTATTATGCATACAATATAGCTTCTTTTATTAGGCACACAATATAGTTTCTTCAACAATGTATTCGTCATCGCTATTTACTACAGTGTTTCACCCAATAAGTCACATAAGAAATCCTCACACAGAACGGAGGTGTCTAGGAGTCAAAGAAATCACAGCCCGGCCTTACAACATTCTCTACTGGAACAACTCTTTGTTTTTGCTGAAAAGGTCAAACGAGGGCACTCATGTAATAAAGAAAGAACGAAAGAAGTAAAAAAAAATAAATTATAACCATAGAAAGCTCTGTCTGATAAATAGGCTGAGTAAGAAACAGTACTCCTCACAATTTTTTTACCGGATCACCTTAGCTAGATAGGGCCTAGGGGCTCAGAAGTGTTCTTTTGCAGTCGACATTGAAATTAAGAGTTATAGAGACTGTTTCACTGCTTATGCTCGTCATAACAGAGCTTCGAAAATGAAATCTAATGAATATTCATCTTGACTTAGTAGTGTAGTGGTCTGACACACGAGCCCCGGATAGGCGCGAGGCGCGGGTTCGAATCCCACTTAAGCCGCGATTTTTTTTATGATACTAGCAGTACCATCACAACATCATATTCTAGTATATAAGGCAGTAACCCGCAAAAACGCGGTAATAAAACTAGAGAGACACAATAGTCTTCAACCCAACAAAACTGAAAAACCCACGGAAAACACGACCGCTGCATCCAGACCAGGTAAGCAGTCGAGAAGTAATCGAGCAGCAACGACGCTGAGCACCGGCTGATCGCGACCGAGTAGATATGATATTACTAGCTAAAATACAATATTGCATTTATATCAGTAACCATTCTTATACTTTTACCTTCGTCTAAAAAACCTGTGTGATTCTATGGATTCAACAACTCTGACTGTGAACACACCTTATCTGGTATAGAAATAAAATAAAATAGGTAAAAATGCAAAAACACCCTTACAGTAGATCAAGAGAAAACACACTACAACAAGATACAGGAATCGAGAAACGAGCGAGTGACCTTGTTCATAAAATCGTCATTTCGAAACAACATCTTCAAAAGATTCCCGTATTCAGCTTGCGGATGAGTTCGTGCGGGATGTCGATCGTCGAGTGGGTCAGGATCAAGTTTAAGAAAATCATCAATAGACTGCTCGATGATTTCCGCGATACTGAAAGCAAACAGGATCGAAATATCAACACCTTGTTTCAATACAAGAAGATTTCAATCACGATTCAATTTCGCGGGAGATTAGCACATTTCTATCAGCCGTAACATGCTTAAAAATTTGTTCTTGACATACTGGAAATTGTGATAAGAAAATGACAATTCCATTAAAATGACTAAGTGATTTACGAACCAATAGAACTTTAAAAGAACACCAACCTGGTAAGTGTTGGCAGCGGATCAAAACCTTCAGCTCGATGAGCACTATCCCAAGTCGTTAATATAGCTGATAGATTTTCTATAGATGGAGGATTGTACCCTTGCAGAACGGCCGGTTCAGCAGGAGCCGAAGTACGAGGTCCGTACTGGTAGTCATCTGGGTCAAAGTGAACATTGTTCATCTGAAAAAAGAATTCAAATTTTAGTTGACGAAAATAAACCACGATAAGAGGTTTATCATACAAATAGAAGGAATAAGTTAACTTCGTGAAAAAAAAAACGGTGACAGAGAATAATTATGAGAGCTAAAAAGTGCTAAAAAGGAAAACCTAGAAAAGTAATACTGTTAATGCCGTAAATTACTAACAGCTTAATCGAATGGTGATCTACTGATAAGAAATGTCCGCTATGGTAGGGCAATCACTGGTGGAAACGACAGTCAAATATTTCTACACTGTTTTCCTATAATCGAACTAACTTTAAGAGAAGAAAATAGGAGCTCCAGAGAAGGAAAAGTGCCGAAGACCGTTAAGCATCCTGAACCCATACGAAAAAAATCAGAGAAAGCGAACTTGTTCTAGCACAGACTAACGGTATTAAAAATATAATGTATAAGGCAGGAGTGAATTCTAGAAAGTTGCGGAGAGTTCCAGAGTGCATAAAACGCGACTAAAAGCCGTCCTAAAATAATTCGAAAGCCGTCGCGTCCAACCAGCCGAAGATAAAAAATTAGGCGTCTAATAGCGGACTCTGCCGTGGCGACACCCACCGCCTCTGAAATTACGCCTAAAGTAGCGTGTGATTTCGTTTTGAGCTGCTGGCGGCTTTATATTTTTTATTTATTTGTTTAGATTACTGGCATCCTTTGGTAGAAGTGACCATTAGCATTCTTCCTTACTTCGTTACTGTTTTGGGTATCCTGGTCGTAGGTATAAGTGAACATGTTGTCTTTTCCCAATTGTGATTTCCCTTTTAATTGCGTGAATGGCTTTTATTCTCACAATTTTTCAAAAAATGACCATTTTGGCTTTTGCCCAGGTTGTTTGATGTAAAAGATAATCAAGAGATTCGTACGGAAAGAAGCCGTAGTTTATGACTTCTATATTCTAAGGGCTTTCGATGTTTTTTTAAAGCCTCCTCTTCCTTTTCTCCATTATTTTTATGTGTATACGTGTAGCGTTTACTACAGACCTTTCAGACTTGTATAGTTGTATGGGTTTAATTTTCTCAAAATGTCATTTTCTCAGGAATAATGGCCGTGTTTCACGACGAGGTAGAAATCGAGGACTTCACCTACGACGAGGAGAACGAGCTGTACCATTTCCCATGTCCTTGCGGTGATCGATTCGAGATTACAAAGTGAGCGATTTACAAAAATATTTATTAACATTATTGTTTAATACATATATCGATCGACGGTGATATGATAGACGATACGCTTTCCTTTCGTGCTTTTCCTTTATGTTCCGCGTATGAAATAACTTTCTCGGCATTCTAGCAATCCTGTAACAAAACCTTATATTTCCCTTATTTCGATTCTTCTTATTTTTATATAGTTTTTTATATTGTACTCATTTCGGCACATTAACCGCCATGAAAATAGTGTAAAAGTACAACTGTTATGAAAAATAGGTGAGCTAAAACAGAACGATTGCCGCGAAGTGAAAACGGACAAATATGATTCTGTCATTAGGATGAATCGAAATTCCATGTTTTAATTCGAATTTTTGTCCATTTGACGTTGATATGCCACAAAGGTTGTGCTAATTTTGTCTACAGAACAAATTTTGCCTGTTGAAGTTTCATTTTTTTCAAAAAATTGTTTTTTAATTCAAAAATTTATTTAAATTCGTTTCGACTTGTAAACCTGTTATAAGTTCTAATCTGTGCTTGGCTATAGAATACTGTATGGCTGTTCGTAGTTGTTCTACTAAATATTAAGGCTTTTCAAAAATTTCAGTTCCGTGTAGTTGGAGTTTCCAGTTGAGAAAATAAACACACAATTTGATTACTCAAGAGTAGTTAAGATCTATTTTTACTCATGATGCAAAACTGATATAGTGAGTGATTTTCTAAAAATCAACAAAATTAAGTTATTTTCTTCAGAGAAATGCTGGAGATGGGAGAAGACGTGGCGACGTGCCCCAGCTGTTCTCTGGTTGTTCGAGTCATCTACGATCCAGAACTGTTCACAAAGCTCGAGACCCTGACAATAGCCACCTCGGCGATGGCGATCAAGGATCCTGCATAAATATTTGTTATTTTTTATTATTTTTCTATATCTTAACAGTTTTTCATCATCTGCTCCTAACTGTTATTGCTCTCCAGAGTCTATTGCAATCTATATCAATAGAGAGATTAGAATTGCATCGAATTTGTTTGATACAATGATCGGGTAGCTTTTCTGACTTTGAAATGCGATATTGTTATTGGCTTGACCTTGAACTCGTTTTAAAATAGAATGTTTGCTGTGGTTTAATCTTGTGAACAGTTCATGATCAAAATTTCAAATAAAGGAATTGTTGTTCGTCGTGAATCATCACATATAGTAGACTTGAAATCATCGCATAGGTGGTGATAGACGACAAACTGAACACAATAGATGAGCGGTGATACCGGCCACTAGGATGCGGCGTGCATGTGCCATTCTGAAAAAAATTGCTAGAATTTCTTGCTTGTGTTATAGCCGTTTTCCATCACCTTATACTTGGTGGGACCTTAACAGCTCATGGAAAGCTTTCTTCGAAAGTACAAAATACACTTCACGGTCTAAATTTGAAAGGAGGGGAAAAATGCGAAATGGTAATAGGCTCATTATTTGATGGATTGATAAACCTACTCATAGAAAGGCAAATCAGGAAAGTCCAGAGTAAAAAAGGTATTGATCAGTCCTGTTTGGAAGCGCCATGTATACGTCCTTTGTTCCGAATCTGAGGAATCACATCTGTCACAATCTGTCACAAGAAAACGACATCGATTTTCAAGCTGTGTTATCTTATTTGAGGGAACTTATCACTGTACAAAACTTATTACTGCATTTTAATGTGACAGATTTGTTGAGGTCAATCAATGCTAGGTGAGCATGTGGGTAAGTGGTAAGAGGCGCTACTGAAACTCGCGCGATCAAGCGATCGGTACTCGCCCAGGGTAGCCAAGCCCTCCATCCCTCCTGGGTCTCGTTAATTGGTGCCAGACTTGTGTGGGAAGATGACGACACCGACTCGGCTACCGAAAGTCATTGTATAAGCCAAATACGCCTTCGCCGTGCCTCCGCGATTTTGAATGGAGTGCGGGTGCGCGGCGCATCGCGTTCTTATAAGCATTACTACTTTATATTTTTCTTTACGTATTAATCAATAATAAAGCCGAGAACGATACAACCACTTTCTTTAAGTAAAGATGAACGGAAAGGGGAAGGCCCTGATCAGATCAAGGATGCGCGCCGCACATTCGTTTTCCATTCAGAATCGTAGAGGCACGGTGAGGGGGTATTTGGCGTATACATTGACCTGCGGGGCCAGCCGCTATACGACGTTAGTGTTTTTTGCTTCCCAAACAAGCCTGGTACCCATCTACCCAGCCCCGAAGGGATAGAGGGCTTGGAAATTTGGTGAGGATCGATCACATGACAGTGCGTGTGTTAGTAGCGCATTTTAGCACTCCGTCAAAACTCCGAAGCAATCGTTGTAGTTGGTAATAAAGTCCCATCATAAGCTTTTCACACGATGATGGGCAAAATCCATCATTTTATTGTAGTTCATTCAAGAATACTGTTACTGCCGTTAGGGTTTTTGTCGCTGGACACTTGGGACCACGAAATCCAGTGTTTTTTGATGCTGCCGGCGGTCTTCTCCGCCCAATTTGCGAGCCGTTTGATCGGAGAGAGGCTTTGTGCGAATCCTTTGTTGTACTTGGAACTACTCCCCGTCTCGTTCGCCGCAGGGCTTCCATCCTCACCCGGCCAATTTCTAAGCTTCGAACGCTGTTACTCACCCCATCCGGCCTCGTATGGGTGCCGTTCAGCGCTCAACGTTCGTTTTTTAGCCCTTTCTACTGTGATTTATTCATAGGGATTTCGGTGATATGTGGGTTGGGTAGGATAACCAGTAGGAATGATATGCTTACTGTACTTACATACTAGATTCTTCAACAGAAGTGCAGTTTTCAAACTGTTTTTTGAGGTTAAAGTTGAACTCTTTTCTTCTCAAGTTCTCCAAATTTTAACACCAGTCTGCACAGGTTTTGTGCAAAAATAAGACCACAAGAAAATTTTTTCATACGACGGGGGTTTCAATGTTTTTTTTTTCAAGGATACCAGATTTTGCCTAAATGACGGCATTCAAAATACGCTACTGGTTAAGCTATTAGAATCACATCCTTACAAAAAGAGGACACAATGGTGATGGCAAAGGTAGAAGGTGAAGTGATGATCAGTCCCCTAAGGACGCGCCATGCATTCGCAATCCATTCAGAATCGTAGAGGCATGGTGAATGAGTATTTGGCCTATGCAATAACTTGCGGGGTCGAGTTGCTATACCACGTCAATGTCTTTACCTTTCCAGACAAACGTGGTACAAATTTACTCGATCGCGGAGGGATGGCAGGCTTAATTAGCCCAAGCAAAGATCGATCACTCGATCATGGCCCCTTTGTGCCACGCGCGCTCTCTGACGAAAAGGGTCGACAATAGCTCCCAAGAACCAAGACCGAGTTTTTTCCAAAGGTCTACTGAGTCAGCAGCTCCGCTTCAAATAGTAAAATCGACCACAGCGGAAGTTCAACGCGGCGAGTTTTCTGGCGTGGCAGTTGGTTGTGCGTGTGTGTGTGGTGGTATGATGAGTATGCTCTCTCCGGGGAGAAGGCAATCAGGCCTAATCAGCCGTCTCGGCTTGCCTCAGGCCTGTTTGGACCTGAGGCTTCGGCTGCTGCTGCTGCTCGACGCATTTATTCTAGTCTCCTGATTAGTCTATCGTGGCCCCTTTCTTGTTTAATTTTTCCTCTATGTATCGGCTGTCATGATGGTCTTACCCATCAAGAGGGTAGTCAACGTTGACGGACGATATGGCCGGTAAATTCACTCTAAGCATGGTTACTGCTTTTATTTGTGGCTACTTTTTATTTTCAGGTTACTTTTTTCATGGTTACTATTGCGATTGCTTACTCATGGGGCGCTCGAAGTACAATGTTAAGAGGTGCGACTGACACCCGCAAAGTCAAGCGATCGGTCCCCGCCCAGGCTAATTGAAACACAAAAACAAATACAAACTGAATTAACAAAAGGGAGAGGAATAGAAAAGCTTGTATCGTCTCTTGACATGTACGAGCTGGCTAAGAAAATTTGAACCCTCTCCCGGGACTCATGTTAGGAGAGGCTTTATAATGCAGTAAAAGAAAAATAATAACAAAATGTATCAACCTGCACCCCTTGTTCTTGAATCGAATATTCCATCCCTCCGGGGTAGGGTAAATTGGTACCACACTTGTCTGCGAAGGTAAAGACACTGATTTGGTAGAGCGGCTCGCACCTGCAAGTCACTGTACACGCGAAATGCACCTTCTCCATGCCTCTGTGATTCTGAATGGAAGGCAAATGCATGGCGCGTCCTCATGGAATTGATCTACACCGACTTTTACCTTTACCTTTCATCTGTAGCCCTATACGTAGGGCTAATGGAGGAGCGGTCCGATAGAAAAATTCGAGATTTTTCAGAGCGAAAAAAGGCTAAAATATCTATAAACATCGGATAGGTGACCTTAACGGAACGCGAATGCAGTTGCGTGCCCTTAACGCTAACCCTTTTACCTTTCATATTTATCTTCATGAATCAGGGATTGTTCAACGCTGACCCTTTTACCTTTATTTATCTTTATCCAGCACCACATGATCTTTACCTTTACCTAATACCCACAATGGAACAATAATAGATATGATAGCGATATAAATACAGCATTCGCTGTGCTTAACCATTACTGTGCTGCTGCCACAGCCAGTACTTTAGTTCACCTTTCACCTATAGCTTACTCCTTATTACCCCAGCTTCAAGTAACCGCTCTCGAATAGGTTTAATTTCTCAATAAATTTTCTAGCGGAACAGGTATAGAGTGCACCTTGTGCCGACACCTCACCGATGGCTATTATAAAGTTCAGAGAGCAAGTGTTGTTTCCATTCGGAGTTATTCCCCTGCGGCGTTATGCTGGGCTAATAACAGACCGTAATTGGAAGCGAACGCCAAGTGTGTGTACACCCGTTTCAGGAACAACTACTAGTCACTACGTCATCGCAGAGAAAACCCGAACCCTTTTTTTGGTGTTCCGCATTGAAGGACAGTGCATTCGGGCGTGTTGGTTGGCGTTAATTGAGTTTCGTTGTCCTTCTATTGCTTTGTATCGAATCCGTGGCTCATCCATGGGAATATTTCATTCATGAAGTACACTTTACCATTTTCTTTTCCATAACATACTACCTACCAGGTTTTGGCGGGTAGATTAAAATTTATTGGCTTTCTTCTTTTTTATTTTTTCAACAACACGTTTTTCCGTTTCAATACGTAGAGTAATGATGCGGAAAAACGTTTGACTGTGTAGACTGCAAAGTTCTCCGCAACAGAATGATCGCTCCGAGCTGGTATCGAATTGCGACTTCCTGAAGGTTTCAAGATTTTTTTATTCGGTTGATTTTTTTAAAAATCTTTTTCTCAGTCCTTTTTATTTAATTATTTATTTCTTATTTGTTTTATTTTTTTCACTATTCATTTTCTTTCTGTCCTGGGTTTTTTCGCTTTTTTCGTCTTCCTATGTTGGATCTTTCACGTCGTTGTAATTGTCAGTGTTTACTGCATATTTGTAATGCTAGCATAATTAGCAGCCCTCATTGGTTGTAGGTATTGTTAACAGAAGTTATCCTATCACCACGTCGGCTTAGTGGAGTGAGCAAAGTTGGCGGACCTACTAATATGGTATCCGGAGCCCTCAAAGCGCTCTCATGGACTTGCGGTGTTGGCGGCCACCCCCCTTCTGCGCTCACAATTCCACATCCCCTTTCAAGACCCCATATGCCGATAGACTGACGTATCGTGTGTGCTGGCTAGTAGTGTTAGGTTTGTTAGGCTATCATCGGATGCATCTTTTTCTTCCATTTTTGCTGTCATCACTTGTGCCATTGTGTACCTCCGAAATAAATGTAAATGTAAAAAAAAACAAGCTTTGATTTTCTGAGTTATCATCCACTAATCTTGCTCGCTTGCAATATCATGCTGAGATTTCACGATGAGAGATTTTTAGATATTCTCATCAAACTGACCTGACTATCCTTTTCCCAGTCCTATATTACATAATTTTCTACGATCTATTCATTTTTCCAACTACCTAGATACGTTGTTCCAACTTTCTTATTTCGCTTGTTTTTCATCGGAATCTGTCCTTTTACAACTCATTCTGTGAACCTGCGTTATTCTCAGGGGCGTGCGTCGTATTGTGAAGAGGTGCTACCGACACCTGCATGGTCAAGCGATCAATCCTCACCGAGCCTTCCAAACTTACCCGATAGGCCGAATTGGTTTCAGACCTTTCTGTAGTGGTGAAAATTTCATCTCAAGCCATTGCATAGACCCACGTCGCATTTATCATGCCTCTACGATTCCGAATGGCAGACGAAGGTATGGCGCGACCGCTGGGACTGATCAACGTCGGCATTTTTCCCTTACCCTCTTCCTTCAGCTATTCTCAAAAAATATCTTACAATTAGTCGGGTAGTTTTAGATAAAGCGACCATTTTTCTTATCTTTCACGTTTCCTAGCAGCTTGTGGCATATAAAACGAATGAAGTGTTCTCCCCGGTTTTCCATAACATTCACCTAACGGGTGTTACTAGGTGGATTGTGATTTATTGGCTTTTTCTTTTTTATTTTTTTATGAAAATTTTGATTTTTTGATTCTATGAGTCTATGAACTGTTAGAATTTCTAGGGTGGTCGACAAGCCCAGCATATTTCCTCTGAATTTGGCCTGAGGCTTGTTTAGGAAGTGCACGACTCGGTGGCCTGATGGCCGTCTTCAGAATTTCTTCCAATAACCGGAACATTCGGGTCAACTGGATTTTTAGGGTGGTCGATTCCGCAACAACTTGCAGAGCTTACTATTCTAGATTACCACGATTCTGGTGCTAGTTTTCAGAATTTTGAAAAAATTCGAATGTTCCGGAATAGAATAGAAACGCTAACAGAACTGGTCCAATCAATGCATTAGCATTTTGTTTTTTCACTTTTCCTGAATTCATTCTTTTTCAATGTATTTTTCCTAGAATGCAATCGCTGTTGATCAGATACATTAATATATTCACGAGTATTCAGCAAGAGTGCTGAATTGAGTGACTTTTTCGGATTGCTGAAGGATTGGAAGATGCCTACTGCCTAGCACGAAGTCAGCACGTCATTCTAATTCACTCGCTCATCTCAAATTTCATTATCTTATTTCTCTCAACCAATATTTATCATCTTAAGATTACATTGAAACTGATCACTGATAAACGATATTGAGAATATTAAGAGGCCAACGTCCATCGTAGGTTAGCCGCGTTGAGTCGGTTCAGGGGTAAAGTGGAAGGGAAGGGAGGGATCACAGGTGATCTTCCATAGGAGTGCGTACCTCTCAGACAAGATATTATATATTTGCTGCCCATAGCGCAATGGTTAGAGACGCTGCTTCCACCCGCACGGTCGAGCGATTGATCAGTGCTCTTGCGAGCCAAGCCTCCCGTCCCTCCGTGGTTGGGTAAACTGCTACTAGACTTGTCGGTGAATGTACTGATTTGGTACAGCTGCTAACCCTCGGAAGATCGTTATGTAGACCAAGTACGCAATCACCATTCCCCAACGACTCTGAATGGAAGACGAAGGCATGGCGCACCCTGAGAGGACTGATCAACGTATAGGCCAAGTACGCATTCACCTTGCGTCTATGATTCTGAATGGAAAACGAGAGCATGGCGCGTTTTTATGGCACCAAAAAAACTCACCTGGTAGCGGCTCGCTTGATCGGTGACAGTGATCTGCGGAACATGAATACCTGACCATTCAATCGCCATGATGTAGCCAATTTCGTATTCCTAGATTTTTGAGAAATCAATTTTTAAAAAAAAATGAGTTCAAACGACTTATTGACGTCGATCACTCTACCTTTATATTCACTTTAGCTTGAAGTTGGAGAATTTAGCCAGGTTTCGTTGTAACTAATAATTGACAGATGTCAGAGAAGACTGTGCTTTTCCGGATGACAACAAAATAAAAGCTTTACCAAAGAGTATCGGATACACTGATTTCACGAATCAGAAACGCGGTAAATGCAGGCCTTTTGGTACCGATGAATCGCCTTCGAAGTTTTGGCACTCATGCAGCTCCAGAACTTTTGTCTCGTGTTTTTGCCGTTATTTTCCACATGTTCGTGCATCCGCTTTTCCAATTTGTCGGCGCTCCCAGTCGAGGCGGATTTCGATCGCAGAAAACGAAAGACCATCGTGGGTTCGGCGCTGGTTCTTTCAAAATATGTTTACTTATGCTCAGTGAGCCGCTAGTCGTGGAGGTATTTACCCAGTTAGGCGTCGTTTCCCTGCCAGTTTTTGTTTGTTTGTCAGTTTATAGTTCTCTGCGTTTTTTGCTCATATGTTACAATCGTCGCTTCGGGTATCTTTAACTCCTGCCTCGTTTACGAATAAGATCTCAAAATCCGATATTGGGAAACTATGTTGGCGCATTTCGTGCCCCCGAACAGTCCAATTATGGTATCGGATACCTGACAGTAGTATCTGTGTGTTAACTTCTGGACCGAGAAAATGGAGCTTCTAGTTTCCGCGTGGTGATACAACCCAACCTATTACCGAGGACTTACTACGGTCCCTGATCCATGATGATCGCGATTGATCGTTAGCAACATCGTTCTTTCATCACTTCCAGGTATCCAATGCTTGGTTACGGAAGTATGAAATACCACGAAATTTACCTCTACCTTATTTCGCCAGACATTGATGAATCGTATATTGAATGGTCGAAAGGTTATTGTAACTTTTATGGTTACCGATCGGTCTGTCAGTGATGAACAGCACATTGATCGAGTACATTACTCTCTGCATCGGACACCACGATCTTCATGAATCAGAAACCACTGTTCGCGGTAGGAGAAGGCTCCATTGATTTAAGGTATCCAATCATCATGAATGTGGGCCCAAGGTGTTTGGGATACTCCCTGTCGCCAGCATTGTATAGCGGTAAGCTGGTCAGGAAAGGTGTATTTGAGAGCAGAAAGGCCGTTCACTTCTGGGGTATCGGATACCGTTACCTCCATGGATCAGGGAACGCAGAAAGTTTGCGGTAAGGGAGGGCTTCATTCGCCCTGAGTGTTCGATAACCCATACCCTTCATGAATGGGGCCAAAGATGTCTCCGATACCACGCTACACTAGTGAGGGATGCCACACTACGGGACCACTCGGATAAGCCTTGTCAAGATGTCAAGAGAGGATCTGATCAGTTTGTTTACAATGAAACCAGCAGTAGAAAACGATCCCGCATTCGCTGAGTAGGAGGCCTCTCGGAGTATCGGATACCTTGATTTCCGTGAACCAGAAAGGCGGCAATTTGCGCCAAGGAACTGGATTATTAACCTCGCAAATGTTATAATCCTGTTTCGTTCGTGAATGTGACAAGTTTCTCAAGATGTTACGGAAACCCGCAGCATGAGGGTATGTTGCACCTATTGAACGATTCGCACATTAAGGAATCGCCACAGCCTGACCAGCTGGTTATATTTGGAGGTTAATGGATGATTCATCAATCGATAATGAATGAGGTTCCAGGTCAGACCTAATTTTGCCCGGGCACGGAACGGAAGTGCGGTAAATCAACGTGAAAGGCGATAAATTCTTCTTCCGTCTGGACGCCCTTACACTGGGCGGCGAACACCAGTAATCGGATAAGCCGTCCAACTGAAGCTCACCCTCCTCCTCACCTCACCCCGACCGATGATGCGCAGCCGGCCAAGCCTCGTTTCGGTTGTTTTTGCGCTGTGTTGTTTTTTTGGGTTGTGTAAAAATAAACGACCAACCATATTGATAACTCGGGTAAAATTTTCCGGTTCTTGGTTTGATCATAGAACACTCGATTGTATTAGAACGCTGACATTTTCGGGAAGCAATCATTAGCATTCTCTGCTGAGCCATTTGACTCTCGAATACTTTTCTAAAAACAAAAATTGAAATGAAAAATTTATTATTCACGGGTGATTCCTCCTTATTTAGAGATCTTGGGTGACCCTTTTATATACCCAACACCTTTAGAATTTCGTCTCTGAGTCGGCCGAAAAAGGAATGGAGATACCTATTAGCTCACTTAGATCGTGCTCGATAAAAATGTGTTCATTATTTTTGCCCGCTCTTGTCAATATTTATGAGGAGAGCGTGGTTCAGTGGTAAGTGGCGCTACTGACACCCGCACGGCGGAGTGATCGATTCTCCCCCCAGGCTACCTAAGCTCTCCACCCCACCGGGGCAGAATAAAATGGTATCAGACTCGTCGGTGAAGGTAAGGACACTGTTCTGATAGATCGGCTGATTCCTGAACTGCACGCGATCTGTGATTCAACACACTCAACAGGTTTTAGTCAAGATTTACTCATTTTTTTGGGTTTACACTCTCTAACTTTTATAGTCTGAAATCTCCCAGCTCCCCTGATGTTAATGAATTGTGTTAGACCTCGCAAAATCCTCGGGTAAAAATGGAGTAACCTCCATTACGCCTGTTGATGAATCACAGTTCACCCAACATTTGGGTTTTAGGTATAATGCTCATGAATTCGTGTACAGGAGTATTTCAGCTATCCTGCACCGTTCGCTTGTCCTAAACTTACCGGACCACGATGGCGATCTCGTCCGAGTTTTCCAAATATACTAAACCACGTTGAACCCTGCGTTGATGAATCATGGCTTGTGAGCCATTAGGGGTTTATTTTGGGGCACATCGCAGGTGTGCCACTCATGAATCCGTCACTTGATCCATTTTATATTCAGAAAAGAAGAAGAAAACCTCCTTGCTCATATACCGGGTTTTTGGCGGACCATTACAAAGTATAGTACAAGCATGTAATGGTGGTACCGAGATCATCGTGAAAATCACGGCCCAGGTGGGATTCCATGGTCCCAGTACAAGCATTGCAACATTTATTTCTAGCGGATTCAGCAGTGACCAGCGAAAAAGCGGTAGTAAAACTAGATCTTGCTCTCGGAATTTTGATGAGATGTTATTTCCTTGAAAAGGTAATTCAAGGCTAAGACCGCTAGAAATACATGTTGCAATGGTTGTACTAGGACCGTCGAATCTCAAATGATCAGTGACTTTTAGTATGATTTTAGTACCATTTCTAGGCTTCTAGTATGCATTACAAGCCATTCAGCGGCCTGCAGGTCGCCGAATGAACTAGTGAATAGAAGGAAACATATATAAAACAATTATAATAACGGATGAAACGAAGAACAAAAAGCATGCTGCAAAAGACGGAATGGTACACACGACATTAACCCCGAAATAAATCGCGAAATAGAAAATTTCAACCGCGTCTCAAGCCTAATTCTCAGTCGCAGTCCGACTCGCATTTTTTCGATACTAGCACAACTCGTATAGCCTTTTGTTCATTTTGAGAAGAAATCTCGGACGACACTACATTTACTCGAGGGGTGTTCGCTCGCTGTTGGTGCTGTTGGTTTTTCATTATGCAAATTGTGTTCGGCAGTTCTCCACACGTCAACAAAACCTCGTAAATTCTCCCCGAACTGCGCGACGCGGAGATGGGAATGGGCTTCGTCTTCCACCGGTGATGGTGGTTTTTCAGTGGATGACGTTTGTTGGTCAGCCAGCTCACCTTCACCATCACCTCTTCTCCCTCGTTTTCAGAATTTCGTACGCATTGTGAGTGTTCATGTTCACCACGAGGTCGGTTACCCTGTTGGGTACTGCTTGACATCTGGCAGGCACGTTGTTCACCCTTAAATATAGCCCTCATCTGATCCACTTTACCTGCTTCTGATGCGGTATATTTGTGGTTTGTGCCGTGGCATAATGTGCCTCAAAAGCGGTATAGATACAGGATAACCCGAAATGGCAACGACGGTTTATCGCAAGCCCCCAGTGCGAGTCTTGGGTAACGCATAACCTTCGGTAAGTCCGCTCGAAAAAGGCCTTCTACTAGCCTCGTGCTGTCCGAGAACTCCTGTTTTGCTCATTGTTATGGGCCCTGGAGATATAGAGGGTCAAGATTACCGAGTTTACTTTGTACGAAGAGGTTACCTAAAGATTAAGAATCACCTATCTGGCCGGCTTAGTTCAGGGAGCTGAGCGAGTGGCTTCGACTGTTGTTTACCAGTCTCTCGTTCCCTACATTTTCATACGCAGAGCATTTCCATCAACAACCCTATTCAGAAAAACAGCTTAGGTAAAGGTAAAGATACAGAAGAAGACACAGGTCAGCCGCCTAAGTACGCGCCACGCATTCACCTTTCATTCAGAATCGCCAAGGCAAGGTGAATGCGCCTTCGGCGGGATTTATACCAATTTCCCTGAGCCTGAGAGATGGGAAGCTGGGATTTCCAGACCAAAATCGTTCGCTAGACCATGTGAGTGTGAGTTGTGCTGATATGGATTGTTATAAAGAAGTCTGGTATTTCTACCGGGTAAAGGTAACCGCAACAGCGATAAGGGTATAGCTGGTATCGCTGGGTCGCTGCTGATTGACGAATGTATGAGGTAGGAAAACCTACGAAATCCGTTGTCTTATTCTAACTGAGGTCGGAGGGGAAGCACGATTCTTGGGTCTGAGCTGGGTGCGCCTACTAAGAGGACTTCTAGAAAGCGAATGAAGGGTTGGGTTTGCAGTCACCATAAGAAGATAGGGATTCTGGGTGGGGATAATGGCAAGAAGTAATCCATACCGTCATTAAGCCGGTCCAAATTCAGAATGAATTTATGAATTCACTTATTTCTTAACCCTTGAGACTTTACCCAGAACCTCATCCATCACTTACGTTCAACAACTTGAGTTGTCAATTATCCTAGTCAGTAAAACTCTCAGTTACTCCATCTCCGTCAAACTGATCAAACACGAGTTGCCCTTACAAACACCAAGCAGAAACTTTTTCACGGTATATGTATCTCTCAAGAGATCCGTTTTCATCCAAGTAGACCTTCCTATAGGCGGTGGGCGGAGGGTCGGCTGGACTTCGGATTTTAACATGGGAAAACAGTATAACTTAAGAATCAATTAAAAATGTAACTAAAAATATTACAAACTGAAAATTCTCTGATTTTTAAGTTGATTTCAAATTGCAATAACCCTTGCTTTCCTACCTCCGCATTGGTCTTCCACTCAGAATTGTAGAATCATGGTGAATGAGTATTTGACCTATACAGTGGCTTGCAGGTGCCGATAGCTATACCAAGTCAGTGTCTTCTCCCTTCCAGATAGGTCTGGTGCCGGTTTACCTGACCCTGAGAGATGGAAGTTTTTTTGGGTAGCTCGGATGGGAGTCGGTCACTTGACCGTGCAGGTGTCAGTAGCGCCTCTTACCTTCAAATGAGTAGATAAAGGTAAAAGGTGAAGGTAAAAGTATCGGCATTGATCATTTCCCTGGGACGCGCCGCCGCATTAGTATTCCGTTTGAAATCGTTACTTTTTAAGAACTACTTTCTGAATTTAAAAAAAAAGAGAGGCTTCCCCCACCCGTCCGTCTACTGAATCTGGTCCACAGGCCCTGAGGCGCTTCAGCTCAATCACGATGAGCCGCAGGCTTCTCGAATGCATAGCTTTGTTCGGCCTCCGTCTGTTTTCGCGCGGCTCTGATAAATATTTGAGTACTGACCTTCTACACTTCCGGCTGGTGGAGTTTGAATGTGAGGAGTTGCACTTTAAAATCCTGGGTAACCGTCACAATGTCTCCGTTCTTCCTTGCTAGTACATTGATGGAGAGGTAGGTTGAGTGTCACACGCGTGCGGTTGCGTCACGGCGCCTAGCATGTCCGGTTTTCGTGGAAAAGGGGATTGATCTTGAAAAAGCACCATTCAATCAGTGTGCTCGATAGTTATTTGAATTCTAAATTTCAACAGAAAGGCTATAAAATGAAATATCAGCAGATATATCATTGAAGTTAAAAATGATACAAAGAAGTAGTGAACGCGAACGATATTGATATCGTATCAAAATAAATGAAGCTCGTAATTCAATATTGTTATTCACGAAATACTCCTATATGTTTGTACCCGGAATAATATGTTCACCTTTCTCTTCTTGATAGACATTGGAAGTTTTTTCATTTTTAAATTCTCTGAGAAACTTCCAACGCAAAGTTTCCCTCTCCTGATCTGAAAATTTCGAAAAAAACCACATCATTTAAATAGATGAATAGAAAAGCCCGTTTCAAAGAATAGCTAAAAACGACAAAAATCGTCGTCGTCCTTTGGCTTGGAGACCTTTATAGATTCTGACTATAAAGGCACAGGCACAAAGCGACCAATCGGGACGGAATTGGACATGAAGCTGAGAGCAGCAATAAACGTACAAATGAATAAGTAAATGAATAAATAGCAAGCTCATGATCCCAACAGGCGTGGTGCAGTGGCAAGAGGCGCTACTGACACCCGCACGGTCGTGCAATCGACTCCCGCACGGGCTAACCAAGTCTTCCATCCCTTCAGGGTTGGATAAATATGTACCAGACTTGCCTAGGAATGTACATAGATATGCTTGCTTTGTATAACGGCTGGCCCCGGTAGTCATTGCATAGTCTGAATACGCATTCACCAAGCCTATACGAAACTGAATAGAACACGAATGCATGGCGCGACACTAGGGTACTGACCCCCGCCGAGCACTTTTACCTCCATCATCCTCAGCAGTCTCAGAAAGACCAAGGTGATAAATATGACATAAAATATCAAGCTTTTCCGAAGATTTGACTCTTGAATGTGGTCATTGACCACTACTCTCCGTCCAGAGATTGCTGAGGCTTCATCTACGGCGTTTGAGGATGTTGGATAGAACATATTTTCTAAAATATGAAAAATAAAACGGAATGATTGATAATTTCCCTCCATTTAATCACCCCATAAGGGGTAGATTTACTCAGAACTGCGGTTTTGCCTTTATATTACCAATTAAAACCTTTTGACCACCCTGCCAGCCAGCCACTATCCGACTGCGGTGGATGGAAGGTTTGGTTGGTCGGGGCGGGACTGATCGCTCAAGCGTACGGGTTCCATTAGCGCCTCTTACCAACGCACCACGCGGTCACGACTTCGGGAATATTTATACTTTAACTAATATAACTCGCTAACATTAACCCAGGTTGTAGCTGAGGTTTTACGCCACTCAGTTTGGTAAAACTAGTAAAAGTCGAGTAATCCCGAAATCAGTTATCTTTCTCTTATCTTGCAAACAGCAGATTGTCTTGATGTTCGAGCCCCGAAACTCTTCGGGTGTAATTTTACTATTCATAGAGCTTGTCATTTCATGTATAATTCATCAAGTGCACCTGTGCATCTCACTCTTATAATCACGCCCTTTTGTGTTCGTGGATGAATAGTGAAGAAAGCTGCAGCTGTTTCTAGAATATTCCTGCGAAAGCTACAGTAATACTGTCGTCATGCCCTTCTCCTCTCATCTATAAAAGCTCTGCAAATCTAAGCCCTTAGCCTTCGGTCGCCGGGGAGCCTATTTCTTATTGTTTTACAAATTTATTCAATTTTTGTTTACTTAATAGTCTGGAGAGGCAGAAAGCAAACTAATAACAAAGGTGCCGAATAATGCCACAAGGGTTTGCAGAAAAATATACCCTAACCCGCTCCAAAATTTTGACGAACAACCAAACCGAGTGGCGTGAAACTTTCCCTACAACCTGGGTTGCAGTTAGCAAGTTATATCAGTTAAAGTATAAGTTAGGGGGACGCGTGTTGTAGTGGTAAGAGGCGCTACTGATACCCGCACGGTCGAGCGATCGATCCTCTCCTGGGCCAACCATTCCTTCAATGTCGTCGGGGTCGGGTAGATTGGTATCTGACTTGCCTAAAACTGACTTGGTATGGCGGCTGACTCCCGCAAGTCATTGGGTAGGCCGAACACACCTTCCCAATGCCTCTACGAGACTGAGTGAAATACGAATGCGTGGCGCGTCCGAGATGAGACTGATCAGCGCCCAAATTTTTACCTGTTACCTTTGCGCTCGTCTAAAAGGTTGGGACGGAACGAGCGCATAGTTCTACTTATCGTTGCTAATTGAGTTGGTTGTTGTGTTGATTTTTACATTTTAAATAAAATAAACAGAACTAAGGCGTATAATAATGGATACTACCCTTCCGCGTTTTCAGGTAGAATTTCGTATTCTTGGCCGGGAGGGCGGGGGGCGATTTTGGGCCCATGCCCTCTGGGCACGGCAACCGACTGCTACTCAACATTCGGTTGATGTGATTTTGCGCGGTTGCCTTCCTACATATAATTGGAGAGTCAGACATAGTATTCGGCCGAACAATTGGACTTGATTTATCGGCGGCCAATCGCTCCCATCTGAAACTTTTTATTCGTCGCCATATCCGCCGCCTCTACTGTTTATCGCTTCGACTCAGCTTTTGATTTATTAGATTTTATGGTGCGTACGCGTTGACGAGCTGTTTCCTTCCTACTCCCACTTCTTTCAATATCATCTCGTCTTTCCTTTTCTTCTTTCGCTACTTCTCTCGTAGCTCCGGCCGACGGAAATCTTTCTGATTGCAAGTTTGCAGCTAAGTCAAAACACTGGCATTTCTCCACCGTCTTGCCTCTCTCATTTTCTCATCTGCATCGTGTCGATGGCTACTCGTTCACGTTTCCTATTTTCATTTTTTGCCTTTCCTCTCGTCGATTTTTTTTTCCGAAAAGAATCTTCTCTCGCTGTCAATATACTCCTCTGCGGAGTCTTCTATCAGAATCCATGGTAGGTATCCTTCTTCGTCGATGAGTTTGTTATCCTTCTTTTCCTACTTCCTATGTTCCGTCCTTTCTCTCTCCTTTTTTTCTTCTGCTCATCGGCCCTGAGCCCTTCCTCTTCCATATCCTTCTGCAGTAGCGGCAGTTGTTGCCAATCTATTGTCTCACGGTCGTCGTCGTCTTCTTCTTCTCGTTACTCTTCGTGTTCTCGTTCATCCTGTCCTTCCTCTTGTACCTCTTAATTTTCCTTTTTTTTTGAGAATTGCTACAAACGTCTTCGTTTTCATTTTTTGTTAAGCTCTCCATTGGCAAATCACCTTCAATCCATTTTGTCTAACTGCATGAGCCTGCTACCGAGTTTTTAATGGTCATGCCGATTGGCAGACTTAAGGGAACGACTGCCGATGGGCTATTGGACTTAATTGGTTGTGTCAGCCTAATGACCGCTCTGTTGGAAGTCGGTATCGCTTCGTTTCTCTTCCACTTTTCTTCGTCATCCTTCTTTAGACGTTCAGACTGCCCGAGGCAGTACATCAGTGTTGATGTTGCGGTTATTGGAGCTCCTCCACTTCTTTGCAAGCGATTCTTTCAGTTCCTTTCTTCGTTAGATCACTGTCTGATACAGCTTACCCTTGAGCACCACTGAACACCATACTTAATAGAGGATTTTGATGGATTCTACCATTTTGATGGACTCCTATCCTTTTGACAGGATGCTTCACAGGTATAGAAACTTCTATTAGGTTGTAAAGAAAGTTCTGTCATTTTTTTGCACTTCGTTAGTTCTAAAGAGCATGTCCTTCTCTAGATGACTGTTAGTCACTGTCGAAAAAATGATACAGCTTTCGACATCATGTTGGTTGCAATGTGGATGTCACCAAATAGAATGAGGGTGAACGTAGAAGAAGATACAGTTAATAGATGCGCTGCGTCCTAGAGAAGTTTTGATGGATTTTTTCTGTAACATTTATTTTTGATGTACACCTCTTTCTCTATCATCACTTCGCTGAGAGACCTCTCGATGTGCCAAGTGATTCTTCTCATAGTATAATATCCATTGACATGTTAGAAATGTAGCAAAAATTCGCTTTGTAAAATTCGCCCTGATTAAATGAATTTGCACAGCTGGACGCTTCGGTGAAATTGTGAACCATTAATTGTCGGTTTTTTTTCACCCTCTCAGGCGACCTAAGGTGGCCAAGTACAACAGTGTGGAAGAAGCCTAGATTTCCTGCTTTCAATTGAAGCGTTGCCGGATACAGGAATGAACGAACGAAGGTCCGTCAACTGGTGCCCTCACCGATCGATCCGCTTTTTTCGGATGAACTAACCTTCCCTAACGATAAGGTTCACCTGCCTGCCATTCGTATTCCTCAGGAAGACTCAATGTATAAAAAATACAACAGAAAACCAAAAGTTCAGACTTTCAAAAAGGAAAGGCTTCAAAAGAATCGTAGAAAAGTGGATGGAAAGCTAAAAGCAACAGAAAAAGGAGGTAAGGATAAAGGCATGGTGAATGGGTATTTAGCCTGTACCCCGACTTGAGGGGCCAGCCGCTATACCGAGTCAGTGCCTTTACCGAGACAAGTCTGGTATCAATTTACCCGATCGCGGAGGGATATAGGGCTCGGTTAGCCCGGACGACGATTGATTGGTCGATCGTGCCGGTGTCACCCGCCACTGCACCTTGCGCGCTCTTGGATAGACAAAAAGGCGAACAAATGTACATTTACATTTTTTTACATTTACATTTATTTTGGAGGTACACAATGGCACACGTGATGACAGCAAAAATGAATGAAAAAGATCCAAGAAAGAAAATCCATCTAATTGTTCCACAGCTCGGAAACGCCTTTTTAGAAGCTCAGGGCAGTTTAGTCAACCTTTTTGTTTTCTCCTCGAGGGCTTTTTTGGAATGAAGACTCCACACGCCTCACCGAGCACTGGAGACCGGCGATGTTGAACATTTCGCTCTGCTTTCGCAAAGAATTACGATTTTTGCGATTTTTAGGCGGCTGTTGACCTTAAGAAAGACGGGCTGTCACCGTTCGTCATTGAAAGTGTTGGTGATGCTGGAAACAGCAGCAGCAGTTCGTGGTGTCGCGCCCCATTCGAGATCGTCGAGCCTCGAGGGGCTGCCGATGCGATGTCACTTTTATTAAAAATGTTTTCCCAACGCTCTGTCAAAAACGTCCACCCCACCGCAGATCCTCGTCGACTCGGCTGCCCCTCATAGATTCTTCAAGACTCGTCTTCTTTGCAACATTCATCGCTCTCAACTTCTCGCATCGTCGTCATTTTAGGGATTCTGACGGATTCATAGTATTTCTGGCTTCATACTCTACAGCAGCAGCCGAACTCCATGACGGATTACCATTGGGCTTTGTTCTCGCTCGTCGACGTTCGTTTTTTCTCCTCCATCTCCCCACTTAGCCTCCCCTACAGCGGTCCAGTAAACAATTTCGCGAACTGATGCTCCTGCTTTTTCTTCTTCGAGTCGAATTTTCACCCGCCTCGGCTATGGATTCCGAGTGACGTCTGTCTGGCGCTGTCGATCTGATTCCGTAGAAAAAATTCAAAAAGTTCACTTTTTCGAGCATCTTCCATTCCTTCCTGAAACTACTCACATAGGCCTGTCTCACTCTCATATATGGGGCGTTGAGATGTTTTTTCACTCAAAAAGCTGATTTCTTGTCAGATAAAGGGCAATCGAGGTGCGCAGTTTTCGAAAAGGCATCGGAATTTCGATTATCCTGAAGAATTTCCCCTCAAAGGCATCGATTTGTCACTCGATGTTTTCCATGAGGGCAAAACCTGTTTGTCAAGTTGTAGTGGAGACTGGTAGGCCCACTCGTTTTGACCGTTCGTGAATTGCTTATATGAGAAAATATATGTGTATTTGAGAAATATAAGAATTTGAGAGGAAAATAAGAACATAAAAATTATATATGAATCATGAATTATATAAAGAAAACGTATACAAGAAGTTGAGGGATGTAAAGGAAATGGATGTGGTAAGAGTGGGTGAGGGACGTTAAAGGTGACAGTGGCGGACCACTGGCGAGTTCACCGTGTGCACGTGCACACTGGTCCTCGCCGCTCGCGATCTTGGCCCGGCCGAGCTCCTCGTTAAGGCAATGGTGACCCGACATGCGAGAGGAGTCCGATGGCCGCCGAGAAATGTTCTAAACGCGTTCGCCTACATAGCTAGCGGCGGTGTAAATGGTCTGACTCGGTTATACATGATCGTGATATTGGAGCATATTAAAATTTTGAGCCCTCTCCAATGGGCTTAATCAGAAGTCCATAAGAACAGCTGTTGGTGAGCATTTTTCGAATTTCAACACCGTGTACCTTGGATCTAGGAATAATCGTCTTTTACACAAGTCTATTAATATGAGATTATAGGAAAACTCGGACTTCATGCGAAACTCAATCTGCTGTCTATTTTAACGAAAATAGAAAGACTAATGAACGGAGACGAGATATGGGAAACGCGAATGCAATGAATAGGATTTATAGAGAACCACGGAGCAAGATTCAAATCTTAAGAAATTACATTGAGAATAATACTACAGAATTCAAACTGCTCTTCCTGTGACGTGTCTGGACGTTTTAGCACAGTACTTCGTTGTCTCTCTGGTACTAACCCCTCTTGCATGGTCCCGACCAGCAAATCTACAAGATGATCTTATCTTTGAATACTACGTAGTGGTTCATGCATCTGTTTAATACCTCGACACTTCTCTGTCGACCTTAAGTGTCCTCTCAACATTGCGCTTTCTTAAGCGTTTTATTTCGTCGATCTTCTGAAACCAAATGCTAGGAAACATATAATGTTTAGTAGCAAAATGTTCCGTTGATACTTTTTCGGTTTCCAAATCAAAAAAATGGGCGTCAGCTGTTGTTCTTATGGCCTTCTGACTAAGCTCATTGGAAAGAGCTTAAAATTTTAATATGCTCCCTTCTTACGCTCATGTATGACCGGGTCTTAGGCCACCTACACGGCCGCTAATTACGTGGGCGAAGGCGTTTGGAACATTTCTAGCTGACCATTGACTCGTCTCGTCCGTCGGGTCACCGGGTGCGGCGAGGGCCAGTGTGCACGTGCACGCGGTGAACTCGCCAATGGTCCGCAGGGACTGTCACCTTGCGCGCGCCATGAGTTGGCAATTAGGATTCCTGCCTAACGTCCTCCCCCCGGTAAGAGTCACTACCTCCACCAGCATGGTCAAGCGATCAACCCTCATTCAGGCTAACCAAGCCACCATCTGAGTTCTGGTTAATTGTCACCAAACTTGTCTGATAACGTCAAGACATTGACATGGTACAACGTCGGACCCCCACAAGTTATATAGGCAGAACACACATCCATCATGCTTACACGATTTTGAGTGGAAGTCGAGTGCATGGCATGCCTTCAGGGAAATGATCAATACCGTCCCAACCGTCTACTTTATACATTTTCGGTAAATATAGACGTTTTTACCTTATGTAATTGTGCGTAGGTCACTACACCTGTTTTACATATTTCCCTTTACAGAGTTTTCAAAAGTGACCCATTTCTCCATCGCAGGGTATAATTACAAGAAGAATTGTGTCTGTCGGAGATCAGAAGGTAAAGCTAAAGGCAAAGTAGTTCATGCTAATGAGCCCTTAAAGACGCGCCACGCATTCGAGTTCCATTCAGGTCCGTAGAAGTGTGGTGAATGCGTCTATGGTCTTTACAATGATCTGGAGGCAGTCACTATTTCATTCAGTGTTTTTACCTTCCCAGACAAGTCTGGAACCAATTCACCCGACGTTGGGGAGATGGAAGGCTTGGCTAGCTCTGGTGGGGATCGATCGCTTGACCGTGTGGGTGCCAGTAGCGCCTCTAACCACTGTACTACGCGCTCTAGATATTCGCTCTAGATAGAAATAGCGCCGAATTGTTATCTTATCCAAAAAAAACAACAAAAAAAATCACCTGCTTCTGCGGCACTTTGCTCTTCCTTCAATGTTCTGCAGGTTTCATCAATAGTTATCTTTCTTTCCTTCTTTCATCCTGCCTCTTCTTTCCGCAGTTTCTTTGCAGCGCTGATTTATATCATCTGCAATTCATCATCTGCTCGTTTGAAATCCATATATTGACCCTACAACCTAGCGGCTACCTCTGAAAACTATATACGTAGGTCAAATTTTCATTTAGAACTTCCACTCAATTTATTTATTTATTTATATTTTGTTTTTCACCAATCACAGTTCATTTATCTTGATTAGAATTCTACAAAGAGAATATCCTGCTGAATAATTGAGAAAAAGAATAAAATAAAGAAAACCTATAAAAAACTTGAAAGTAGTTGGAGACAACTTCAATAACCAATTTTCCAAATATTCAGTTACCGTATCAAAGAAAAATTGATAATTTTACAAATTAATGGACGTTTTTGTAATTGACGTTTGACCTTTTAGACGTCTGTCTTACACTTTGCGAAATAAACGAGCAAATAAATGATTATCTACATCACCACTCGTCAGCGGGCTCGTCTTCGTTCTCTATTCATGTCGATCAGTCCACTCAGTTCTTTCTGTATTCTTTCATTTTATTTCTTATTAATAGCAATAGCTCTCAGCATTTCAGTATTCCATTCCTTCCCGTACCGGAAATGATCCTGTTTGGATCTAGAACGGTTAAATCAAACCTCCATCTACCCTTATTCTTTTGTTTCCTGTTCATTACGTCTACCTGTGACTACCTAATGTTAATTGACTGAACTGTGATTTTTCCGATATTGAACCGTGGAATTGCGCAAAAAACAGAACCCGATTTTGTTCTTTTATTTATTCATTTACTGCCGCCTAGAAGCGCGCCAATTATAAAGCTAAAGCTTAACTCGTCCGGATTGATCTGTCCTATAAGGATGCGATACCAGTCTGATACCAATTTATTCGACTTTGGAAAGATAGAAGGCTTGGTTAGCACGGACCGGGATCGATCGCTCGACCGTGCGGATATCAAAAGCGCATCTCACCGCTGCACCACGCGGGCCCAATATACAAACAGACCATGCCATAGTTCAAAAAAAATTTGGAAATTTCTGGAATCCACAGAAGTAAGATGACGGTTCCGGCTCCATAGAACGATAACTAAGGAAAACCAAGAAAGAAAAGTGCAGGAAATGAACTCCGTCACAGCTCCATTCTCCGCTTGTTTCTCAGCTGACGGGAGATCCGTCCCTCAGTTCGAATTTTGTCAACATCTTCCCTAGTGAATACACTTACGCGTGATTTTCTTGTCATAATGCGGACGTTTGTGGGTTAAACTTGTGAGTTATACTTATATATTTAACGGACCACGGATCTCCTGGAAGTATAAGAGAGGCGGTTCAGGGTCGCCTCTAATAAATAAGCCCTTAGCTCCAGCGGGATAGCCTGGCTAGCTACCCGCCGTATCCAGCCCGTACGGCAGAGCCTGGCAAGCTGCCCGTACGTCCCCTCATATGCCGAAAACAGTATCAACAAAGATCCTCATTCCCCTGACCCCGAAAGAGCCCCCAATACGGCAGCGTTGGGAAGGACGAGTACGGAGAGGCTGCGAAAATCTCAGGGCCTAGACAGGCTGCCAAAAAGAAGAAGGACTAGGATGACGATCTGTACTTACAACGCGCGAACGCTTGCATCGGATGCGTCTGTCGAAGACCTGATGATGCAAGCCAGGAAGATCAAGTACGACGTCATCGGACTGACCGAGACGAGAAGACACCGCCCACTACACGCCGTGTTCGACACTGGAGAAGAACTGTTCCTCGGAACATGGGACAGCAGAGGCGTTGGTGGCATCGGTGTCCTCGTCAACACGAACTTGGCCATGAACATCGATTCGTTCGAACAACTTACCGTTGACGGTCTTCGTAGTCTACGCACCAACATCGGACTACGATGACGAAGAAGTCGAGGCATTCTACATGGAGTTGGAGAAGCTCTACAAGGAAGATCATACCTTCTACAAGGTCATCGTCGGAGATTTTAACGCGAAGATCGGGCCTAGAAGGTCGTCGGAAGAGCTTCATATCGGCGTCCATGGTCTGGAGTGGAACGAACAGGGTGAAAGGCTGTCTGAGTTCATCATGTCGACGAACACCATCCATGGTAACTCGCAGTTCCAGAAACCCGCATCCAGACGATGGACATGGGAGTCTCCAGGTGGACTGCATCACAACGAAATTGACCACGTTATCGTCAACCGAAGGTTTTGCCTGACCGATGTCGCTGTTGTACCGAAATTCTTTACGGGATCCGACCACCGTCTCCTCCGTGCGAGCTTCCATCTCACACGGAGGCAAGAGAAAGCCATGAAGTTCAAGAAGAGAGGCCCTAGAACACTCGTGAACTGGGACCTCTTCTTCGCTGGCTAGCTGCTGGAAGGATTCCGCCGAGGACAACATCGACGAGGAATACAACCGTTCATTGTCACATACGTGACTGCGCTCAAGAAGCCGAGAGCCCCAAGAATACCAGGAAACGCCTTTCCCACGAAACTCTCGAGCTGATTCGCCAACGCGGAGTGGCAAGAACCGAAGGCGACTACCTGCGAACGTCCGAACTCGCAAAGTTGTGCAGAGAAGCGATAAAGGAAGACCTTAAAGAGAGAAGAGTAGCTGCGCTAGTTGATGCGGCTGAAGCGGGCAAGAGCATACGCAACGCTCGTCGAGGCTTAGTCAACTATAAGACCAAGATGACAGCTCTCCTGCGCCCGGATGGAACTCTCACGTCCTCCAGAAGGGCTATGGAGAAGGTCATCCACGATTTCTACTCCGATCTCTTCGATAGCCACGTCCATCTTCCCGAATACCCAATCCCGAACGATGGACATGTCATCCCTGCGGTCCTCCCTTCCGAGATTCGTCACGCGATTTCATCGATAAAGAATCGCACAGCTCCCGGTCCCGACAGGACCCGAACATCTGAAGAACCTACCGCCAGTCCTCATCAACACCCTGGCCAGGCTTTTCACACGATACCTGTCGGACTGCAAAGTACCAGCAATATGGAAAACTAGCAGGACTGTGTTGCTGTATAAGAAGGGAGATCCGCACGACATCGGCAACTATCGCTCTATCTGCCTGCTGTCTGTAGTCTATAAGTTATTCACACGTGTCATTCTGAATAGGATCGACCGAACGATAGACGAAGGACAGCCGTGCGAGCAAGCCGGGTTTCGAAGAGGGTTCAGCACAATCGATCATATCCACACCGTGATCAGGCTCATCGAGGTGTCCCGAGAGTACAAGACGCCGTTATGCCTCACATTCATCGATCTCAAGAAAATCATCTTCGACTCTGTCGAAACGGAAGCGGTGATTGAGGCTTTGTGCAAACAAGGCGTCTCCACTCAGTACGTGAAGATCCTCAGTGAGCTCTACAAAGGATTCACGACCGTGATCACACCATTCTACAACAACGTTCGCATCAACGTGAAGAGGGGTGTACGCCAAGGTGATACCATATCACCGAAGCTGTTCAACGCCTCTCTCGAGAACATCATGCGGACACTAGAATGGGACGACATGGGAGTGAAGATCGACGGTCGGCAGTTACACCATCTTCGTTTTGCGGATGATATCGTACTCATAACACCATCTATCACCCAGGCAGAACGCATGCTGGCCGACTTCGATCATGCGTGTGGGAAGATCGGCTTGCAGCTGAACTTGACGAAGACGATGTTCATGAAGAACGGATACGTTTCTGATGCCCCATTTTCGCTCAACGGAACGAATATCTCTGAATGCTCCAGCTATGTGTACTTGGGTCGGGAAGTCAACATGACCAACGACTTGAGTCCAGAGCTGGGCAGAAGAAAACGAGCGGCTTGGGGCGCATTCAAGAGTGTTGAAGAAGTAGTGAGGAAGACGAAGAACGCCCGACTCCGCGCCCATCTCTTCGACTCTACGGTTCTTCCTGCGTTGACGTACGCTTCAGAATCCTGGGCGTTACGCAAGCAGGATGAACATGCGATTTGCGTCGCGCAACGAAGTATAGAGAGAACGATGCTCGGAGTGACTCGCTTCATTCAGGCGAGAGACGGCATACGGAGCTCCGAGCTACGTCGACAGTCGAAGATCAGAGACGCAGTCGCATGGGCCAAGTTGTCGAAGATCAGGTGGGCCGGACATGTAATGCGATTTCGTGACGACCGTTGGACGAGAGCCGTTACTGACTGGATTCCACGGGACGTCAGAAGAACACCAGGTCGCCCACCTTTGCGCTGGTCGGACTTCTTCGTCAAATCCCTGAACGATCGATTCGATGCTCTTCGTGTTCCTCGAGCGAGCAGGACCCACTGGTCTACTATGGCACGCGACAGGGACGAATGAAGACGTTACTGGCGCCCGCTCGAGCAAATCGATGATCAACGGGACGTCAGGTGATACAGGTGACAGGTGATTTAAGAAGTAGGGAAATGGTGCAGCGCTTAGATGCGCTATTTGGTACAGCGGCTCACTGGCCGGGTGGTCAAAAGGTAGAGCACTCCACTTCGCCAAAGTTAATTTTTCTAATCCATTTTTTGTCGTGTCCAGAGAGCGCGTGTGGTACAGTGGTAAGAGGCAATACCGACACCCGCACGGTCGAGCGACCAATCCTGACCCAGGCCAATCGAGCCTTCCATGGCTCCGAGGTCGGGTAAATTTTTTGAAATTTCTCTCAATTTCAGATTTATTAAAATGCTACAATAAAATGATGGATGCAGCCCATCATCGTGGGGACAGCTGATGGGGACTATGCTTCCAGCTACAATATTTGCTTCGTAATTTCAGCACAGTGCTATGATGGGCTACTAACACCCGACGGTCAAACGGTCGATCCCCGGCCAGACTTCCAAGCTCTCCGTCCTTCCTGGGTTGGGTAAATTGGTACCAGACTCATGTGGAAAGCTAGAGACACTGATATAGCGGTTGGCCCCGCAGGTCAGCGTATACGCCAAATACGCACTCACTTTCCCTTTACGATTCTGAATGAAGGGCGAGTGCGTGACGCGACCGTAAGAGGACGGATCAACGCCGACACGTGTACCTTTACCCTTACCTTTTAACCCTGCTCGTCAGCAACCGGAACTACAGTGGCAACGATACCCTGCCGTCGCGTTGGCGATGTGGCCGCCGTCGGCTGATGGGTCGGCCGGTGGCGATTTGCACGAATTTGACAAGTCGCTGGACGATGTTTGCATATTCAGACTTCAGTAGCAGCAGCGGCGGCTCTGTGTCTGTCGTGGTTGTGTGTCTTCGAGGCGGCCGTGCGTCCGTCGAAATTCAATTCGCTGACGTCTGCTCCCCATCTGCGTTATGAAGTGTTCGATTGCCCGTAACGAAATCGCCGCCGAGAATTCGGACGACGACAGCCGTCGATCACAGCGAAACGACCGCTACCTACCCAGTCGGGTGCTCGTCAACTCACACAATCATCTTCAGTCAGCCCCTCACCGCCGTCTTGTCCTATTCGGCTTCATGCCAACCTGACCGTGATTTTTTATTTGTTACTGTTACTCGGACTCACAGGGCGCCACTGACACCCACACGGTCGAGCGATCGATCCTCACCCGGGATAACCATTCCTTCAATCTCTGTCGGGGTCGGGTAGATTGGTATCAGACTTGTCTGATACTGAATTGGTATAGCGCCTGGCCTTCGGCAAGTCATTGTATAGACCAAATACGCATTCACAATGTCTGTACGATTCTGAATGGAACACGAATGGATGGCGCGACTCTTAATGTGACGAGACTTTTAATCATCCTCAACAATCTCAAAAAGGTCAAGGTGATAAATTTGGCATGAAAATATAAGGTTTTTCTCTTAGCTCTAGCTTTAGCCTTACCACTAAGTTTACTAGAAGTAGATATCATAAAATGGGTGCTAGGAGCATTGCAAAAATCGCGGCTAATTTGGTGCAAGCTGAACGCGACTAGAATTTCACGTTTACACTGAAGGTGCTTTCAGCTCAACTGGTACAAAAATTGCGACTCAGGCGGAGTTCGAACCCGCGTTTTGGCCTATCCTGACCACCGTGATGTTACACCACTACACCATCGGACTCTCGTCCTCAACTAGGCATATCATTCAACTGGACCGGGTCCGTCTGATTGGCTCATACCGTTATCACGGATAAGTGCGAGAAGCAAAAGCCGTCTGGCTTGATGAAAAGAGCCCGATGGTGTAGTGGTTTAACGTCACGGTGGTCAGGATAGGTCAAAGCGCGGGATCGAATTCCACCTGAGCCGCGATTTTTCCAATGATCATAGCTTCATCGATACCTCTATTTCTGTTTTGATTTTTCGAAATACGGCAGCGTAGCTATGAGTATAAATAGAATGCCAACGTATCTGACAATCACTTATTTACTCATTTACATCATAACGGCGAGCCAAGAGCTCTAGTGGTGGAATCGGTGAGATTACTCTCTTTCTAATACATTTTGTTTCGGTATTCATAACAATTCGCGGTCGATCGATCCTTCTCCCAGGCTGGCCGAGCCCTTTATCCCTCAGGGGTCGGGTGAATTGATACCAGATTCCTCAGAAAAGGTGAATACACTGACTCAGCAGAGCGGCTGGCCCCGCAATTCATTGTATATGCCAGTCACGAATTTACCAAGCTTCTACGATTCTGAATAGAACACGAATGTGGCGGCGCGTCCTTCAAGGACCGATCGACGTTGACACCTTACCTTTAACGGGTTCAATTCCCGTCCGATGTCAGTGTTTTGCGAATAACCTAGCATCTCCAAGTATATAATTCATTCAACTAGTTCTTCTCTGTAACCCGCAAAACAAAAAAAGCGGTATATACCAGAATTGTTGACCTTTACCTTTAGCTATTCATAGCAATTTGTCAAAAATGCTAGAGTGAGTACGGCCTTTGGCAAGGTAAGCCGTTCGGGTCACTAGCCACGAACCATGTTTAGGCCTCTGAAGATGACGAGAAGGTCGAAACGTCAGGCCGTCAATAAATAGTTCCACCTAACAACATCGGAAAGGCATACTAACACACTAACACCAGAATACATAGCAATTTGTATTTGTTAGCACCTTCTTCTTCTTTTTCTTGTTCTTCCTTTTTCTCTTAGATGAAGGGGAATTTTTCTGAAACGTTTTTTCGCTTTCCATGAATTCATTCCGCGTTCTCGATCCGTTTACCGTCCGTCCGTCATTGTCGGGTTCCGTCCTTCGTCGTGTCGTGTCATACAAGTCGTCAACATGATGGTCGTCATCGTGGTGATGTTCAGGCCGATAACGATCACACTGCTCGTTCAGCATTTTCTCGCGTTTCTTTGCATCCGTAATAGCTGTCCACGTTAGCGTTGGCAACGTTCAGCAGCAGCTCTCCTCCGACGCCGGAGAGCATGAATCGTCCACGCCATCAGCCATGAGATCCGCTCTGGTTAGTTCTTTTCACAATCCTTCTCCGATTTCCTATCCATTATTCGACAATTCCTGAAGTATTTGGTGGAGTCAGGCTCTCCATCTTACCCAAGTAAGAAAGGTACCAGAAGTGTAATTTGGTATCTAGTGCATGAAGGCAAAAGAAAAACCCAGCAGAGCGACCAATCCCTCTACCGTCAGGTTTTGAATCCCACATGCTACCCATTGAGCCACCATGGTACTACATCTGGTGCTTACGACCTAGAAGCCCTTTCGCCACTGGTTAGTAGTCAATTCTTTTTGCCATTTTTAGGCCACCCATTTGTATTTATCAAAAACAAACTTTATCATTGTAATCGCCACTCAATTCTCTACAAAACCATATAAGTCTCGATTGGAATCTTTGGAGGAAATTCTCGGACCTCCCATGTGAGTGGAACTGCCTTCAGGTTAAATTTCTACTCTAGAAACAAGAGAGAAGTGTGTCCTTTTCTTTAGATATCGAACCGGAGATCCGCCCTGGTTAGTTCCTATGCATTTCTATCCAAATGTCATATCTGCTATTCAATAATTCATGATGTAATAGAGCCAGGTTCTTCATTTTACCCAAGTACGAAAGGGCAACCTGGGTGAACCTAGCTTCTGGGTTTATTTCCACCAAGAAAAGTGCCCATTTACCGGATCATCGGAGTCCGAAACAAATTTTCAAATTTCCTGATACCCGAACGGTCGAGCGATCGATCCTCGTCCTGGCTAACCACGCTTTACATCAGCCCTCCGAGGTCGGGTAAAACGATACCGGAATTGTCTGAGAAGGTGGAGACAGTGGTTCGTACACGTTTTTACCTTTACCTATCTCAAAAATCTCCCCTCTTTCAGATGAATCATCCCGGTTGGGTGATGCTGTCGTTTCTCGCCGAAACCGTCGCCTCATACGGTTCAGCCGCGCCGTCCCAACCTCACTGTGCCAACGACACCGACATCATCAATACATTGCTCAAGGACTCGTACAACAAGGTCGGAATTCCCTCAGGGTTTCTTACGGTCAATTTCAAAACTTTTCGGGTGGAGACCCTCTGGAAAATTCTATTAGATAGTCTCGAACTCAACGTGTTGAAGCCTATCTTCTCTTCCTCACAGTGCTCCTTCCGTTCACCTCTCATTTCTTTTCATTCCTACTCATTCTCTGCTTTGAAAATTTTCCTTTCCTTCATGTCCATTTAGCTGACGCTTGACTTCTCGCATGCTGGAGCCATTTCTGACCACCTTGTTTGAATAAGAAGCACTTATATCATCCACACCGGTTCCAGTTGAAAATTAGAAAATTCTGCAAAGAGGAAACCCACCTTCATGCAAATTCGCTCTGAACAAAGCCGGAGCCGGATAAGCCAAACATTCCCAATTTTTGCTTTTTCCTCCAGTAGTGAACACCTCTGGTTCGGTGAATCTGCTTAGGAAGGCTGTGATTCGGATTTCCGAGTGCACTTTCTGGCCAACGCCTGAGGGCTGAGCATGTGTCAAATGAGGCGTATTCAAGAGCGGCGGAGTGCAGTGGATGCGCGGGTGGCCGTCCGTGAATCGTCCCCGGATTGACGCCGAATTGAATTTGAGTGAAAATCGCCCGAGAAACCTCCGAATACTAGACTATTTACTTTTCAATGCTATTACAGGAGACCTGCTGTTGGCGGATTTCAAGAGAAAAGGTGTCTTTTCGCGCTGAAAATTGGGTTATTCTGACTTTACCGCATATCTGACTGTTATAACTGGGTATGGTAGCGATGATTCAAAAGTAACAACAAGGGTGCCACCGACAATCCTAGCAGCTGCTGGCACCCACAGTTCACACCAGGTTCATCGCAAAAATCGTAACTCGGACAAGATTTGAATCCTAGTAGGACTGAATCCAGGGAAAACCGAGGTTATGGACCACTACGCTGTCGAATCACGTATTCTGCACTCCTTCCGAACAGTTTCTTGGCCACCATAGGGCCACGGAAGGGAATGATGCGCGACTTCGAATCCCGCATGGGTCAGAATTCGTTCAAAAAAGCTGCCCCCATCAGTACAATATTCATGCAGACTTTCCCTTTCGCTCTTTTTTGATTTCCTAAGCACTTAGATAATAGTTAAGGTAATAAACCCTCTCAACAGCAGAAGAAATTCCAGCTATTCATCATCCTCCTCCTCACACCTTACATTTTATACTAGTAGTTTGTTACTCTACGAGATTTTTCATACAGATTTCCACTTATACATATATACAGACTTTTTGCAGATTCTCTAGATTATTTATTGATTTTGGGGGAACACTACCACTTTCTGATTTCTGACGTCTTTGTAAACCTAAACCGGAATTGGCGTATATGACTAGTCCAGCTAGGTTACCAAAAAGCCAACGGGGATGGAAGGAGCTTGAAATAACGACTCCACTTCTAAATTCAGATGCAGCAGAAAGATTGTACAACTGCGTATGACTTTCAAAATTAATGAAAACTCAAAAAAAAGAGACAACAAAAGAAGGAAAGCGAAATACCTGAAAATTTGTCCTTGCATGATCGATTGATGATCAGTAGCCTATTTTCAGCACTATATTCCTTCACATCCGACGCAAGTTCGAGTGGACATGTGGGTGCAGGAGGTGACCGCGGTTTCAGAGCTGACTCAGGACTTCGAAATAGGTTTGTCTGAAATATACTGTCATCTATTTGTTATGATCCGCGTTGTGTGCGCTGATGACAGCTGTACGGTCAAGCGATCGATCCCCACTCCGTCTGACCAAGCCTTCAATCCTTCCGGGGTCGGGTAAATTGGAACCAGACCTGTCTGGAAAGGTAAAGAACAAAAAAGAAAAAAGGAAAAACGGACGCGTGGCGCGTCCTTATGTGAGTGATCAACGGCGATACTTTTACCTTTTACGTATGAATTCGATAAATGTTTGCCTTTTGGCTTGGGGAAAAAGGAATCCTTTGATGAGCCTCTATTGTTGCTAAGAATTTCCACGAAATAATCAACTTAACCAACGGCTTCCTGCTCGATTTGAAACCCGCTTTTGCATGAAACTTTTTGGGGGCTCAACGTGGCTAATAAATCATTTTTGAAAGCCGGCTGGTAAAATATGGGACTGTCGCAAGAAACTGTTTTCATTTGACTCCCCGGAGATGTACGTTGACTTTATTTTGATTAATTACACTCATTTTTGTCCTTTTCGAAGCCATCCTCTGGAGAGCGACTACGAACTGCTACCATAGGAAAATTTCGATCTCTGGAGAGCGACTACGAACTGCTACCAGAAAATTTCGATCGAGGGGAAAAGTTCAAGTGATTCTGACTTGACACTGATTGATGGCTGCCATATTGTTTATTCTCGAATACAGCTTCTGTCCTCGCAGAAAATTTTAAAAGCTAATCATGGTGTAGCGGTAAGAGGCGCTGCTTCCACCTTCACGGTCGAACGGTCGATCCTAACCCATGCTAACCAAGCCTTCCATCCTTTTGAGATAAACAGTTAAACAGGTACCAGACTTGGGTGGGTAGGTGAAAACACCAGCGTGACAATTTAGTGGAACGGGTAAGTAACTAGAAAACGGATAATTGTGACGCGAATCATTTCGAGAAAGTTTTGCCATGAAAACAGTCGTCCGTCGTGCAATGGTAAAAGGCGCTACTGACCTCGGGACAGTCGAGCACTCGATCTTCGCCCAGGCTATTCAAGCCCTCCCTTCTTCCGGGTTAGTGTAAAATGGTGCCAGACCCGTCTGAAACTTTCAATGTGTACAGGACAAATACACATTCAGCGTGCCTCTACGATTTCGAATGGAAGACAGATGCATGGCGTGCCCTTAGGGAACTGATCAAAGTCAGCCATCTTACCCTGGTTGTTAATTGTTACACAACTTTGCGAAACACCTAAGCTCAGAGGCGGTGAAGATAAAGGTAATGTGGTCCAGGTTGATCAGCACCCTGAGGATGTGCTATGCATCCGTCTTCACTTCTATTTGTTCTAGCGCTTTGTTGAGGAGGTACGCACGTCTTGTTCCTAGTAGTCGCGTGTCGCGATTTCAGAGGAAATGTGATTTTTCTCATACGTGAAGAACGGCATGTGACGAGGAATCGCGCAAGAACATCTCTCAATCTTGAGCCGTGAGTAGTTGGATTCGATTTAGAGCTAGTGTCGTCCCTACTCATTCTCAACGGTCGGCCGCAACAGAAAATTTCCGCCTTTTGCGCTGGCCAGGCCAACTCTCCGGATTGATTTAGTCTCATTCTATTTCGGTCATCACATGCCTTACCGATGTGATCTTTTGCCTCAAATGCTCCTAGTCGAATGATCATCCCGAAAAATCTAACCTCCTAAGAGGAGAGAGGAGTGAATGAAGACTACATACGGCGCCTGAAAGCGCCTGTTTCAGAGATCAAAAAGACCTAGAATAAATTCGAACAACTGAACATAATTCATCGATGGATCCAGGAAAATGAAGCAAAAGGTAACAATAAATGTTCGGTGTTGCTCAGTACCTCTCAGGGTGCGCCACGCAGTCGTATGTCATTCAGAAACGTAAAGGTATGATGAATGCGTATTTGGCGTAGACAGTGACTTGCTGCAGCTGCTCTACCAAGTCAATGTCTTTATCTTCCCAGACAAGTCTGGAACCAATTTACCTGACCTGGAGGGTTGGAACGCATGGTTAGCTCGTGCGAGGACCGATCGATTGACCGTGCAGGTGTCATTAGTTCCTCTAACCACTGATCCACGCGCGCCTCACACCAAAGAGCGCTGAAAAAAATCCGTACAACTGAACATAATTTCTCAACGGACTCAGGAAAATAAAGTGAAAAGGTAAGGCCAGTGATTGGCTCTAATCATCCTCTTACAGTAAGGATACGCCACGCATCCGTCCTCCATTTAAAATCGTAGAAGCAGGTGAATAACGATTTGGCTTACACAATGATACGCTACCATCCAGTCAGTATTGGCTCACTGGATCTCAATGCTTGCCTCGGTAGTGACTGGTGGAAATAAGATAAATAAATTAAAATTAAATAAATAAGTAGCTGGAATCATTCCAAAACGCATCTCTCTCCAGATCTTTACATCAACGAATTCTGGGAAGATCCGGCACTGGTGTTCGACTTTATGAATCCATGCAAATCCAACATCTCATTCGACGATAAAGTTCTGCAAAAGCTCTGGATACCGAACACCTGTTTCATCAACTCGAAAAACGCCGCTATTCACGAGTCACCTTTCAGGTAAGTAGCACTTTAGATCGATATGAAAATTACCTATTTATTTATCTATTTACTACACAAATAGGCGTGCTCACAAAAAACATTTCCAAAGAAAGTGGTCTGTACGACATACAACCATGAAGAAGAAGAATAAGTAAACGATCAAGAAAGACATAAAATTGAATTGGTTCCTAATCTGCTTCTACTTTGAATTACATAAATTACAATTACATCTGTATATTCTTTCATAGAATGGCTACCTATACATAGTCCTTGCACTAAAGAACGCCAACTAAACAAATATAATAAAAAGAAGAAAAAATAGTAAGTAATTGAAAAATCAGTCGGAAAAAGTGTGGTATAAAGGATTACAATTGATTTGGCTCCTAATCCACGTCTGTTTTAATTATACTTTTTATTAGGAGTGTATTTCAAATAAATATGATAGAAAGAAGAATTGTAAATAGTTGAATATTTAGAAGAAGATGATGAAATATAAAGAATTTAAAAATAAATTGGCTTCTAATCTGCTCCTGTTCTGATTTGAATTTTGCATCTCTTTTTATCTTTATTGAATTCTAGGAACGTTTTTCTTATGGTCTTCTCTAACGGTACCCTGTGGACGAACTATCGAATGAAACTCACCGGTCCGTGCGATATGAACTTGAAGCGATTCCCGTTCGATCAGCAGAAGTGCTTTCTCACCTTTGAATCGTAAGTTCTTCATTCCATATAATTCATTTCTAAAATTAGAATTTCAACGATGGAATCTAATAAAACGTTAACAAAAAAGGAATGAAAACTAATACAAAAGGATGAAATAAAGGAGGAAAGAAGAGCGAAAGAAGGCGGCGGGGAGGCTGCGGTGGGGTCGGCTCCCATCGATATTGATCGTTGATGGTCAATCCCATAAGGAGAATTTTTGACCTTGAATCTATACCCGGTCGCTTGGGTTTAACCATGTGCAATGTAACCGCCTGTTTACCCGCGTAAGATGTTGGTACTTCTGACCCTCTTAGGGTCGTTGGTTGAACAACGCTTACCTTAGAAAAGTGAGAAAACAACTGATTGCTCTGTCTCCCCTCTTTACATGTGGCTCTTTTGTTTGACCTATGACCAATATCCATGAAGTGTAAGGCAAAGGTTAGGATAAAATGGTTGAGCAGTCCCCTGAGGATGCGCCATGTCCTCAACTTTCATTCAGAATCGTAGAGGCGTGGTCAAGACGTTTTCGGCCTATATAATGACTTACGGAGATTAGCCGATATTCGAGTCAATGCTTTCATCTTCCCAGATAAGTCAAGTACAATTTCACCCGACCAGGGAGGGATGCAAGGTTTGGTTAGCCAGGGCGAGGATCGATCGCACGACCGTGTCAGTGGAAGTGGCGCTTCATACTTCTGCACGATTGAAATTGAACACTATTCGGTACACACATAGCACACAAGAAGACAATACTCCTTAACACCAGTAGATGAGAGAGAACTCACTTTAGTAACCAGTTACCTGGGCTTGTACCCTATGGGTAATTTAATACCCAAACAACGACTGCGAGTCGTTTTCCTGTAGGCTCTCCTGAAGCCTTAGATCATTCTGAACGCAGTGAAAATGTCCAAAAATCATTTTTCTCTAAACTGCAGCCTACCACAACCATACCGCAGCCGCTCCACACTCTTCTAATCTCTAGAATGTCGCGACGCGATTCTTGGGGTCAGAAAAGATCGAAGCACCAGTTCCTGGAGTTATTATTTATTTTTTTTTCAAATTTTCGATTATGAACCTTATCACCTTCAGCTACAACTACAACACCGGCGAGGTACGAATGCAATGGAATCAGCCATACCCAGTGATGCTGCTGAAGCCGATCCAACTACCGGACTTCGAGATGGTCAACTTTAGCGTGATCGCCGTCGAACAGGTATGACCCCTCGGGCAGTTTTCTTTGGGTTCAAATTGCTCCGATTATTATTATTCTATTATTATTCAGATGTATCCGGCCGGATGGTGGGACGAGTTGACAGTGGCGTTCGTGTTCAAACGACGATACGGGTGGTATATACTGCAGGGCTACATACCCACTATGGTCACTATTGTTATCTCATGGATTTCGTTCTATCTGGGGCCAAGGTGATCAGAGAATTTTTGTTTCAGAATCAAGAATAATCATATTTTTTACTTTTTCTTCTGCGGAAACAGCTTTAGCCCCTGGTAAATTTGTTACAGATGTGATCGACATACTTTCATTGTTTAAAAACTTTTTTCATTTTCTCAGAGCGATTCCGGCTCGGACGATGTTGGGAGTGAATTCACTACTGGCGATGACCTTTCAATTCGGAAACATTATCAGGAATCTTCCACGGGTATCATATGTGAAAGCGATTGACGTCTGGATGTTGAGGTATGCCTCGAAGGTTTATTTAAGGTTTATTCGTGGTTCATATGCGGTCTGACCGAACTCAGTGGCACGATGAGTATCCGAATACCGCGAATGGCGCATAAATCTTGATTCCCCAACCCGCTCTGGAGTGTAATGGAATCGAGAGAAAAAATAACATTAGAAGTGGTCACTGAGGATCAGCATGAGACCGAGAAGAACTTGGGAAAAGTTGAAAGCAAAGCAGTGTGGTTCATTGACGCCAATTTTACAGACGAGGTGAGCAAAACAGAAAAAAAAAGATAGAAAAGGTAGACGAGTCAGAGTTGGTCGGTCTCCTAAGGACGCGCCATGCATTCGTCTTCCATTCAGAATCGTACAGCATGGTGAATGCGTATTTGGACTGTACAATGACTTGCGGGGTCAGTCGCTATATGAAGTCCGTATATTTATCTTCCCAGCGCCAATTTACTCGACCTCGGAGGGGTGGAAGGCTTGATTAGGCCGAGCGAGGATCGATCGGTCCACCGTGAGGGTGTCAGTAGCGCCTCTTATCACTGTATCACGCGATAATGTTCCTAGTATTGGGCAAAAAACAATGTAAAACAATGTTACTCATCAACATTCTTGAAAGCGAAATTTAGTATTACTGCCGGTAGCTTGCAGCTCCACTGATACCGATAAATTATAGGTCATAAATTTCAAAAATATAAAGAAGAAAAATAAGTAGATAAGTAAAATAAATCTCTTGCAGTCAGAAGTCATTGCTAGGAATTTTTTTTCATTGAGCAAAGATTTAGCAAAAGTATCCGAAACGTTGCTTTCCAGTGGTATGTTGTTCATCTTTCTGTCGCTGTTAGAACTGGCCGTCGTGGGATTCATGTCACGAAACGAGGGACTACCTCCAAAAGTGAAAAAGAAACGGAAACGTGAAGAATCCGACGACGAGTTCTCGTGGAAGGGTATTCAGACTAGCCCACATCTCGAGTTGCGACAGGTGGGTATAAATTAGCAGCCTTACGCTTACAAATAATTGAACCCAATCAAAAGGTATAGCCAAGAATCAAACCTTAACGAATTTCAGTTCTGGGTCGACAAACGGATCAATTCCGTTCGGAATAGTACTGATGTGAGTTGTAGATACATAATTCTTTTTGATCCTTTCGTGTTATTTTTTCACAGCTGATTTTCAACCTATTTTCTATTTCTCATTGTCTTCAATACAGTGGGCTCAATCTAAACCTCAATCGCGGCGCGATGCGACTCTCCTGTCGCTGTTGCTCAGCGATTTTTAACAATTTATCACTCTCTCCTAGGTTATTTCGCATCACTTTCTCCCCTCAAACGCCTTTGTCATCATCTCCTTATTCTTTGGAGAATTTTTTTCTAATATTCTCTCGAATGAATTGAATATTCTCCAGAAAATTCTAGATCCGTTTGCATTGAAAGGTACTAATTTAGTTGCCGATGTCGATAAGTGAAGAACCTCCGGGTATTGAAGCACCGTATCCTCCTATACGTCGAACACGGCCCAAACGTCAGCTATTAGAAACCATACGAAAATGGTGGCGACGATTGGGACCTCTACGACCGGAAACCGTCGATTTTTACAGGTATGTATTGATAAATATGTTTGGTACAGTGATAAGAGACGCTCACGACACCTTCATCCTCGAGCGATCGATCCCCACTCAAGCTAACCAAGCCTTCCACACATCTGAGGTCGGATAAATTGGTACCAGACCCGCCCAATAGGTAGAGACACTGACTTGAACAATGGCTAGTCCCACAAATTATTGTAAGGGCGTTCACCATGCTTTTACGGTTCTGTGTGGAAGTTGAGGGCATGGCGCGTTCTGAGGGAACCTATCCACCTTTAGCACTGTACCCTATGCCGTTTCAACGGTTTGATAAAATACCTCTAATTCATAATTCCTCAACTTCTGAAAGGATCATGGGATATAGGGTATTTTACCCTACTGTGGAAAAACGTCGACTTTTTCAGTGCCATCTTCTTTCCAACCGCGTATTGCATGTTCAATGTGACGTGAGTCTCATACTTATTTTCTTATTTCTCTGAAAATTATCTTACATAATATTTTTGTGAGTTTAATTCTCCATTTTCAGTTACTGGGGTTACTACTTATCCAGTCTTTCTGCCGTCGATGAAGAAGTTGTGCCCGTTTGACACTTTTTACAGATCTTGTTCTAAATGTTGTTCTAAATATTATTCGTTAAAATAAATCTATCTGAATGATTACCTGACCCCGCCAAAAATAGTAAAAATACCGCATTTGTGCTTGCCAGGTTCTAAGGTTTCTATAAATTCTCTATTTCGCCAGAGGCACGCCTGGTACAGTGGTAAGAGGCGCAACGGACACCCGCACGGTCGAGCGATCGTTCTCCGCTCAGGTTAGCTGAGCCTTCCATCCCTACGAAGTAGGGTAAATTGGTACTACACTTGTCTAGGAAGATAGAGACATTGACTTGGTTCAGCGTCTGCCCCTGCAAGGCATTGTATGAGCCAAATATGCATTCATCATGCACCTAGGATTCTGAATGGAAGGCGAATGCATGGCGCGTCCATAGGGAATGATCAACCACGACCGATTTGCCGCCATCTTTAACTTTATTTGCACACCTTTACCTATGTTGTCAGGAGCTTTCTTTCGCAGGACCTCAAATTTTTCAAAATTTTTACTGGAATATCGGGATTTCATTCGTGCTTGCGTGGTGTAGTGGTCAGAGGCGCTGCCGACATCAGCACGGTCCAGAGATCGATCACCACCCAGACTAACCAAACCTTTCAGCTGTCTGGGTAGGATGTGCCTCTAAGCTTCTGATTTTGAGGGCAAGCCAAGCGCATCTTTAGGGAACGGACCACCTTACCTTCACCTTTACCTTACTGGTTCAAGAAAAAAAACTGGAGAACATTTTAATTTTTAGCGAAAGTTTCGTATTTGGATAAGGAACGTTTCACTGTTATAAACTGAAAGAAGATATCTTCGAGCTTTGTCTCTTCTAATTCTTCTGAGGTTCCTTGAATCGACGAATCCTCAGGCTATCCTCGCCCAGGTTCCCAATCGAGTCCGTCGACGACGACGGTTCCGTTGAAGTAGATTCCTTCGAGAGCGATTCACTCGATCCCCAGCCCATCGAATGCTTGTGTAGGTCCTCTTCCGAAGGTGTAGGCCGAAGTTCGTCGGTTTTTCGTGGTGCCGGTGCTCGAAATATTAAATCGCGAATTTGAGCCGTATAGTAGAGAATTCCGCGAATCAGGCTCAACGTCAACGTGAGCAGAGTGTGTGGGTTTTCGCTTTGGATTATTGGACCATGAACGAAAAGTTTCTTCTCGATGCGTTGTCTGATTGTGGTGTTCGTTTCAGACATGTCCTCCACTCGGCTAATCTGAACGGCTCGCGTTTTACGCCGGTAAAATTGATAGAAAACAGGAAAATGGAAGAAAATGATTCAACGGAATGATTGGAAAATGGCGGAACACCGGAAACCATGTCATAATTTGGGTTTATTTTTCTTTTGAATGAGTATTTCTTTGACTATTTCAGTTAGTAACGGTCAGTACTTGTTCAAAAGGCCATTGACGTCTTATGAAAATTTTGTATGATAATTTTTTTTTCGAAATAATGGGAGCAGGTCACCGTGCTACAGTGGTAAGAGGCGCCGCTGACACCCTAACGGTCGATCGATCGATCTACACCCGCGCTTACCAAGCCATCCATACCTCCGGGTTCGGGTAGATTTGTATCACACTTGTCTGGGAAGGTGAAGGCACTGGTTTGATCAGTGGCTGTCCCTTGCAAATCGTTGTATAGCTCAAATTCACATTAACGATGCCTCACGATTCTTAACGGAAGACCAATGCGAGGCGCACCCTCATGGGACTGATCGATCAGCGTCGACTACTTGACATTTACAAGAAAGACTAACCTGATCGTTGATTTCTGAACTCTGTAGCTTGCAGCGGTCCTGGAATCGTAGAATGGAAAACTCCAAATCCGAAAGGCGCTGCGAATACTTCTCCTCCCACGCTTTTACACTTTCCTTCAGATGCCTTATTTTTTCCTCCTGAATATTTCAATCAAAACAGTAAAAAAATTAAGCAAAAAATAAACGGGTTGTTAATTTATTGAAGGCAGTCTTCAACAAAAGGGATTAGTGCAACTAACAAACCCGCTACTGACAATCAAATCTACCCAGTTGGCCCGTTGACGTGATTCATCAACGAGTAGTGGGACATGTTTGCGGTTCATTGTGAGGTATAATACACCCTATAGGCATTGGATTGCTGACAGTAGCGTGGCACTCTTAGTTTCTAACATAATCAGATCTGTGCCATGGGCCTTCAGTCCATAGCCAGGCAGGTATCGGATACCCCCATTTTAATGAATCAGCCTGGCGGTCGTATACAAGACAGCAGCAATGTCATCCCATTACTAACTTGTAACCGAGCTCGAAGTTCTGTACACGGCCCGTCAGCCTAACCAACTGTATCGGATACCCCATTTTCATAGATCAGAAATGCGGCAAGTGATAGAAACACTCTGAAGGACCAGGAGTCTCAGAAACTTTTGCCAGTTCATGTATCTGGGTCAAGCAACCTGTACCCAGGTACCAACACCTGCAAGACCATCATTAAAGGAGAAACCGCAGTAAAAATGGTTTATCGGCCTAAGGGTATTCGAAACCCAGTGTTTCTTCCAGGAGTCTGAGTCCACATCTTAAGAAAAGTCCTTTAGGGGTGACCGAGGGGTTAGCAGGACAAACACCGGAACTCGAGCTGAGAGTTCGAATCCGTGATGATACCAATATGGCATGCAACCTTACATAGAGCTCTGCTAGTAGGTTCAGAAATAGTTTTGTCAGTTTTAACCCAACTTTGAAACTTTACCCAGAACATAATTTACCAATAAAACAAGAATCACCTTCAATTCCTGAAGAACAGCGTTCAACTTCTCCAGCCGCTCGGTAAGTTCCGAATTGTTCATGTCGGCCAACAAGAGTGACTTCTCCCTTTTCCTGTGAGCAGTGGTTTTCGAAAGTTCTCGAACACGATTTTTTTCGGAAATTTTCACTTACGGTGGCCGGAAATGTGGACTGTCCTCGTCGTCGGTTGGAGAATGGTCCAATTTTTTCCCATCGGCTTTGGAGGATTTCGCTTTCCCAGTCGCTTTCTCTTTCTCTTTCTCAGGTGCTTTTTCTTTTCCTTTCTTCTGGGCCGGTTCGGGCGAACCATCGCCCGAATCTTCGACTGACAGAGTTATGGTTCTCTCCGGAAAATTAACGAAATTTTTTTGATTCTTAGTTTTATAATTTGGAGGGTTCTTTTCAACAGGTTTTCACGTTGTGAAGCTTACCTTCCTCATCGGATCATCAAATCCTAAGTTGGCTTGCATCTTCAACTGCGCTGCTCTTTCAGCTCTTCTGAATGATAAAGCATTGATTTTTTTTCCGAAAATTCTAGAAAAGAGCTCATCACTAGTTGAAAAAATTTCCGAAATCACCGTCTATGCTTAAGTCGAGTGCCAGAGTTCCGATTCTTCTGAAAATACTCTCTATTCAGTACTAAAAGATGAGCGGTGAAGGGGTAAGGAGCGCTCATGACAACGACATAGTCAAGCAATCGATCCTCGTTCAAAGACAAAAAACCTTCCATTCATCCAGAGCAGGGTAAATTGACACCAAAACTTTTCTGGGAAGGTAAAGACCAACGTGAACAGTGACTGGTCCCAGCAAATTACCCTGAGACATCTAACCACCGTACGTTTATGATTTTGAATGTAATACTGATGTGTGGCGCGTCCTTAGGCGACTGATCAACACAGGACACTTCACTTTACTTTTTTACCTGCGAATGGGGCGAAAATAATGAGAGACATACCCTGGACAGCGTTTTGATCCTCACCAACTGCGGATTATCCCGACCGCCTACTTGCTTCGGTTCGCCCTCTTTATCGTATTCCGACATGGTTGGGTTGTGCAGCGGTAAAATTGAACCATACCGACCCACCAGCGAGTGCTTTAAAGGAGAACAAAATGATAATCAAACCATATCAGAGGTGAAAACAACATAAAGCTTTTCGCTAACCGCCAACCGGTCAAAGTTGACCCTTATCTGAGCTTCAGGATGAAATTTCTTGGCACTACGTAGGCGTAAGGTGCGCGTGGGACAGTGGCAAGAGGCGCTACTGACACCCGCACAGTCGATCCATCCTCGCCCACACACAAGTGTGTGGCGCGTCTTTAGGGGACTGGTGAATGCTGAAACCTTTATCTTTACTTTTTTTTTTACATAAAAGTGAGCTACCTGATAAGGATAAGAGTCCTTCAACGTGCAAAAAAGGTTGTTGCTGAGGTCTACATACTTGTCGTGTAATTACAAAAATAACTAATGAATCCGAACAAAATCCGAGTTTTGTAGAAGTAAAAAGGTATGTTCCTACAAGCCTAGTTGCCTGGGTTGGATCGACGGGTAGGGAATCCTATACCCAGAGCAACCTCCCACAGAGCACCCAACCCGGTTCGACATCGGAGAATGCCCTGTGGATGGACTTAGAGTTAGACTTAGTTCCTCCCGTGCTGTTGAGCACATAGGACAACGAACTCTCTCCACCGCTGTCTGTCTTGGGTGACTTTTTCGCACTCCTGTCTGGAAATATTCATCATCTTCAAGTCATTCAAAAATGTTCTTCTCGAAAATGTTTCTCGGGCGACTTCTGGGTCGCTTCCCGTTCGGCAGGATCCACTCCATGGCTAGTCTTGCCAGGCGACACATTGACATGCGCAAGATGTGGCCGGCGAATCGTAGTCTTCGTTCAGCGACAATTTCGGCTAGGTCTTTTGAACGGCAGCGACGTAGTAGTTCCACGTTCGTTATGCGCTCAGCGTAGCGTATTTTCATTATTCGCCTCAGGCACTTGCAGTGAAAAACGTTCAGCCATCTGACGTTACTCGTTGACATCTTCCATGTTTCGCTAGCATATATCGCAGTAGGGACAACTATTGATGAGTATAACCGCAATTTCACGTCGATTGAGATTGAAGACGATGTCCACAGTGGCCTTAATCTTTGAAACACCGCCGTTGCAATTCGAGAGGGAACGTCGACGGTAACATCACCATCGGTGGTAATCGTACTTTTCAAGTATTCGAAAGAATTGACTACGTCCAATCGACCTGTTCCTATGTGTACATCTCCTCCGAGGGTCCCGCTTCCCACGTGCATGATCTTTGACTTGGAACCCCAGCTGATAATGATACCATGTTCTCATGAAAGCGAACACCGACTGGAGGCCGGTGATAAAGCCTGTTCGTACTCGGCAGCGAAGCAGGTTTGCTGATTTTTTGGTGGAATAAAATTCTCAACAAGCCCGAATATTAATAATTAACAAATGAAATTAATTGGTTAATAAAATCGATCTTATTTTCTTTGCTACTCAATCCCAAATCGCTAAGGAACTCATTACGTCTACGGAATGTTCTCCAGCGTTCGTTTCTCTTCTGGAATCTTCAAAAATTTCAACCAAGACGCCCACTTTTGTGTTTTCTTTCGTCTGTGTCCTGCGCTTAAGCCTTACAGCGCTGCTTCACTGCCAATTATGAATGGGCCTTTAGGTGGTCAGAAAGATGGTGGGCGGCTTCCCGGAGAGATTCGTCGACTTGGCAACAACGTTTCTAAAAACTAAAGCTCTAACATATTAATAGCTACACTAGAAAAGGGTAAATGGTTAAATGCTGATAATGCTAAACTTTATGGCTGGAAATGCTCCTAGCTCAAGTGATACAATGCGTACTTGCATCAAAATTCGGCGGTGTGGTGGTCTTGGATCACGGTCAGTGGAAAAACCAGAGGTGAAATTCGAACCTCGCCTGAGCCGCGATGTTCACGAGCAACGTAACACCATCAGGACAATATGCACTTATAGTAATCCGGAAAAGCACGATTGCAAAAGGAGAACAAGCCTTCTAGATCCAAATGCTCCTTCTTTATCTATATTTGTAAAAGTCGGTTTCAAGGATAAAGTATCCTCGTTCAATTTAACCAAGTTTTCCTCCAGGGATAGGTTAATTGATACCAGACGTGACAGGGGAAGGGAAGACACTGACTCACCCCCATAAGCACTGTACAGCCCAAATTCGTATTTGTAATCCCCAACGATTCTGACCGGAAGACGAAAGCATCCTTAGGGAATTGAACAACACCGGCCAGTTTACCATTACCTTTCCACCGACAGTTCACACGAGTTAATACGTAAAATTGGAAAAAAGACTTAAAAAACGTAGAAAGCGGATAGCAACAAATTAAAACGAAGACTTTTTTAACAGCTCACAACAAAACGACGTCAATAAGAAATACATCGCATACAATACAATAAACAATACAATGCAAAGAATATATTTTATTATTTCACATTTTAAATGTAACGTACCCAGAGCTTCTGGTATCCCCAAAGTTCTCAGCTGAGTATTTACTAGAGAAAGGCAACTCTGTTCACCGGTTTCACCCTCTTCACGAAAAACACGAGGGCACCATCTAAAGGATCGTTTATGCTCGGCTGCAACAATGCAATACAAGGCAGAGACGCAGAGGACGCGGCGCGAATTTTCGGAATAGCAATGGGTCCCTCCATGCTTCGGGACGGCCCCTTTTAGCACTACCAAATTCAACACCAATAAATAATAAACCTTCATTCAAATGATATGCACATGAAAACTGGGCGCAGATTCGATCAATATGTATATGGGCACGTCTCAAACGATAAAAGTGATCTCAAATTGGAAAGGATCTGCAAAATCAATCAATAACACACCGGTATCAGGAACAGACATGGATGGCAGTGCGGTAAAAGGCGCGCGAGCGGCGCGAAACTTGGACAAACAACAACAAACAAGATTGCGCCATGCATCGGCGAGCGGGTTGAGCCAGCTGCTGCAGTGATTGAGCACGAATTTTATTTTTTAATATAATCTCTCTAGTAAAAAGATAAAAAGGAGCAGATTTGCAGCTGTCCGAAGACTAGACGAGGTGTAGGAGTCATCGATGGAGGATTGAGGCCCGAGACGAATCGTACGTGGAGCGCTGAGAGGGCCCACACCGCCGGAGTTGAATCCGGCTACCTGAATGATGGTCCTCGGTTTTTTGGTACCAGGGTAACCGAAAAGCGGAACTTACACGAATTGTATACATGTACATCAACCGTAACCCATCCAATCGGGCGCTCGGCCGATCCGGGTTCGACAGCTGGCTCACCGGCATCGTCAACACCACCGCTTCTGAAGCCGTTTCCGAGACGTAGACGAATATCTGAACGGAAATCACTATCATTTATCAAAATAGTACTATAGGAAGCGTGGTCCAGTGGTAGGAGGCGCCATCTTCACCCGCCCAGCCGAGGGATCAATCACGACCCGGTTAACCGGGATTTCACCCCTCCGGAATCGGGTAAATTGGTACCGGGCAAGCCTGGGAAGGTGAAGCCACTGACACGGCGCGCCCTTGAGAAACTGATCAAACCCGACGACATCACCTTTTATGTTAATGATTTTGTAGCTCGGAGCAAAGTATAAAGTCGGCAACTAGAGACAAACAACTAACTAACCATGTTTCTACAAATCTGAATGGAAAGCGAGTGCATGGCGCGTTCTAACAAAACCAAAAAATATTCACCTTGTAGCCGTTCGCTTGATCGGTAACATTGACCTGCGGAAACTGAATAGCTGACCACTCGATCACCGTAGTGTAGCCAATCTGGTCCTCCTGAATTTTCATAAAAAATTATTACATTTGAAAAATTCTAAAAAATGGAATTCTTTGACAAAGTACCGTGGGTTTCAGCGACAATTTATTGATCGACGGTGCTTCGGTGGGCGGTTGTTGCATGGTGGTGATCTCTAGTGGACTGCTACTAGGACCGACGTCTTCCTTGAATACAGAACTTGGATACTGTAGCCTGAGTACTGTAGCTGGTTACTGTATCTCACCTCGCCGTTCAATGGCCTCACCACACACTCGTATTTGGTGTTCGCCGTCAGATCACCCAACGTCCACTCGGAAAACTCGGACGAGATGGCCACCGTGATTGGATCAGTCTCGGACAGGCTAGCGGTGCAGGATAGCTGAAAGGGTATCTGGATACTGTAATGCTCCTTTCTCCAGATTCATCATTAATATACTTGCCCACATACTCCGAATGACTGCCGTTTGGGGTATGCCACTACTCCGTAAACACGAACTTGATAGAAAGGACAAAATTTTAGGAAATCTGTCTATCTATCGATTGATGCTGAGGGTCGTTTAGATGCACGACTACATGACAAGTGTAGGGCAACACAAAGTTGATGCATCACAATTTTAACGGGAATTTAGTGGGTAGATCACCTGTAGATCATAAACCCGTATTTATGAATAGTATGCTTAAAACAAACCACGAAATATACAACAAATAGTAGATGAACTGCGGTTCACCAATTACAGTAGTGACCCTGTATGGGAGGGGGACGTTTCGCACGAAACCCTAATTGCCAACTCATGGCGCGCGCAAGGTGACAGTACCTGCGGACCATTGGCGAGTTCACCGCGTGCACCTCCACGCCGGCCCTCGCCGCACGCGATCTTGGCTGTGGCCGAGCCCCTCGTTACGGCGATGGTGACCCAGTGGACGAGAGGAGCCACCAGATCGACCAGATCGGAAGCGAGAGCTACGGAGGGAGCGTAAGGCACTGTAAGGAGTCGAACATGCACAACACCTACACATGCCTATATCAGAATTTCGAGCTCTATTCAATGGGCTCAATCGCATTCATAGAAAACTGTTGAGATCACAATTCTGTGCCAAAATTGCATATGAATTTAGAATTTTTTAATCAAATAATTGGAATCGAATAGAGAAATGATGGCGATATTCAGTTCATATTGCACGCTCTGTGCCTCGACATCTTGATAGAAAATTCTGCAGAAAAGGTTTCTATGAAGGTGATGTTCTGCAAAATTTTCCTCGCTATTTTCCGTTGCAACGTGCAGTTTGCTTTCAGGTTAAGAATACTTACGCGTTTAATGAGAGTGGCCAAATCGGGGTGGTCACATCCTAACAGATTTTTCAACAAACTGCAACGGTTAAAAATTTCATTTTTTTTTTTCAAATTAAAAATCAAAATTGTTCGAGTTCAGAGTTGTGTTGCCGTTAGGGCATCCAAAAACAGATTTCTGGCGGTGTTTTTTCATGCAATTATCGTCCAGAATTGGCTTCTCGACAGTTTTCCCTAAATGATTAATCTCATTGAATAGAGCTGGAAATTCTCACACAGGATGTGTAGGTGTTGTGCATGTTCGACTCCTTACACTCTTACGCGCGCTCTGTATCGGCGAGCGATAGCTCTCGCTCCCGATCTGGTCGCTCTGGACCTCGTCTCGTCGTTCTGGTCAACATTACCCTATCGAGGAGCTCGGCCGTGGCCATGATCGCGTGCGGCGGGGACCATGGTGCACGTGCACGCGGTGAACTCGCCAATGGTCCGCGGGTATCATCACCTCGCGCGCGCCATGAGTTGGCAATTAGGGTTTCGTGCGAAACGTCCCTCACCCACCCTGTATGAACCCCAAATGAACCCCGAGTAGACCCTATTTCGCGAGTGCAGTGAAGGTTCAGAGACCTCGAATTAGAAAATGTGAACAACTTCTCAATAAGTCCAGAACAAACCCAAGAGCGTGTTGATGAATCAGAAACTGCTCGCTATTTATGGCTTAATTCCAATTTACCGTTCACCGTTCATGAGCCCGGGTCCTGGACAAGATTCAAACTTGGTTGGAAAAAAAATCGGAGAAATTCCCCCAACCTGGACTGCCGGCGCACGACCACATTCATTCGACTTCTCCCATTCCCATGAGAATGTGGCGTGGGTTGAGTTGAGCACGGTGACGTTGTTGAAGAAAACATGCCGCGGCTCGCCTGAAAACATCCGCGAAGAATTACAAATTTGAAGGAATCCATTGCTCGCTTAAGTTTAATGCTTCCGTTGATGATCGGAGTATCAACATTGTCTCAGAGAATTCGTCGTCAAAAGTAATATAATTCTATGATAAAGGCAAGGTAGATGGCGTTGGTCAAATTGCCAAGGACAAGCCGCGCATTCGACTTCCGTAAAGAATCGTAGAGGTATGGTGAATGCTTATACAATCAATAGTTAAAGCCAGCCACTATACCCAGTCAGTGTCTTCACCTTCCCAGACAAATCTGGCACCAATTTACCCGACCCCGGAAGGATGGAAGGCTTGAGTAGCACTGGTGCCGATCGATCGCTCGACCGTGCGTGTGTCATCACGGCCTCCTAAGACTGTATTGCGTGGGCCCTTCGGATTGTCACGGTATCGGTCACGGTATCGTGGCCACGCCCCGCTCCGACCTCTTGTGTAAGTAGTCTTCCTTACTGTTAACTTTCTTTAGACTAGAAAAGCAAAAGTCCAAAAGAAAGATCTCCCCGGGACCTCCATGTCATGCTAGTCCCGACAGGAGTAAGAGTTTTATAATAATTTATCATACAAGTATAAACACACAACCAATCATTATGAGTACAGTAAGGAAGACTACTTACACAAGAGGTCGGAGCGGGGCGTGGCCACGATACCGTGACCGATACCGTGACAGGATACTTTAAGGCTGACAGATCCGTTCCATACTAAAAATCTGCAATTATAGATTTGTGAGGTCCGGGGTATCCGTTACCGTGGGCGTATGTTTATGGCTTGGGTCACAGTTCACGAGCGGATCAACGAGGGTATCACTTAAGGTTAATATGGGGTTTGCAGATCTGTATCTAGTATTCAGAGGAACGTCCATCACTCTGATTTGCTTATACTTTATCGTAATTTTACAAGTAAAAACACCTACCTTTGCTATTCACGAAGGCGACCGTGTCCGTGCTGACCAGACCGGCTCCCTGATTGTTCATAGGCCTCACTGAGAACACCAACATCCGACACTGCTCGGTGGCATTCAACCGAACGACTGCCTGGGGTGTTGGCGTATCTAAGAGAATTTAATTTTACAAAGTTTTTTGAAGATCAGAAAAAAATCAATAATATCAGCTGATCAGCACTCATACCAATATGATGCGCGAAGAACTTCCGCTCTTGTGAGGCGCTCTCTGACGGCTTTTCGTTGTCGAGCGACCAGGAGAGGCGATAGCGGAGATCGCCACCAGACTGGTGATCCTGAAGGGTAAACTAAGGGTGAGGGTTAACCATCGGTTTCCGGTTAGCAAGGGCAGGTCTCACCGTTTCCACGGGGTCCCATTCAACCAGAATCGTGGCGTTGTCTAGGGTTTTCCACTTCAGGCTTTGAACAGCCTCAGACGGTGGAGCCGGTGGTGTCCGTACCCAAGCGGTTGGAGAGGACGGATCGCCGATCACTGAGGCGTCAACGGTTCGTACGCGGAACTGCAAAAGGCAGCAAATATTTTTTTATTCTGTAAAATATTTTTTTAAATATCACCTCACCTGGTACAACGAATTCGGGGCAAGTTCGGCTAGTGTGACACTCTGGGACTCGCTCTCAGCTACCACCTCTCGAGGGGCCGGACGCCAGTGGCGATCTCGCTTTGTTCGCAGCTCCACAAGGTAACCTCCGGTCTCGGCCTAGAAATGACATTTATGAGGTGCAGAGAAGGAAGCCGTCACAAATTTAGAGGTGTCAAAATCGTCTAAGCCCATTGGTGGACGAGTTGAACCGTCATAAGTTGGTCGCGGTAGAACTCGGCCACAATTGGGCTCGGACGAGTTGGTTACGAGGGTGAGCTCATCGCAGTTCAGCCAATCGACTATAAGAGATATCCAACAAACAACAGCATGCCTACGTACCGCAATACCGCGCCGAGTCATGTTTGTGATTTATTTTTCTTTCACTCAATATTTAACAATTTTCATAGTCGGAAATTCGCTCTTCTGGCTATTCTAAAGACAGTTGGTCTTTCCCATGATAACCTTGAACCCTTGTAGTGGCATTGCGGAAAATTCCCGGGCAAAATCTCACCTCTCCGCTAATCGCATGATTCCTGATGTCCCGATGAGCGCTGGGTTTCTTCCACGACAGCCGGACTGTCTCGTTGCTCTGTTCGACCTTCAGGGCGAGTGGAGCCGTCAGGGGACGTGGCATCACATCGACACTTTCTTCTCCATAGAGCGAATAACACGCCACTTTTCGGGGTGTGACTGCCTTTCCAGGAGAGGAGATCTGTGAGAGGAAGAAAATTAGAAAAAAATCTAAAAAACGCGTGGATAATAAGGATATCGATTTCCTACCTGAAGGCCGACTTCTTGTACGAGATGGCGTCCGTGTTTAGAGTGACGTGTGTGCTCGCGGAACTGGAAAAAGTCAATTTTACAGCGGTCTCCACAGAAGGGTAAGATTACCTTAGTCTTGAAGTGCAGTCCAGGAACAGAGTGTAGGGATTTGTTGTCAAACGTCCATCTAAAATACGCCTCAGGGCAATCGACCGCGTTGCCACAGTCGAGCTCCACCGAGCAGGAGATGTTCATCGCGTCAGCGGAAGTGTCTGCGGCCGTGTCAGCCGAGTCGACTCGCATGTGGGCCTTTCCTGGAGGGTGAAGGTAAGATTTTACCATGTCAGCTTCAGCAGTAAGGCAATTCTCACCCATTACGACCAGCTCGACTTGGTAGTGTGCCTTTCCGTGTCGGTTATGCGCTGTGCAGAAGAAATACCCGGCATCGTCTGGAAATTTGAAATATTGGCACGAACAAGGAAAACCCAGTCGGCCTCTTACCCAATCTTGATATCTGTAGGGTATATAGTGGAGAAAAATTTGGCAGATTCTCAGCCCGTAATCTAAGGAGGTATGCAATGGCGAGCTCTATAGTATGGAACTACCACAGCCTCGAGAATAGCAATTGCAACCCATCATCTACCATGGTTAATGTCTGAGTTCCCAGCAGGGTATCAGGCACTCCTGCGGTGCTGCTTGGCCTTTGGAAGAATTTATGATCCATTATTAACCCTAGAAATGGCTTCAGCAGAGGATGGAGCCAGGTTACCGCGGTATCAATGCACCAGAAATCGCAGTAAGCTCGGGGTAACGAGCTGGTATGGCGACCTTGGGTAATGGAAAACCGCGAAACCATTCACAAATCCTCTGGTCCTGCCAAGGAGTCTCTCCTGTATAAGATATAAGCGCGAGCTCTCTGTGGTGGAACAGCCACAACCTAGAACAAGCCACTGGCAAGTCACCACCTACTGAAAATAAGATCGAGGTAAACTTTGGGGTATACTACACCTTCCCGACGCGGCTGAGTATCGAAACATTGCAGAAGTGATCGAGCGCTACTGCTACTTTTTGCCGACTCCGTGATCTATTGATAACTGTAGAGGTGGGTTCAGAAAAGGATGGTGTCAGGTTAGGTTAAACGGCTAACCTCAGGTGAGCGAAACCCAGCCACGAAAAAACACCCACCATTGAGCACGTTCTCGATGATCAGAACCCCGTGATGATCTCGAACTCGTCCTTTGTGAGGCAGCTTGGCGCCACCAGCGTCCGACCATCGACTGTGTCCACGTGGAGAGGCATAGTAGAAGCAGGGAACCGACTGAAAACGGACGAGTTTTCCCAAAATTTTTCTAGAAAGAAAAAACGAAAAAAAAAACTCACCACTGAGCTACCGACCACGGCGAACATCTTCCTCGGCATCGACTGACGTGGAAACACCGGAGCCGAATCTCGTACCTGGACATAGGCCGACGAGGAGGTCGTACCGACCTCATTACTCATCACGCACTGGTAAACGCCGGAATCGGAGCTGATCGTCGAGTTGACGAAAAGCCTGAAAAATACATTATAATTATAGAGCTACCGGACGACTGAACTAGGTAGTGGTGAAAGTATACCTGCTCTGGTCGACGTGAAAACGTTTCCGCTGATCGTTGGGCATCAGTAGAGGCACTATGGGTTTGGCATCCTACAAGAAAATATTGTGAAATTGAATGAAAGATTCGATAAAAAATCAATCGCTGGGATTTTTCCAGTCCTAGTAGACCTCAACCGCATCGAAGAGCAAATGGATACCGCATCACGACAGCGGAGTTAGACTCATTCGCGTCAGGGCCAACGATACCGAATAGGAATCGTCGCATCGCGACGCGATCAAATCTAAAACTGGCCGCCACTCAATAGGTGATCTTACTAAGCCTTGAATTTCTGGAAGTGTCATGACAGAAAAGAAATGCCTATTACCCTGTATAATTGACCTCGAATTCACCTTTTCAGAACTACTGAGCCGTTCAACTTTTCAAAGATTTAACGAGAGCGCGTCGCGTGTGCTTCGGTGTTTCCTTGCAATTTTTGACCAGAAAAAGAACATAATTACTTTGAACCACTCCACTGTCGAATGGGTGTCCATGGAAGACGGGGGACACTCGAGAGTGAAGTCCGAGTTCGAGCCAACCAGCTTGTCGGACAGTGGAATGACGATTGTCGGTGGAGCTGAAATGGGAGCTTCTTCATAATTGGTAGGAGGAGCTACTTCTATCAGCACAGTCGTGCGATCGATCCTCGCATGCTAACCGTTCCTCCATCTTTGGGTAAACTAGTTTCAGTTCTGTCTAAAAAGGTCGGGAGACTGGGTACATATTATTGCAGCAGTCCCTCTCTAGTTATCGCATAGGCCAAATACAAATTCATAATGCCTCTACAAATCTAAATGGAAGATGAGAGCATGGCGCGTCTTCTCACTTTATCTTTTTTACTGCTCAGAGACTTAGATAACACTATCACTTCGGCACAGACTGGAAATTGTTTCGATCCATGATTCACAAAAGCTTGCCGTTTCGTTTGATTTTTTTCAGAGGTGAATTTGACCAATTTAAAAAAAAATAGAACAAGAATCATCCACCCATCTGATAGAATCCCGACTAGAAACTTGCCGGCAAAAGAAAAAAGGCCTTCTGATCTCGAAAACCTTTTACTCACTGGGTCGTATCGGCAAACAATTTCAGAGGTGATTGTTTTGAAGACAACACATTTTGAAACTTCTTCTCCTTCTTCTCTACTTCCTTGTTCTCTTTCTTATCCCTCCCCTCGTCGTCAGCCTCTTTTCCACCCCTCCTTCTCCCCTCAAAATTTGAAGGTCGGATGCTAAAAACATAAACTCTCTGAGCCGCTTAAATCAAGGACTATGGACGAATTCCTTCCTTTTTACGGACCACAAAGTAGCTAGAGCGTCCATTTGCATTTCTGTTGTCATGTTCTGATTCAAAATTCAAACTTACGTTGAGGAAAAAGATGTTACTTAGCTAGAGCAAACACTGTTTTGATGCGGGAGAGAGGCTAAAGAAGAGGAAGAAAAACGTACCTAACTAGTTTAGGAGCAGGATTCTATGTTTTAGTGATTGCTCGTTTCAACTATTGCGTTACTACGGTGATTTTCTCTCTTTTCATAGCTTCTAGGTATCCATGTTACCGTCTACTGACAATAAGTTCAAGCGCACCTCCGAGTGTCAAAATAGTTGAATAAATAAATAGATTAATATGGATAAAAACGAACTTCTCAGCGAAAGAACGACCTCTCTGGCGGCCACACCCATCGAATTCGCTGCGGAACATTTGTAACGGCCGGCGTCGGCGAGTTCCGCGTTGTCGAAGCGAAGAACCCGACCGTGATGCATCAGCACCGCTTTTTTGCTCACACGTCGTCCATCAACTCGGGTCCATTTGTAGATCGGAGTCGGACTGAATAATCTCAGCGTTTAGAAAAACACCACCGCCGGTCCCTATTGCAATAATTTGTCAGACGGTCGAAAAAACAAAGAAGCTGCTGAACGAATTGCAGAGAAATTTCTCCCACACAGTGGGCGATCATTCATATCCAGTTCAGCTTAACGACGGACAGCGCGTCAGGCACTGTTAGGTGAATGGAATGTAATCAATTGGAAAAGAAAAAGAAGACAGGAACAGGAGAAGCTCCTTGAAGAATTTCGTGAACGAGGAGATGAGGGTTTTAAAGGAAAAAAACTAGAAATAAGGATGATGACTGACTTTCCATAGGCAAAACACTCGAGGTAGACGGTCGTGCCGATGGTGGGCGCCTCGGGGAAGATCTGAGGTTGTGCGGCGTCGATCCGAGGCGCGAATGGAACATCTTGAGAGACGGGCACGTTAAGCCGGAAAAACGGCCCATAGTGACCGGACTGGGTGGACGATAGGGACAAAGAGCAGGCGTAGCTGAAATCGAGTTTTTTTCTGAGGAAAAAATCCTTTAAAAATGATGCAAAAGACAGTTTATCAGCGGTAACTACGAGATAAGGGCGCGTGTGGAACAGCGGTAAATGGGGGCTACTTTCTCCCGCACGATCGAGCGATCGATCCCCGCTCGGGCTAACCAAGCCTGTGTTTCTTCAGGGGTTAGGTGAATTGGTCTGGGAGGGTGAAGACACTGAGCTTAGATAGCAGCTGGCCCCAGCAAGTCATTGTATAGGCTTTCAGCATGCCTCCACGATTCTGACTGGAAGAAGAAGACATGGCGCGTCTTTAGGGGACAGCTCAACCCTGAGATCCATTGATGAATTTAGTTCAATCGTCCGAATTTATTGTGCGTTTTTTTGGCCTTTAACTTTATAGTCTACTGACACTTATCACACGCTGATAAGATTAATGTTCGAAATGAACGCCCGATACGATACCAGGCTGGTCACGGGAGCATTTAGGTCGAGCTCAATCATAATCAATCAGAAAACGATCACGAAAACACGCCGCAATGAGGCCACTCCTGTCGCTTATTATTAAATCACCCCGAAACCTCGTCTAGTTAGTGAAGTTGGACGAATCGTTGGCGGCGGACGTGATTAATTCCCCTGAGGAGGTCATCGTCCGGCGGACACAATTCCGCAAAAAAAATTCGTAGCACTGGAAGCTGCTCGCAAAACCTCTGCTTTGGTGACTATTGGTTGAAGAATGTTCGAAAAAAAAATCTGGTAAAAGCGACGGCGACCGCTTCCTTGCGACTTTTGGTTTTCATACGATGTCTTCTCACACTCTAGAGAGGAAGCAAAGTGTTGTAGTACTTTTGCTCATTTATAGTGACTTCAAGCAAACTTGTGGAACATATTTAGACTTTTTCTTTTACTAACTGCGTCATAAGGTTGGCAATGGTTTCTTACAAAATTTTGCTTCTTCTAACCCTCCGATGACCTCCTCGGCTCCCGATTGCTGGTTTAATTCGAGTCAGTCGCTGGACGAGCCTACAGCGTTTATCTCTTTCCATCGGTAAATATCTAATTGGTAATATAGCTGTTTTATGTTGGAGTTTAGTTTTTTTGTTGTGGTGATGTTTCTGTTTGTTTTTTTGGCGCGTCCTTGGACGTAAATAAATAAATAAATAAATATTCAGTTGCAATCTGCGGCGACCACGCCCCTAGCTCATTCAGAAAAGAAAAATATGTCGAATATCCACGAAACAAAATAGTATGTTTTTGAACGTAATTATTGTGCAGAAAATTGGTGTTCCGAAGGTCGATTTCGGCAGACTAAAAGCCAACTTTTCTATAAAAATGGTAACTGTGAACGAAAGGGCCGCCTTTTACTAGTTTCTTACTGTCGTGCCATTCCTTCGCCTTCTATTCAGAATCGTAGAAGCATGGTGAACGCGTATTTGGCCTATGCAATGACTTGCTGGGATCAGGTCAGCATCTACACCTTCCTGGGCAATTCTGGTATCAATTTACTCAAGCCCGAAGGATTGAAAGGTTCGGTTAGCCCGGTGAGGAGCGATCGTTGGATGCTTTGAGTGTGAGCGGCACTTATAACCACTGCACCACTCGGGTGCTATCAAAAATGTAGTGCATATTAATCGAGCGAATAAGAGAAAGTTGCAAGGAAATCACATTTTTAAAAGTATTCCTTGGTTTTTTGTCCTACTACCTACTTCGACTTTTGGCGCGCAAAAGTACCTAGTTAAATAAATAAATACGTAAATAAATAAATAAATAAATAAATAAATAAATAAAGAAATAAAGAAATAAATAAATTTTAGTATTCACCTCGTCTCATCCTCCTTGACAACATACGAGAAGTAGAGCGTGCCATCTAGTGAGACCAACGTTCGTTCAGAGCTCGGCAGAATACGCTCAGTGGACGAGTCGTACAGCCAGAGAAACGACAGTGATCCTGAAATTCGACCAAGATTGATCAATTACGGACATCGATCGATGATCGATCGGCCCTAGATCTGTTCTCCTCACCTGATCCCCGACGCTGTGACTAGGTGCTCTAGACCTGAGCACCGGGTATTGTATAGTTTTTATTTCTCGTTTTTGTTTGTCACTTTCCAGTGTGAGTGCACAGGAAAACGAATAAGTACAGTAGTCTCAACAATAGCAGAGGTGTGTGGAAAGCACTGTGCTACCAGGACCACCCAGTACATAGGAACACAACGGGTAGGACACAAAGGTGAGTGTGAGAAAGCCGAGTGGGTGAACAGACCCATCAGGGCCTGTTGTTAGTCGAAAAAGCATAGGAATGTGTGTGTGGTGTATGAAAAAAAGTGTTGGTGGAAAAGAAAAGAGTAAATTGGTCGGGTGCGAGTGCTCGATACTAAGAAACAACGGATTTGCTCAGAAAATGTGGAAAAAATCATCTTTCACGTTCCCATAAGTCAGTAGATTTCGTGTTTCTAAAACAGCTAAGAGATAAAGGGGAGATCTATAGCTTCCTCAGCTCCTATTTCTACTTCTATTCCACGAATAAAAATAGAAGCTAGGGAAACTATGAGATTTCGATTATATCTTCTTCTATTTTTTTTCTGAAAGTTTCTTGGTCCTAGAGAAATAGAAGCTACTGAAACTATGAAATTTCTATTTTAGCTTTTCTATTTTTTCTAAGGTGCCTTAACCATTGAACTTCCTTCTCACTTGATTTAGTCCCCCTGTGTTTTGTAAGGAATCACTGCTCTCCGATATGAGCGAGTTTTATCCCTTTATAATTGTTGATATTGATCACTAAACGTTATTGTTTCCATGATGGAAATCTTTACTTTATGAGCCTCCATCTTCCCATGTGGTCTGTGAAATGGTGCAAAGTAAATTTATCAAATAATTATTTATTGCCTCAGGGCCCAAATCCGCTCCGTTCATAATATCTGTTCGTGAAAGTGCATAGTGGTGCAATTGGCGTGAGGACGACACAAAAGCTTGAACACGTAGAGCAATACGAAGGCTTGAGAATTAAAAGATATTATTAGAAAGTTCTAGAAACTTCGACAACGAAAAATTCCTTTCTTGTCAATCTTTCAAAAACATTATTCCCTTTTCTGGCTACATGAATCCTCAGAACTGGATGATTTTGCCACTTGTCTAGTAAACTGCATGGATGGGTCCTCATTATCTGTGCCCGTGAGGGCGACATTCTTTACCATTGAGCATAGAAAAGTAAATGAAAAATCAATTCAAAGTAAAAACTATATTATATGGTAATCATCACACTTAGATCCATTTTTCCCGCATGTTCTCGAGCCCCATCCATGCAGCATTCCTGACAAGTGACACTAATTGGCGGCTACAACCAGCAAAAAAGAATACTAACAAAAAGATAGAACTTTAGACAGAGATGCTCCGTGTGGAGATTCGATTTGGGTGCGAGTGCAAATCAGTGCAGTGTTGCGAGTGCAGTGCTGGTGCTGTGTGAAGGCAAATGGACATCGAAAATGATTTTTTTGGTGAAAATCCGTGTTAAATTTCATTTTTCTTGAAAATGTTTTCATGAATTCAGGTGCGAGTGCTGTCTACATAGTGGTTATTAGTGTGTCTACGGTGTGGTACCGCGGGTGTTAGTTAGCCATCTGTGAACAACGGAGGATGTGCGGCGACGATGGACAAAACGAGGACGGTGGACGGAAAACCGACAGAATGCGAGTGCGATGCGTGTGGGTATAGGTCTATCCAGGTAGATGGGTAGACGCCGGAGACGATGGGTTCAGCTCTGAGACGACCACCGAAGGAAGCTCTGAGTCACCCGACACATCGAAACGTCGGCCGATGACAGCTAAATCAACACACGCCAATCTCTCTAATGAAATCGTTACTGGCGACATTACGGTGGCGTATCGAGACGAAACACAATGAGAACGAGTTAATCCCGGCTGCAGGAGTGGACAATGTAGAAAAAACATCCGATGATATGGAGGAAGATAGTGAGGAGCAAGAGAAGGAGGAGTAGTAGGAGGAGCAGGAAGAGGAAGGAGATGTAGAGGACCTGCGGAGCAAGAAAGGAAACTCCAAAGTAAGCAATTAGTCAAAGAGCCAGTGCCTAAGGGTAACGAGGCCTCCGGAGAATTCGGGTATAAAAGGGAAAGTTACTTGGAACCAGATTTTTTCTATAATTGAAATCAGACCGACGATAGTAAATAGCAGGATCGAGGAGGATTCTCCGTGGACAGAATTCTAAGTGTAAACGAGAGTTTATAAAAATGTGAAAGGCATACATACATTGACCATTTTGAGTCAGACGCAGTGCGGAATTTTAGACCACGCCCACATCAGGTCCGTTCTGGTCCCAGACTCTAACACTGTTGGAGCGATGTGCATTGGATCTGTTTCATTTATTGCAATTCTGTGGTGAGGAAATCTTGGCTAATCTCACTATCCCACAGAAGTACAATTCGGGTGCTGATCATAATTTTCATATCTGTTTCTCATATTTCTATTGGTAATCACTCTCTAGGGCAGGATCAAACGATTGATCCTCGCCCAGAATAACCCAGTCTTCCATCACACAGGTGTTGCCTTAATTGGAACCAGACCTTGTTTGGGCAAAAAGACACTAATTAGGTATAGAAGCTTGCCCTGAAGTCATTGTATAGGCCAAATACGCATTTTATAAAACATGTACGATTCTGAACTGAACACGAATGCATGGCGCGTATTTAGGAGACTGATCAACGCCGAAAGCTTCACCTTCTACCTTTGACACCCACATCAGCAGTTGAGATGGTCCGGCTGGGAACGCGTCCATGCTAGGTAACACCATAGGTGATCTTTTCGAGAGCAGAAAACTAAAATTTGTAGCCACCAACGATGATAACCCCATAGATGAATTTTTAGACTAACCGGCGATATGATACCAATCTACATAAGCGATAAGGAGGCGTGAACCGAGTCAAATTCGAAAATTCGAAAAAAAAGGGCATGAGAATCAGCAATTAACAACAACAGGGACAGAAGTGAACAAAAAAATAGTAATAATAAACAAATAAATAAGTAGAACAGTTCCTTTCATTTTGGTGATTAGAACTGCTATGGAAGAACTTCTGAGTTGACTCTGTGGAGAAACTGCGACGTGACTGCACAACATTCTGACAGAATGAAGCCAATCAGATTGTGTGTTTTCTAAGAAGTAGTGTGAATACACGAGTAGAAAAACCAGTGGGAAATAGGAGTCGACGGATGGACGGACGAGCGGGATGAAAGAGCTCGAGCTCGAGTTCTCGTGTCCGTCGCGTAACCGCTCAAACACCAGCGACGAAATCCGTCTGGCCAGTGCCTAGACACACACCCATCCACCCGTCCATCCATCCACAACCACCAACAACGACGGTACGGTATAGTGGGTATGGAGATGGGGGCGGGTGGCGTTGACGAAGAGAAAACAAAGCGATTTCAGAGAGCCGATCGAGAGCAAACATTTGCGGCTACGCGGAATCTCTCTGAGCTCAGTGTCGCCTCCTTAGTGTTTGATTAGTTGATATAACTTGATAGTGTCCAAGCCAGAGATATCGACAGGTAGAACCCTACCGGAGGACTTTCTAGATAAACGTAAGGTAAAGTTGAAGAGTCGGCGTTGATCAATCCTCCAAGAGCGCGCCACGCACTCGCCTTCCATTCAGGAGAGGCATGATGAAGGCCTATTAAATGACCTGCGGGGTCAGTCGACATATCGAGTCAGTGCCTTTACCCTCCCAGACGAGTCTGATACCAACTTACCTGGTTCCGGAGAGATGGAAGGCTTGGATAGAGCCAGACGAGGGTTGATCGCTTGATCGCACGGGTGTTAGTAACGCCTCTTACCACTGCACCATAAGGATCCTACGGCAGGTAAACAGGACGAAATCGAATGACTAACAGAAGCTGCATCTTCTAAATCTTGTAAATGGCAACCACTAGAATAGAGAAGGGGAGACGGGGCAGGAAATCGGTCTGCGAACTGGGGAGCGGTCGATCAGCTCGATTACTTTCGATTTTCCGCGCTGAACAGCTCACTTTTTAATTCCGACTTTCAAGGCCGTAACTTCTTATTCGAATCCTGTCACCTATCATCTAAAGTAGGTCAGTAACAGAACGGAAGCCGACGGAGAAGGAATATATTAGGCTGTCCGATAATTTCTGTCCGAAAAAATTGAAAATTCTATAATTTTCCTTAAATGTGTTATAATAACAGGCAAGTGTGAGGACCTTATAGAAGGTTCTCCAGAGTTCCCCGCCAGCGGTATATAAAGCGCAGTCGCCGTGTCTAGCTACCAGTACAGGATAAAATGGACCAAGGTCGAATCCGTATGTTCGTGTACTACGAGTGGCTGCTCGGCAACGACACGACCACCGCGGTCGCCAACATCTGCAGAGCGTGCAGGGAGGATGTAGTGTCCCAACGCACAGGCAGACGCTGGTTCAATCGTTCCGAAAACGGCGACACGAGCCTTGAGGACAGGGAGCACAGCGGGAGACCTTCGACGGTGGTTGATGACGAAGGCCGTCGCTGTATCAAGGAGAAGCCGGAAGCCACCACCCGGGAACTGGCGACGACGTCCGGCTGCAACAAGTCCACCATCCACAATCGACTCAACTTACTCGGCTACCACAAAGTTCTGGCCTGTTGGATCCCCATCGTCTGACGGACGCCATCAAGCAGAGCCGCGTGACCGTCTGCCAGTCCCTCCTCCTTCGCCCACGTCGCAAGGAGTTTCTCGAAGGCCTGGTCACTGGGGATGAGAGCTGGGTTCCCTACGACAACGTCGCCCGCTGTGCCTTCTAGATCTCGCGCGGAGGAGAGCCACCGACGGCGCCGAAAGCCGACCTGCACCCGCTGAAGCTCATGCCCAGCTGCTGGTGGAACGCCAAGGGCAAACTATACTTCGAGCTGCTCCTGCAAGGCAGGACGGTCACCGCCTCCATCTACACAGATCAGCTCCACAAACTAGCCTCGGCCCTCCGAGAAAAGCGTCCCCGACGAACCTCGGTCCACCTGCTGCACGACAACACGCGCCCCCACCTGGCTAAGGAGACCCAGCAGATGTTGGCGACGATGAACTGGGAGATGGTTGTCCATCCGCCGTATTCCCAGAACCTCGTCCCCTCCGACTACTACTTGTTCCGCCCGCTGAAGCACCTTTTGGCCGGAAAAAAAATTCACCAACTACGACAACCTAAAATCCGACATCGCGGACTTCTTCGAGTCGCAGCCCCCGGAGTTCTAGGCGAAGGGCATCGGCGACCTGCCCAATCGATGGGCAACTGTTGTGGATAACAGTGATGATCATACTGTTGATTAGACTTGTTTTTCAACAAAGTTGAAAAAGAATTTAAAATGGTGAAATTTGCGGACATGAATTAGTAGACAGCCTGGTAGAAGGAGCAGAATATGGACATAAAACTAGAAAAATTCAATTATTACTGGATTAGTCCAGAAAGTAGCAATAAAAGCCAGAAGCTATAAAATAGAAATTGCCCGGAATCCTAGAGAATTGAAATTCTGGCCAACAAAATATACCGCATTAGAAGTTCCGAAGACACAAGAGCCAAGATTTTGAGGAACAATGCAGCACTCACACTGTAGCTTTTACTTACGAGCTTTACGAGCACGCGTAGTGTAGTGGTAAGAGGCGGCACTTTGACTATCACGATCGAACGATCGATCCTCGTCCGTGCTCACCAAGCCTTTCATCCTTTTGGGGTTGCTTAAATAGGTACTAGACCTATCCGGGAAGGTAGAGACACCAATTTGGTATAGCGGCTGGCATCCGCAAGTCACTGTATAAGCCGAGCAAGCAATCAACATCACTCTACGATTCCGAATTGAACACGAATGCATGGCGTGTCCTTAAAGGACTGGTCAACACAGGCATTATTACCTTTACATTTAACTTTACTACTAACGAGTATTCTGCCATCAAGTAAACCTTTGGACGTTATTGACAACTCGAATATATAGTCATGAATATAAATCGGGTAAAAACAATCGGCTCAGGGTTGGTCGGGGTAGGTGTCGAGGCTGTCAACACCTGAGAGTCGGACAGCTGAGAGTTCGTCGACACCAACGTGGACGGGGATTCTCGGCGAGCCGTGTAAATTTGCATACATATTAACTAGCCGATGCCTGTCGACTACGATAAACATAAAATTCCGGGGAGTAGTTGATCGTCGTCGCCAAGCCGAGGATGCTTTTAGTGCTCTCATTTTCGCTTGCCCCATGAAACGGCACTTAGCGCGGCTAGCCGGATAGCTATGCCCAACTTCCCCCTTAGGTATAGCTAGCTAGCCGAGCTTCCGGCTCCTGAGCCAGCTCTCCACCTAGACGGCAGTAGAAACCTGTAGAGCCCGTCTTGATGAAGCCTAAGCACCGGTAAGACCCGTAGGACTTGGACGGGACTTGAACCTGCGACTCACGATTGGCTGAGACACAGCGACCCTATCCACAACGCCACCAGGCTCGCGTTTTTAGTATCTTCTGCAGGAATTCACTGAAGAAGACTGCCATCGACGTTGACGAAACAGATTCCTACCCACATAACAGCGTCATAGTGCTGATGTTCGAAGTGATGTTCAAACGTTTACCACTGAAGGGAGAACGCCATGCACATGACTTTTGCTGAAGATTGGAAAGGAAAAGAAGAAATATGTAATGAAGACGTCCAGGTTTTTTCGATTTTTGACGTCTAAGCCGCTCATCTCAAATTAGTAGTGGGTTCCAGTCCCATGTCAACATCATCCGAATCACAGAACAGACCACTGAGAGCCTCTGCAGTTTCCAAAGTGGATCAGCTTAGGAGAGCAAGATGGAGAACGCACCAAACATCTCATCCAGCTATTTAGTTTTCGGGAAGGGGCCTGAAGAGTGATTAATTTATAGTATTGATTTCTTCTTTTAGGTGACAATTTCTTATTTAAGGATCATGATTAACGTTACTATAATAACACTGAGCTGCATGCTGATGAGCGGTGGAAATTCAAGGCCTGCAAAGACGACGGGAACATTAGGCCGTTGAATGAAAAATTTCCACACAACAACCTTGTGGAGCGAAGAAATGGGTAAGGCCCTTGTCATACCTTCGCTCACCCCCCAGCGTCTGCCAGCCCAACTCGTTCCATTCATTATCAGACATCGTGGGGCAAGTCACGTTTGTACGAGTCATCACGTTGACGCTGGCGTGGTGACGCTCACGGGCTGTTATGCACACGGTCGCGTACCTTCCACGCTCTAGTCGCTGCGCATTGCACTGCGATTGACCCTTTCGCTGGGGTGGGTCGATCACCTCGCGTATTGCTCTGTATGCTTCGGGCGCGTGCGTGCGTGCGTCGCGTGCTCAGCGTCTGAGGTTAGCGGCTGAGCGCTCACCGCTCGCACGCAGCTGACGCTCACCACGAGCGATGGTATAACAAGGGCCTAAGGAAAAGGTAAAGATAAAGGGTGAGATGTCGGCGTAGATCAGTCGTCTGAGGACGCGCTACGAACTTGTGCTCCATTCAGAATCGTAGAGGCATGCTGAATGCGTATTTGGCCTATGCAATGAATTGCGGGGGCCAGCTGCTATCTCAAGTCAGTGTCTTCACCCACCCAGACTAGTCTGCTACCAATTTACTTGACTCCAGAAGGATGGAAGGTATGGTTATACCTGGTGGGGATCGATCGCTCGACAGCGCGGGTATCAGCAGCGCCTCTTACCACTGTACCATGACGATGCTGAAAGACAAGAGAATGTGGAGGAGACTGTCGAATTCTTAGCTGAAGAAACAAGAAACTGGGCAGGTTGGGAAAAGTTTGGCGGCGACCGACGCACTCAGAAGCGGCACTGGCGCTATGACGACGACGACAACGGGCGGGGATAGGGCGGCTGATTGGCCAAATTCGGAAACTCCTCGCCCTCTTCCGCGTCGTCTTCTTCTTCGGCGAGCGACTCGTTTCTCAACGCAATCAGACTCGACTCGGCTCGTGTCACGCCGGCCCTCGAGGCCTTCGAGGGAAAATATAGCCAAGCCTGGTCGTCATCGGAGACCTGCATTAGAGCATTGAGATGATGACGATGATTTCGATGACGATCTCATTTACACTTCAGCCGCGATGAACACTCTGAGCTTACGCCCTCATTTGGTGATTTTTCATGATAAATTGGGCTTGCGAGGGCGGTCGATCTCCGCGCCGGCTTACCAAGCCTTCCACCCCTCCGAGGTCGGGTGAACTGGTACCGTAGTTGTCTGGGAAAGTGAAGATACTGACCGGGTATAGCGGCTGGCCCCTGCAAGTCATTGAATCGGTCAAACACGCATTCACCACGCTTCTTCAACCCTGAATTGAACACGAATACGGTCCCACGTCCTTAGGCCACTGATCAACACCGGCAACTTTGCCTTTACATTCCGTTGGGCTAACGGGAAGGTGTCTATAGGGGCAAAAGGAGGAGGTAGGGGTGAGTAGGAAGGAGTGGTTATCAGGATGTAACCACGATGCTTGGAATGAGCGCTTTAACAACAAGCCCTAGCCTGCCCAAGAATCTGAGTAATTTGAGGATTATGAATCTTATTCCTCTGCGATTCAAACCCTAACTGGACTGACCACTTTGCGACGCTAGCGCCGGCACCTTAACCTTTACCTTTACCTAACGTGGTAAGAAGCGCTACTCATAGTCTCACGGTCGAGCGATCAACAATCGCCCAGGCTAACCAAGCCTTCGCTGTGTGGTCGGGTTAATTTCGAAGGAAACGCGGACCACCAGACAGAGTCTCGTTCATCTCCGATACGGCGGCGCCGTAATAGGAGAACTGTCTGTCGTCCAGACAGGAAACGCGGCATTCGGGTCTTAATTGCGACTCTATTTCAATTTCGCGACGACGACTCCGGGTTATAATTGAATTACAAACTAATTTCATTAGAAACCTCTCGCGACTATCCGCGATGGTTGTTCCCACGGGCTTGTTCAACTGGATCGAAAGCTCAACCGATCCTCATAGGCAATTTTCTCTTCCTTTTTACAATTTGACTACGAGCCATGAAAGAGAAAGCCTCATTTCCTCATTCCCCATAGATCATTAACAGGATTTTGCGCAGAAGAAGTAAGCAAAAATGTCAGCCCTCATTTATTCAAATCTTCAGTCACCAATTCAAAATTATTGAGAAAGACGATGCTGGTGTAGGGAGCGGACCAAAACAAAAACAAAAAAGGAGGAAAAATTCAATGTTCGATTTATTTTTCATATTTATCCCATTTTAATTTATGTAATGAAAAAGTGCGATATTCGCGAATGATAGTGGTGAAATATATGAGACTAACGAATTAATTATGCGAAAATAACAAATTGATTTACTCTCTTGGAAAACGCCATTATGCTCCTTTTCAGAAAACTGGAAGAAAAAGAAAAAAGAAAAGAAAGAAAAGGAGCTATGTAGGACGAGAGAGGAGCAGATCTAAGTAGTCATCAAGGAATGGCTTTTGATTCCTCCCCTGAGGGTTACGTCAAGGCCGTAGAAGACTCAGACCTGAGCCCAACTCAATAAAAGTCCACTGGAAAGCTGGAACGATAAAACGTCCGCCCGTCGTCGATGAGTTGATGAGTACATAGTTGATGCGCTCGTTATGTGCCGGCTCAAAAACGCATCGTTCGGGCCCGGAGCAGAGGCAGATTAGGCCCACGAAAGTGCACAAAAACGAACTCATCCGGTCAGTATATCACAACGATACCGAAACAGATGCTGTTTACAACATTACAACAAGTGATTCCACCTACAAAAAATCTGCGTTGGCGAGTCGTTGATGACTTGCTCCGGAAGAACAACTGCACAAATACGCCAGAGTTCGCAAGCAAGTGGCAGAAAGGGGGAGAGACCCTTCTTTTTCGCCCGAAAAAATTCGTTTTCTCTGGGGTTTCTTCGACTTTTTTCAAAATCCGGCCTCAGGATATCTAAAAGTAAGCTTCAAGGGCCTCAATCGTCCAAATTTCACTGTCCCAGCTAAAACATCATCGAAAAGCCCGTTTCTGTCGCCGCTCCTACGTCTAGCGCCACCATGACGAGCGTTCACGGCCCAAGTAGTATAGTGGTTAGTACTCCACGTTGTGGCCGTGGCGACACAGGTTCGATTCCTGTCTTGGGCATCCGTTTTGCTCCCATCTCCAATGCATTTTATTGCCAATGAAATGCTAAATGGCATCATCTATGATGTTAAAAACGATTTTTATCAGGGTAAGATTCAACTTCTCGTTGTCTAAGCAATTGTCACAGTTAGAGAACAAAAGACGGAAAATACAACAGATAAACGATAAAAAATTGTAAAGCCAGTGGATATTCTGTAGCTTTGAAGTGATATTCGTTCATCAAACTTATGTATTGATTTGTTTGAAGGCTAGCTATTCATTAAAGGCTCGAAACAACGAAATAAGTAAAGAGTTTGTCAAATATTACATACGGAATTTCTGCTTCTAATACCATTTCTGACTCATTCGAAAGAAAACGATTGAGAAAAGTGCTAGATTCTTCAACTATTTCTGATTGATTCGTAGAATCGGCTTTTTGGAGAGGAATCGAAGCCGCGCGTTGGGCGTATCGACGACTGTGACTCCTAGCTCACCCATTGCTACCCACAAAGCCTCTGACTATTAGGACAAATACGTATTTAGTATTCTGATCGCTCATGATTCCGAATGGAAGACGTATGCGTGGCGCGTTCTGCGCAGACTGATCAGCCTGACCTTCCCCTTGGGGTGTGTCCACATAGGTTAAACGGTGGAGTAATACTGTAGAGGAGGTATGTATGGTGATAGAGGAGAGCAGTGAACTATGTATATGTCGTAATCATGGTACAAAGATAGGCGCGCAAAAAGTTGTGGTAAATTCGGGGTTCGAGCCCGCGTCTCGTCTCTAGAGGACTGTGATGCTAGACCACTACAACACCGAGAACTACTCAGAAAATACAACAAATAGTTAATGGAGTTTTTGATGGTACCGGGAAAGGGGCAGAGGAGGGGTTGAATGGAGTTGGGGGATTAGGCCAAAAGAGGCTGAAGTCGGATGGAAAGAGGGTATCCGTAGGGGTAAAGGAGGAGGTAGGGGTGAGTAGGAAGGAGTGGTTATCAGGATGGAACCACGATCCTAGGATTGAACGAACTAAGCTCTAGTCTTCCTAAAAATGTGAATAATTTGAGAATTACGTACCTTCCTTCTCTACGATTCGTACCCCAACTGGACCGATCACCTTGCAATGCTATCCTGTAACAGCAGACTTCTCGTTGACGCAGTGCTATCGCCTTGCGACGCGATCAACTTACGAAGGACCTATTGCTGCCGTAGTGCAACTTCAAAGACAATTCCATGTCTTTCCGACAAGAAACGGAGCCGAAATCGGCACGCCGATGGATGAAGCGGCGCTGGGGACTGGGAGAAAAACAGCCGAATCAGAGAAATCCCGAACATCGAGCCGAGCACAAATGAAATTTCCCCAGCAGAGGCGGAACGCGTTGACGACGGACACGATTAGGAGCGCTTCGACGAAGCGATGAAAAATATCTACTGGGCTCTCTCTCTGACTTCCAGCAGCCAGCAGTCGAGGTTGGCTGTGTGTTCAGCACGCATCACTGGTGTCATCCATCACGGATGATCATCGACGACCAGCCAAGCTTGTCGTCGCGTTCGATCACTGTTGCGTCGGGGAACACGAGCGGCAGCAGACAGCTGATGAAGAGATGTCGCTGATGAGATGTTGTTGGCTCTCTCCCGCAGTTCTTTGCACCACGATTTCGCCACGAAATTCGAAATTCGACCAGTCATACCTAATGAAATTACACATCCGAAACGGGTTCATGGCTTCGGATTAGCCGAATTTTTTTCTCGGAAAAATTCGTAGCCGGAGAAGTTACGATGGAAGCCGGTTCCTAATCTCTCCAAAGTCGCCACTGACTTCAAGAAGCAGTCCAATAAGGAAATCCGTTAACAGGTTTATCTTCATCTCAATTAAAATTATAGAAAAAAACTGAAAAACTTCAACACAGAGAGCCGTTGTAGCTTCCTTCTCAATCAGAAACTTTCAGAATTATTTCATTCTGTTATTTCTATTCATTATTCTAATCTAATTTTATTCGATTTTTTACACGCGCCAAGTACAAGAGCGATCAACTGTTATTAGGTTGTAAAGTTATGGATTGCCGTTCGAAGGAAAAAGAAAGTTCATTGCAAAAAGCCTTAAATCTGCACCTCAATCTGAGACATATCCTCCGTTACTGTCCATGACCTTCCTCCACCTCCGACGCAGGGAGCGAATTCCAGTTTCCTATTTCGAATAAAACTGGCTGCTCCGGTCATCGACAAAACTCGGCACCCACATCCGCACTTCAGTGACGTTTCGGGATCTCTTGTCAGCCAATGAGTGCTGCATCAACCGAAATAAATGTTAGTCGTTCACGAACTTTCCAACCTAATAGATACGGTAACAAGGTGAAGAACTACATGGTGTAGGGGATACTATCGCAGTGCTTGGTGCAGACGGACGACGACCCACTGTAGACCGTCATTTTTTTCGCAAGTAAAATGCCACCACTAAATATCTTAGGTTATTCTGGCAGCTTGAGAGATCAGTCAGAACGATAGATAAGAGGTCCGGTTACTGTACAAGAAGGTAAAGAAAGAAGGAAAAGGTGAAGTGCTCGAAGCTGATCAGCTGCCTGAGAATGCGCCATACTCTCGCTTTCCTTTCAGAATCGTAATTGGGTAAGTGGCCTATTCAATACAGAACAATGTTTTCTTTCTGCACTATCCTGGCCTTCTACTCCTCTTCGTAAATTTATACCAGACCTGTCTGGGCAGTCTGCTTGAAGTCAGTGCACTTAAAATAGCGTGGCCTCCATAGCTTGAGTCGACTAAAAATGCACCGTATCGAAGAAGGATAGAAATACTGCGTTTCCTGGATATAAAGTACGGAAAAAAGAAGGAAGAGGAAAAAGGAACAGTCCGAATAGAAAGCGGCTGCGCGGGAGTGAGCTTCGTTCTCGGGCGGATTGGCTCCGGAGGAGGCGGAACCGCCGTCGAAGCGATGTGTGGACGGGTTGAACGCTGAACGGAGAAGGCACGGCGGGAGGCTTGAAGTGACGTCTGGCCGGATCGGGCGGGGTGACATGGCACCGACCGACGGGGGCCCTTACAACGCCGATTAATCATCGGGTCGAGCTTGATGAGCCGTATCGAAACGAGTGTCCATCCGCCACCGCTAAACCCTGACCACTATCTACTCCATTGAAGAGGGTTCATTTAGACAAAATTCGTCTGCGATTTTTTCCTTTTTTAAGATCCTTGGGGGCTACATTCCATAACTGCCTTTTAGACCACGATACAAAGCAAATCTTCGTTGAGTCGCTGAGGATTTCCAGAGCCGACTCGTTTTTCCCCTGGTATAGTTTACGTCAGGTAACTATAGAGGAAAGCGTGTGTACAGTGATAAGAGCGCTGCTGACACCCGCACGGCCTACCGATCGATCCCTGCCTGGGCGAACCGAGCCTGCGATCCCTCTGGGTTCGGGTAAATTGGCACCAGGTTTGTCTTGGAAGGTCAAGGGACTGAGTTCGTTCGGCGGCTGGCCCCCGCAAGTCATTGCATAGGCCAATACGCCACCATCGTGCCTCTACGATTCAGAACGGAACAAAAATGGATGGCGCGTCCGTAGGAGACTGTTCAGCGCCGACCGTTTATCTTTACCTTTCCTCCGTAGTCCTCGGATATTGTTTCCCTCTTCTAGGATATAATCTTCGGGTATAGAGTCGTTTTATTCTAATATTACTTTGATTTCAGAGGTTTTTTGACAGCAGGAATTCGTCATGAGAATATATTGTAATGTACCGCTGTTTTTTTTTTCATGTAGGGGATAGCCAAAATCGATGCGGAATGGACCCAGAGCCAAAGATTTTTGACGAAATGTTCGGAAAAGAAATGGGATAAGAACGGAGCACTTCACAGGAGTTTTTGATTTTTTTTTGGTAGCAGCCTTTCAGCTGTAGAGAATGAGCACTTTCACAATAAACGAAGACTTTTACTTGAACTTTCTAACGGACTTCAATTTTGTGGAAAAGTTGGAAGTTGTGAAAAGAAGACCTAGAGTAAAACTAATATTGAGCAGAGAGAAAGCGCTAGCGCTTACGAAGTGAAACAAATGAACAGATGGCGTGGCGGCGGCGCGGCTTTTCTGCGTAGCCTAAAGGCATGACAGCGTGGGAACCACACTTGAGAAATGATGAATAATGTCCTTCCGAAGAAAAAGTGAAGCGATAGAGGCAGTTGATTCTCTTCTCGTTTTTGTGACGTTCGAGATTGTTGAGTAAGAGTATTTGGAGCTATGAAGAGGAAAAAATACCAAGAAATTTTTTTATTCAATAATTTATGAATTATTTTTTCCGACTCGGTAATGATTTTTTTGTTTAGCGAAATAGTAGACGAATAGCTTCGATGGAAATGAATGACAATTTCGAGAGGGACAGAAACAGATGAGCAGAGAAAACGAGACGTGAAAGGTGAAAAGTAAGAAAGAATAAGATTGCAGTAACCTTCCCGTACCCCTTCTTCCATTAACTTTGTTAAGAGCCGTGGTGCAGTGGTAAGAGGTGCAAGTGAACCCTGCACGGTCGAGCGATCGGTCCTCGCCAGGTCTAGCCAGACCCCTCACCTCATCCTTCAGCGGTCAGGTCAGTTGGTACCATGCACGTATGGGAAGGTAAAGGCACTGACTTCGTAAAGCGGCTCGCCACCTCAAGTCATTGTATGGGCCAGATACACATTCACCATGCCTCTACGATTCTGAATGGAACACGAATGCGCGGCGCGTTCTTAGAGGACTGATCAATGCCACCCGTTCACCTTTACCCTACCATATACTTAACTATCAGGGTGTTGGAAACAGGAAAAAATTCAATAGGAATCAGTAGTCAGAGTCCAAGCGCAAATCGAGGAACATTAGTGCTAGCGGGTTGCTCAAAAATGCCCACGGACAGGATCTTTAGAGAGCCGGCAGGCGACAGATAAATACGTCCAGCTGCTGGAGGGTGGTCGGCGATGTTCTCGTAATCCTCCTACTTCTCCTACCGCTCCTCCTGCGCCGATCTCCACCCACACCGACGACCTTCCGCTGAACTTGCTTCTCCATCCCTACCCATACACGCGCACCCAGCCATCTACCCCCAGGCGAGTAATACCACGCCAAGGTCTCCTGACGATTCCCCGATGACGGATGGACGAGTGGGCTTTTGCCGATGCGCAACACGGCTCCGAATTTGCGTAAACATCGTCAGGGCGGGTCGGTGAAAAGCTGAAAAGCTTAGAGAACGTGGTGCTAAACATTTCGCTTTTCACTGTTTTTCATAGCCGCTAACGAGTCGAGCCCACAACAGCTCACATGTGCGCTCACAACGGCTTCATTGTAAATATTATTCACAGCACTCGAAAATCAACGGCGAAAAACGAGAGTTTCGTCGAGGGTAGACTCCGGTCATCGGGGGATGAGCTGCGGAGTCTTATGGCCCATTCATACTCGGCAGCAGAGCAATGTCGCAGCTTCACTGTAGTGCCCATTTCATCTCCTACTCTTAAACGCCACATCATGTAGTTTTTTTACGGAAAGTGTTCTAATACTGGTTGGCAACGACTTTGCCGCGTCTCTGCGTCTCTGCCCTGCTCTGCTGCCGACTATAAACACACTTTTAGGGTGATCCTCTACACTATAAATCGTATTCTAGGAGCAAATTTCCCGTAGGTCTCTCGAATAAATGGAAATACTGAGTAACCACATCCTTGGATTTTTAGTGACTAAACTATAACCATCTGTACCTACTCCGAGCAGATATTCGCTGAACACCTAAAACCTGTAGGGTAAAATGTGAAGATATCCCTTCAGTTCAATAGGGTTTTCATTGAAAACTTGAAGAGTGATGAAGGATCAGGGGAACTGAGGATTGAAAAAGGCTCTTTCTCCCAAGTTGTGAAAAAGTTACAGAACTCTAAGAAGAATTTGCAGTGCGAAGGTGGGTTTACCTAAACCGAACGTGTGTTATTCATTTGTTAAACTGTGTCTTCCAAGACTCCGTATCTTACTGATGAGCCCCAGGGAGGCTCAACTATTTGTTTTATATTAATTAAAGACGAAACGAGTTTTTTCTACACTTCTTTTTCGTTTCTTTATTTTGTTCCTCTTTAAGACAAGAAATTCATGCAAATTTCTAGGATTCATTCAAGAATGGATGGGCAGTACGGTGATCTCAATTTGAAGGATTGAAGTTAGAATTCGAATTAGCCAGGGGATAGGGCGACTTGGACAGGCTTAAGGTATGATAGGGATCTAGATTTTTCTAGTGGTTCAACTAAAAGATTAAGGAGGAAAATTTGAAAAAATAAAGTTAGGAGAGGAAGAATTCGTGAAAATGCAACACTGACGTCACTGAATTATTTCGAAAGGGTGAAACAACCCATCGAGATCCTTGAGGAGAATGAAGTCACTATAAAAATAAGTCATCGTCATAGATCGGTTCGAAAGGTCGTTCGTCGGCGATCTGAAGGAGGCGGCCGACGCCTAGTTCATTGCTAAAGTTCAGACGATAGCATCTGGATAGGCACACCAGGGCCGCCCGGCGATTTGTCAGTTGGAGAAGTACGACGAGCAAAGTTCACATCTCGTGTGGAGTGCACAATCTATCGAAGCATCTCGCGTGGCCAAAATTACGCTAGCAAATGGCCTTGCACCCTTTGAGTTCGACTTTTTCCGCTGGTACACGCTGTCAGACATCCGTAGATGAACCTCAGATTCGGAGAGATCTAACGGAATAACCTACATTCACTTTCTCAAAGGCAGAGGTAAAGGTACAGGGATCGACGGTGATTAGTTCGCTGAGATTGCGCCAGGCGTTCGTTTCGTTACAAACATTGCATTATTCTAGAAAGTTGGAGCCTCAATCAGATCGATAGAGCTGCGATTCAGATGGATAGGAGGCCCGGTTACTGTACCGGAAGGTGAAGGAAGAAGGTAAAGGCGAAGTGCTCAGGGCTAGTCGCCTCACTGAGAATACGCCACATTGTTGTGTTATGTTATGTTTATTACGACACTTGAGGTGTCCGTTAGTTATGAACAGAGAACAACAATAGAACAGAACATACAACATTCATGAAGAAATCCGGTCAAACGACCTGGCTAAAAACGCATGTGATTCGCTTCGGCCTCAGCAGTCCAGCGGCTATTCTACGTTTGTAATAATTTAGCGACATCTTCGAAGGGCAAGTTTTGATCACTTTCAAATACAGTGAGCCTGCTCGATTTGTGATGAAGTTTCTGCTCACTGAAGTTCTAGCTCGACGAAAAGTTATTTTGTTGCTACTACCCCGCGTAATCTAAATTCCTTTCCTTCGCATTGGGAATGCTGGAATACTGATAACTACCAGTTCTGAGCAAAATTTTCCTTGTAAGGTTGTTTTGAACTTTTTCTAGTATACCTGTGTTTCGCTACATTCTCGACTTCCATTCAGAATCGTAGAAGTGTGGGGGAAAGCGTATTTGGCCTATACAATGGCTTGAGGGCAGCCGCTACCCAAAGTCAGCCTTTTTAACTTCAAAGACATGTTAGGTATCCAATTAACCGAACCGGAGATGGTAGACTTGGTTATCTCAGGCGGGGTACAGCGCTCAACCGTGTGTGTTTCAGTAGCGGCTCTTAGCAGGGTTCCTCGAGCACATTCAGGGTTTCTGAATACCGGAAAAATCACGACAAATAACTACTTCGAGAGATAATTGTGACGAGCCTGACAGTTTTTACTAGTTCTGTCACCGGCAACATTTCACTACCTTAGGTAACAGCAACCTACCGAATCCGGCTAAAATTATAAATCATGCGACAGATTCTTAGTTAGCTTTCGCTATGGCCCTACTAGATGGGATTAGTCTATAAATCTGATACCAGTTTACCCAGGGATGGATTGCTCGGTAAAGCCGAGCAAGGATCGATCATTCGACCATGCGGATGTCGGTAGCGCCCATTACCGCATCACCATGAATCACTTCTTATTCTCTGAAAAGTCAGAAAAATGTGAACATGGAAGAGAAACGTCGTCGAGTAGTCGCTGCCGCTGCCGCGATTTAGAGAGCCGAAATAGGCACGAAGAAGTGATACGGGGCTCGAGAGTCCTTGGGGAATAGTGGTCCGAGTGAGACGCCCGTCGGCCGTATCGCCGCCGGCGGCCAGCTCTGATGGTCCCAAATAGCATTAGACCTCCCATCCCAGCCGGGCGAGTAGCCGAGAGTTGATCGAACGTCATCCCGATTCTCGCAGAACGCTAGAGACATCGTTTTGCCCCCTAGGATAGGGGAGGATTTGTAGGAAAGAATATTTAGTTTATAATTATGCGTTATACTTACAAAAAATGTAGTAATAAGTTATATTTATAACAGTTATAGCTATGGTATAGTTAGCAAAAGATGTTAACATAGATTTCACTTTTCAAAGGAAAATTCGCAATAATCGACTCCGCGTTGATTATTAGAAACTCGACAGGGGTCAAAAAGTACCAGAACTATTCCATTAAACTTCTAAGACTTGACGGTTTTAGACAAAAAACAGCACAGTCTCCGAGGGAAGTAAAAAAAATCACATATTAAGAATATTCAAGTGCAGACAAATTTTCATGAATGAAACTGTGATATCTGGAGAATACAGAACTGAAGAATACAAGGAATTCGGGCATTAAGTTTTGCAAAAAAAAAATCCTGTCGTAATCAACCCTCAAAAAGTGGTCCTCGACTGGAATCGATAACGCATGTCAGAATGGATAAATAGCTATCACAGGATACACTGTTCCCATCAAGTTTGATCAACTGATCTAAGGAAACGAAGCGGTATTTACGAGAGAAATTTGTCAAGAGAAGTTATTGGGGCAAGTTCATTGAGAAAAATAAATCCTGAACCAAACTTAGAGGAGTTCAGAGAACTTCCCTCAATTATTTGTCGAAAAAAAAATCGGCCCAGCTCGGCCGAGTACCTCCTCATTCATTCATTTATTCTTAGGAGTGGATCAATAATTTATTTATTTGTTTGACGTCCTGTTTCTTTTACAAATCTATAGTATAAAAAGTAAATAACTTTAGAATAGCCGGAACCGCTTCAGTGCAAACCAGCAGCGCTCGACTTTTCCGGCGGAGAAGCCTTCTCCGAAATGGCTACAAAATGGCCAGTTTTGGCGTCTAATTGAGCATTTAAGGATTTCTTCCCGGCAATATTGCGCTGTGTGGGCCTGGCTATACACTTGCACTTTCACGGGGGGCGAAGATGCCCCTAGAGCTTGTTCGTTTTTTTGATTCGTAAAATCTCTCTCGGAAAAGAATTGCAATTTTTTGCGCCGGATTTGTCCACATCCAGCTACAACAAATTCTTCTATAAAAATCTCTCTAAAATGTCCCTAGAAATTGTTATCTCCTCACGCTAAGTAGCGCTCGATTGAGAAGCAATTAGGTGTGATAAGACATCAGTAACTCAACTTATTATTTAACAATAAAAGCCCAAGAATTAGAAACTATAGGAATGATTCAACAATTTTTAAGGATAATTAACGATTAAATAAAACCCGACTTTTACTTCACGGATCAATTGAGAGTTATAGTAATTATTCGAAGTTGTTTTATCATTATATAAGAGTATAAGAGTTTGTTACCAGAGTACGGCTTGGACGGGATTCAAACTCTCGTCTAAGAGCAGCTTGAAACACTATGCTGCTATCCATTACACCACAAACACCGAGGAATTAGTCATTTCACCATTCAACAAATAATTATTGGTTCAAACATTAGATACATCGCCAGGAAAGAACGGTGCTCTACCTTGATGGCGGATTGGGCAGAAACTTGTAGAAAAATCGATCAATCAAATAGTAAATTAGGGTAAAGGTAAAGGTGATGGGATCGACGTTGACCAGTTCTTTAAGGATGCGCCACGCTCTCGTTTTCCGTTCAGACCCGTAAGATGATTCGCTAGTTCAGGATCGACTGCCAAGGAACTAGCGATTTCCATAATTTCCACATCAGTGCAACGGCCCTACCAACTGATTACTTTCAAACACAGGGATTGAGCCCTGACTCCGACACGGATTGCGAGCAGCCAAGCACTCCGACAATCAAGAGACATTTAGACTGGTCAGTACCTACCACCTAATCGAAATTTCAGATCGAGATCTCCGAACGCTGTGAATCGAAAGTTCTAGATATCGCAGATAATTGTTCTCTGTCAAAAAATCGAAGTTCGTTTTGATTTCTCTGCGGAACAGATGCGAGATAGAGCAAGGGATGCTACGATGCGGTGTAAATGACAACGGTAACGTAGCGGAAAGACGTTTGCAAAAGAAATTCCCAAACCACCCCGTCATCCAAACCAGTTCCGTTATCAGCAGCATACCGGGTTGGTATTCATACACAACGACCCGACGAACCGGTACCTGTTTGGGTATGTTCAGTTAGCTGGCTGGGTAGAAGAAGTTCCAGGACTAGTCCAGTCTTTGTGGACTTCTTTTCTATTGACAAGGTGTTCGATCAGAAGCGCAGCTGTCTTACCGCTCTACCATGCGGTCCCTATGTATGGGATGTACGCTAGATGGAGTCGGGAACAGGATGAACAGCAGGAATCAGCGACAAAAACCAGGGAATCTGCTGTTGGTGTTGATTTGCGGACGGAAACATTGGCGGCGACGTCGATCCGTCTCATAAGATTACCATCTTCAGCACTGGTCTTGTGGGGAGAACAAGCGATAGCCGGGAGTAGTTCACGCGAGAGGACAACACCAAGGCCATGCAGTCACCGATCGTGATTTTCTTGTCCGCTTTGAAGTGTTAAAATTTCGATATTTATTCTACGCCAGCCTTTTTGCCCAGCAAAATTTAATGCCGAGCATACCCTGGGTTTAATTAAAATTCCACGAGCGACAGAGGTTTCCTCACTTCAGCTATAGTTCTAGAGAAAACGCGGCAGCAAGCAGGGCAGAAATAGCGATAAAGGCGAAGTGGTCGGAGCTGATCAGTGCACTAAGGTCGCGCCGTGCATTCGCCTTCCGTTCAGAATCTTAGGGGTATGGTGAGTGCCTATACATTGCCATAAAGTGGTCATCGTTCGTGGGAGCGACCGCTTGGTCTGCATTAGCCGTATCACGCTGTCCAAAACGCTTCTTAATGAGGCTATTTCGCACACTTTAGGACCAACGGACGGCAGATAGCGCCGTGAATGTCCATCTTCCAAGCACGTAAATGCCTACACTAGCTAGGAGGACAGAGAAATGGACGTTAGAGTGCAAAAGTCTTCAATATTTAGAGAAAAAGCGCTTTATTAAGAGATAGACGGCTGGAAAAATAGCGTGTACTTTTTGCTGGATATTCATGGAGGAGAAGAAGTACGCCTTTGCGTCTGCAGTAGCTCATATCGGCAGGGAAAGAGGGGAGAAAATGAAGAAAAAAAGAAAAAAGTCGCAGGAAAGTGGAAAGGCACCAATCCAGAAGTGCTCGCTATACATACATAACTTAACTTAGGTCTCAGCGAACTCTACAAAACTCTTTAAAATAACTACTCTATGAGAGCAACCAAAAACTTCCCTTTTTCTTTGAATTTTCGAGCAAACTCTACAGGATGAGTTTTTTTGCAAGTTCAATGGGTGGACATTAAAAAGTATTCGCTAGTTCTGCTTGACCAACAGTAGTTTCGTTCCGTGAAACAGCTGCCAGATAACCCTAAAAATACCATCTACCCAACGGATCCATCTGGCGTTGGGCTTTATCCAGCTATCTTTCTGTACCAGCAGCTTTTTTCTTGAATGTAGAAAAAAACATATAATTTAAAAATCTCACTCGGCTGATGATTGGGGGCCTCGCATTCGAGCTTCGCTCCTCCGTTGTACAGTGGAACAACGTTACCGCGATGTGGTCGAAATGACTCCAGAAATGTCGGTTTCAGCAGGATCGATGGTCCCCTAAACAGAATTCCACTATAGTGTCAAAATCTACCAAAAAATTGAACTATGAGACGAGCAGTGCAGCTAATAAAAAGCTTCAAGGCGGATCAGTTTCCTGAAAGTGTCTCACCTTCCTCAAGGCACTACAACCGGCAGAGAAACCAACGAAAAGGAAATGACCGGGAATAGTTTAATGATAGTCGGACTTGAAATTGCTTCTGTTTGATCCATTTTCACAAAGCGTAACTTAGCTGGAGCGCGAACTGATGGTCCCGTCCTAGACGTCTTCATTTTTCTTTTCTTTTTCTTTTTCGTCTTTCAACTTATCTTTTTAGGAAAGAATCAACCTTGGTGTTCTGCTGAAGCATCACTATACTATATTAAACCGAAGAAACTCTATGGCCCCTTACAGACCCGACGACGTGCAATTTGAGCGACGAATTAGCCGTTATATGTAAATGAAATTGAGCGAAACACACGACGACGAGCATTCTCGTCCAACGCGACGTTTGCGGCGGCCGCATTGCTCTAATCAATAGCTGCGTTGCAACGCGTCACCGCTGCGAATTCGGCGCTCAATTTTTTGTCGTCTGGTCTGTAAGGGCCCTATCATTTAAGGGGGAATCCAGAGGTGTAGCCTTACCCAGACCGACCATTTAGGTAAACAAATTAGATCGACGAGAAAATCCTGTTCTAGTGTCAATCTTCATAGCCTCGTACCTGACTTCTCCGTGGCGATTTTTTGCCGTGCAATGAAATGACGAGTAGGCGAGCGACGTGTCGGCCGGGACCAGTAGTGATCCGCCTGACAGCAGATATGGAACGCTTGAACCGGAAGGTGTCACCTGAAAAAACACCCAGCCGCATTTTCCACCACCGGTTCGAATTTCGACTTGATCACATCATCAATCATCTTGGGTAAGCTGCTCGACGCCTACAACTCCTCCACGATGATAGCTTTCCGTTCCGGATTCGGAACTAGAATTCACAGCAAAAAACCCGTCGATAGCGGTGGAGGTGCGCAAAAACCAGCCGGATGGCGGATTCGGACTCTTTTAGTCGTTTTTTTTTCAGTTCGCCTCACACAAGAGATTTCCAAGAACGGACAGGTACCGGCGTACGATTACCCAACGGGTGAAGGTTGCTATTGTTTTCTCATTTTGGGTCACCCGTTGGGCAAATATGAATCAGTCAAAAATGCTAAGGAGCATCTGGCGCTAAGCCATAGATATATGTAAAAGATCACGGATTTTCGGACTACTTCTCAAGCCAAGGCGACGAGAAGGTCGGGGCGTCAGGCCAGAAATAATTTTAGATGCTGTAGCTTATATTATTTTTTCTCATGAAAAATAATTACCGCTTCGATAAAAGTTCAAATATGCCGCTCCATCAGCTGAGTATTTTTACCTCACTAACCTACACCTTGCCGAAAAGTTTTTGAAAAAAAAAACCAAGACGACCCAGTTTTTTGGCAACTAGAGTATCGGACTAAGACGAGTTCATCTTCCACTCTGCCGATGAGCCACGCTTTCACATAGATAGGGAATTGATGAGCTACCGGTTCGTAAAATAAAAAAAATCAAAGAGTAAAAAAGAGTTCAACTCTCCAACGCTACGGTAATCTCAGAATAAGCTCAAGAACAACTGAGCTGGGTATAAACCAGAAGTAACAACTCTGGTGATGGCTGATGGGTGCCCACCTCAAGACAATTTCAAAGCCTCACATCTCAATCGAGGTGGTAAAGACGAACCAAGTGCAAGGGTAACCCTTTAGCGAATTCACGCTACATCTCTTTCTAACCCAGTTTAACATCTGAAAATGTAAAGGACGTGATATATGAGAAGAAGAAGAAGATCCAACGAAATCTATTTACCCAATATTACCCAATTCTTTTCCTTATAAGGGAGAAAGCTTGTCTACACGGATTCTCTTCAAACTTTTCTAGGCCAGATCTTCACCGGCAGTGTTAATTAGTTCGCTCGTTCGTAGGGCACCACCACAGTATGATCGAATACGGATCTACTGTTTCTAAGCGAAATACTTTTTTATTAAATATTGGGGCACTAACCACATCGATGTCGTTCCTGAACCAGGTGATCACCGGCGTCGGATTACCCTCAGCTGCACACGGCAACACCACGTAGTCGGCATCGTCTCGTGAATGGAAAAACACTTCTGATGGAGCGGTAGAGACTATTCGAGGAGCACCTGAAATGGGCTTTCAATTTAATGGAATTTACCACACAAAGGTCAAGGTAAAGGTAAAGTGATCGGCGTTGATGAGTCGTCTAATTCAATAGTTTGGAATATCTTAATTAAGAAATACCTTAGTTCAGAGCATTCTAGTTTTGAAAAATGAGTAATTGATCAAAGCCTAATCGTCGTAGATTGGTTACCAGAAGAGGGTAAAGTAGTCGATGTTGATCAATCCTCCAAGGATGCGCCACGCACTCGCATTACATTCGGAATCGAACAAGGATAACGAGTTCTTGTTTGGCCTATATAATAACCTGCGGTAGCTTGTCGCTATACAAAGCCAGTGTCTACTCCTCCACAGGCTAGTCCGGTACCAATTCACCCAACCCTGGAGGGACAGAGGGCTTGGTAATCCTCGTGGAGGATTGATCGCTCGACCGTGTGGATGTCAGTACTCCCCTTACCACTTTGAAATGCCCCCAAAGAAATAGAATATATCATTCAGTACCCTCAAATGAGGAACTATTAACACTATGGACGTGATTCCTGACCAAGACCTCAGACCACCCTTTGGTAAAGCAATCGGACGGCGACGGACTCAGCGTGTACTGGTTAGCTCCCAAAAGTCAAATTAATAGGTCGAATGAGTGCTCGTAGAGCCTAATCATCTTGAATAAAAGTCGCATGCATGGCGCATACCTTTCGAGGTGTTTCCACAATGAATTGTTTACGCTGTTTCTAATGACTTGCAGGTACTTGTTCATGAGAATAAAGAAGGGTCTGTCTCATTAAAGAAAAGGATTCCTGCAGCTTTCAGCGATTCTTTCCTTTTGATAAAAGCATTGAAGGGACACAATTTTCCCCTCACAATTTTTCCTACGTCTTTGCCAATGAACGTATATATTATAGTTTTCCATGAAAAGGACAAGCGAAGCCATTATCCCCTTTTAGAGAAGTTCCACGAACTCCTGTCAGATGTAGCGTGCCAGTGAGACGTCTCTAGACTTTATTGCATTTAGTTCACCCCGTGGAAAAAAATGCCCATTGGGCAGCGAACAGTTGACGACGTCAACGTCTTTGGGCGGCAGAGTAGACGTTTTTCCATTCTGCAAAAAAGCGGCACATTGGAAATGGATCGTCGATGGCTGAGGTATTACGGGCGGCGAGGACAATTGCATAGAAAAGGCAGGAATGAGGTTTAAGCTCCTTTTCCGGATTAAATTGTCCTTATAGCACTCGAATCGAGAGTATGCGACTAGAATTACGAAGGAAAATTTCAGCCCCCGTCAAGTGCAGTCGCCACAGCCTTACCAAGAGTCTGTGACTCGAAATTGATTGAAGGCTCCGCCCCTTCTTGGGCCCAACAGGACTCCAAGACCGAAACGCAGCAGAATAAAGGTGAAAAACCTGTTTCTAATAGCGTCTGCTGTATGAGCAACGACCGTCTGGCGATGCGCGAAAGAGAACAAACGAACGGGAACACAGCCGATGATGGGACGTCGACTCTGGAAAAAAGAAAACATGACATCCTTCAAAAAGGTTTTTTAAAAATAATCAAAAAATTTCTGATAACTGTGCGATATTTGTCCATTATTTTCATTTCTGTACATTCTAAATTCGTTTACCCATCGAAGAGATGCCTAATATTTCCTGCTCCTCTAATATTTTTGAGAAGAGCGTAGAACGGTGTGAATAGGATCGAGGGATCTCTCCAAAACTTCTGACGAATATAATTGACTATATTACTGATGTGGTCGAATCTTCTAATAGCGATCATCCACGAAATTGGAATTTTAGATGGTTTTTTAGAACAACGGTTGGTTGCCAGGTGATCAAGGGCAAGATGGATATTGTGCCAAAACCTTTTCAAGGTATCGATAGGTTGATAATCGTCAAATTTTGATGCTCATTAATGACACTGTCTTCTGTTGCGGCAGCTTGATCGGGTACGGCTGCCAAAAGATATCACCGTAACCTGACGAACTACAACTACAGTACGATTACGGTAGATTACGCTCCACCTGTCTCTGCCTTTAACTAGTGTGAACAGTTCGCAGTTCCAGGTATGAATAACACCTGAGCCCCGACACGCAAACGTACTCAAATTTGGCGGAAATTCTCTCAACACCGAGGTGCGAGCTGTGCTAGTCAGCTGTGGCGTGAAGAGGCGACCAACATTATGCATTTTTCATAGAAACTCGTATCCAGCCGTGAGTGTTTTCCACGATGTCCACCCCACCCCGTGGACATCGCGGAAAACACCTGCAGCGGTCACCTCAGTCATCACTCGACTAGCGCGCTGGAGTTTGAGCGAGTAATAATGCTTGTAATTGGGTGAAAGGTAAAGGTAAAGGTGTCGGCGTTGATAAGTACCATAAGGACATGCCATGAATACGTCTTCCATTTTGATTCTGATAGCTGGGCGAGGATCGATCGTGCGAAAGTAATGGTCTCAGTAGCGCCTGTTACCACTGCACCACGAGCGCCCTTTTGTATTCCAGTATATGGGTTAAAGTGTGGTGTTTGTTGAAATATGTGCACTCAGGATTTTAACTTAGAACAGCGATCCAGGTTCAAAGACTCCTAAAGAGGCGCTAAAGATCGTCTAGGGAAACTGGCCAAAGTAGAACCAGAAAAAAACGGATAAAGTATAGGAAATTCTGGGAAAATGGATAACAACTGCAGAAAGATTTTCTTATCAGTGTCTTGTCAATTACTCACCAATGGCGACTACAGGCTAGTAAAAGCTTCGATCGTTTCCAGTGGGAGAAGAATGGTGGTGCGAAAACAACGCGTCGGTGTTGAATTTCAGCTGTTTGTCACTGTTTTTCACCGCGGCAGTTTGTGAGCAGCGTAAACTGTGCACAGGTGTGGTGGTTTCGGTTTACCTGATGGGAAATGCTCCAGTAGAAGGAATCAAACTGGCTCCCATCACCAAGGGGGTCGACTGATATAGAAAATTGAGAAAAAAAAAGAAAAGAAAGAAATCTAGTTTCTTTGCGGCCGCATGAAGGCCTTCAAAGTAGAGTTTCTTGACTTCCCGAAAATTTCGTATAAATTTTCAGTATAATGGGACCCGCATGGTGCAGAGGCAAGACACGCTACTGACACCGATCCCCGCCGGGGTTAACTAAGTCTTCCATCCCTTCGGGGTCGGATAAAATATGTAGTACCAGATTTACCTGGGAGGGTAAAAATATGCCGTGGTATGGGGGATGGTCTCGCATGTCATTATATTTACGCATTCTCTATGCCGCTACGATTCTGAAAGCGAAACCGAGGGGTGGCGCGTCCTCAGGAAATTGATTAACGCCGATACCTTAACCTTTACTTTTACTTTTATGATCGAATTTTCACACAGCCAGAAATTATAGTTCTCTAACCAGGTGAATAGGTTACGATTTTAGAAATTCTCTTCCTTGACCCACAGACATACAGAGAACAATCTAGTCTCCCATATGAGTAAAGAACATTTCAAACAAGACACTTCAAAAAGAAAATAAAAACGTTAGTTGAAAATTTTCTATATTTATTTATCCACTTATTGCGTTCATACGAGCGCAAGGGGCGTGTTCACATTCAAATGTACAGGACCAAACATTTGCATAAGAGCTCGTCTCTTGCGGGCATGTGAAACAAATGTAGGAACTATTCAACTGACACTTTTTGAACTTCTATTCATACCAAACTTGGAAATGCATATATTCAAAGAGCTGGAAAATTATGCCGTCGATAAATTATTACGCCAATTTATAAGTAGAAGTAATGCTGTCGTAAAAGTAAAAAATAAGTCAAGGGACACCAAGAAAATCATGAAAAAAATCGAGCGAATTGTCACTAATTGTGGTTCCACCCACAGTTTATACTGGCCGTCGCTGGTTCTAGCGATCGCTCGAGGAGCCTCTCCACCTCGTTTCGACACTAACCACGTGCTCTCAAGCAGGCCACTGTCGAAGAGACCCTGAATTAGGGAAAATTTAATGATAAAAAATAGAAACTAGTATATGCACAGTATGTAAAGGAGACACAACGATAGACTCTCGAAACAGACAGAAATCCAGCAATTGGAGGAGAAAACTGAAAAAAATAAAAAAAACACAGGTACCTACCCTGAGTATTTCGGCCACGTCCTCCACCATACCGGGTCGGTCACATTCTAGCAGAGTACCACCTTCGGCGACACATGTGCGCTGGAGCAAAGATTTTTGAGCTCGAAGAATTAGGTTAAAAAATAGAATTTACAAAAAAGAAAAATAATAAAGCAAAGCATAAATCTGCAGGACGAACGGCGGAAAGACGTTCTTTCCGCTCAGAATAACCGTAGAAGCCGAACATAAGTCCATTGGACACTTCGGGTCCCTTCTTCCCAGCTTTAATAATGAGAAAAAATTCTTTGGGCCTATTTTTACCAACATGTTATTTTAGGTATCACGGGGTATTTACCTATGGCATTTACCAACATCTCTTCTAGAGACGCTGATAAGAATTCGAAAACCGTTGTCAACCTTTCGATATCGTCTACGGTAGGTTTTGGCGTGTGAATGGGTATGTGGGTGCATAGGGCAAGGGTAAGGGTAACGGACAACTTTTCATGAACTCGAATTATATGGAGTAACCAGATGGTGGTTTTTTGATTTCAATAATCCGGAGAGCGAATGAAGTGAAAGTGAAAAAAAGTAAGAAAGGGAAAAAAGGTTTCAAAAATATTTCAGCGAATATTCTGGAAATTCTACCTGAGCTTCTGTGGAGGTGAGCGGACGAATGAACGGCTTCACACAGGCGTCTCCGGATGATGTCCATGACGACGGGCAATGCGACTCGTCTGAAACTCGATGACTTATTCTCTGGTTGCAAAAATTGTGCCTCGAGCTGCTCTCGAACCCTCGTTCCCAGCCCATTCAAATCGGAGCCGATTGATTTGTCCATGACTGAGGTCATTCACTCTCCTCTGCCAACTTTCGCAACCACGGGCAGGATCCGGGTTCAGCATGAAATCGTTCCTAGGGCCCTCTGGCGTGGGGGTAAGCCGATTGGGGACCAAGATATCAGGGCATGTGATGAGGTCCGAGTTCAGCTCGATTACTGGCCTTAGCCTATTATGAGCGTTTATCGTATTACGCGACTCATCGTCGAGGTCATCATCAACGTCTGGCGCTCGGCCAGCACGAAGAACAGCATTCAGCGACGATTCACTCAATTACAAGTAACCTGCTATTATATGCGCACATGCACCAAACCGATTGTCACACCAATTAAACGAAGCACCATGACGATGCTGATGATTGGAAAGAGTCCCGAAGCATGGCGTAGGAAAAGAAAAGCGAAAACACACAAAAAATAGAATAAGCTGGGCGGACAATCGAGAGTGGAAATCTCAGGCTTTCCCACGCCAAATTATCCAATTCTCAGGCTTTGACGAAGGCGGATTCATCTACACTTCAACCGCAGTAAACTTCTCATATCTTGGCTGATTGGTTTCAGTCTACAGTACACCATCATTACACAATTCTTCGTACCTAGCTCCAGATCTTTCTTTTCTGACCTAAACAGTATACCAAACCCCTAAGTTACCTATTATCGAGCTCCATACGTCATCATCAAATTGATGGCCCAGGTTTTGCAGAAAATTGAAGAAATGGATGCTCTTATGTACTCGGACCGTAATGCCCTTCCCTTGTAGTTCTCGGGAGCTTAGGAGTAGGAGTAGAGCTCTCCAGAACACAATTCTTATAAAGAATCTAATATTAGAATTATTTAGTCATTGTCCCCCATGTTGAAGAAGCAGTGAAGACGTCCACTCCAATCTGAGCTGTGGGGGAGTTTTTTTTGATAAGATATAGGATTATATTTTGACATGATGGTCTGAGTATGGCATTGGGCAAAATTTGCTCAATGCCATACTCAGACCATCAGTTCAAGGTCATTTCCTGCCCTGAGGCATATACCAGAGTCAGATAACTTTCACTGAATTTCCAGGATTCTTAACACAGTGCTGGGCCTAAAAAACTGTCTACCAGAAAATGTCAGCGTAAACAAAAAATAGCCGGGCGCTGACACTTAGCTTAGGATGCGCGATACACTTGGCTTTCACTAGAATCATCGGAGCAAGTTTGGTAGTTAACTGCTCTATAACTTGCTTATCAACAGCTACGACCTCCTTTTACTGTCTTTCCTAGAATTCTCAGGAATCTGAGAATTGGTTGATTAGAAGATCTCACCTTCATACATTCATCTAGACACCAGCCTTTTAGGAGAAGCTCAAACTTCTAAGCTGCAGAACTAGCCGATCAGAAAGTTCTTAAGTGAGTAAGACGCCGAGCCGTACCTCAATTTCGAACGTCATAGCAGTGAAAGAACCCTGAGCTCATAATCGTGCAGGCCCAAACTTCAAAATAAGCGGGGAACGACCTTGTCCCAACCATTTGATACGTCGTTGCAGCAGCGACTTTTTGAAGAGGCCGAAGCAGTTCGGGGCGAAAAAAGCGAAATTAACGGGTCTCATAAATGCCCTCGGGCCAGTGTGTCATTTGTTCGTCAACTTTCTTCCGAACGGGCGCGGTCCATTCACGAAGTGAATAATTGTCCTTGGCGATGGTGGTGGTGCTAGATTACAGCGCGGCGTTCGGTGCAAAGTGATTTGCACTGCTGATGGAGCAGACTGACGGAGCTCTATCGGCTTGTCACCTGCGTACGTGTGCCGGTGACGAATAACTGACACCGGTGCTGTGTTGTCGTTGTATCAACGTTCAGCTGTTGCTCTGATGGTGATAGATTCGAGCCACATTCATCCACCACACCGAGCTCTAGGAAGACCCTCTGTCCGGATTCATCATCATCCCACTCGCTAAATACCACCAAATCAACCCTTATTGGAGAGCATACCGGTATTCATCAATGAACGTCGGGGTATGTTCATGATATACAGCGGGTACATTGCACCCGCTGGCTAGGTACAAAGGTAGAAAACGCCCTGTGGAGTTTAACGTACTTATTATAAGGGCAAAGGGAAAAGTGCCAGCATTCATCAATACCCCGAGGAATCGTATAGGCATGGTGAATGTACGTGCGCCACACCTGCCAGAGGGAGAAACCCGCTATACACCCGCGAGTAAACCTCGATTTTAACGCATACCTGAACTCATCAATGCGACAGGGTATATACAGGACATATAGCGGTTATGCACCCGATGGCACGGCGAGGTATAAAGCGCCCTTCTTTAGTAACGGCACTCCAATGTTAAGCTGAAGTGCCGGTCAAATTTCATTTTAGCTGCCATTTTCAGAGGATAAAGTGACGACGTACGGGTAAAGAGGTCGGAGTTGGTCGGACCCCTAAAGGTGCGCCATGCGTTCGCCTTCGATTCACAATTATAGAGGGATGGTGAATGAGTACTTGGCCAATGCAATGACAATACCATGTCAATGTTTTTTCCTTCCCAGACGAGTCTGGTACCGATTTACCCGACTCCTTTGGTAAAAGGCATATTTAACATGGGCAGGGATCGATCGCTCGACCACGCGGGAATCTGTAGGACCTCTTACCACTGTATCACGCCTGCCCGGGTATATTCCAGGCTCACCTAGCCCGGAGCATGCTACACTCCGATTTCTGCCCATGAATCTAGGATCTGATATATGTATTCCGTTGGACACTATCGCAGATCCCACTCTTCGGAAGAAATCCGACATCTCACCTGAGACAAACTGTCGATCCTTAGATACAAAATCTGACCGATCTCTGATGCCCCGACGAACCAAGACTACCGCTGCCATGGTGCCTCCCCGATGGACAAGGACCCAAGATTGTCTTTGTATTCCAAGAGCACGCCATGCAGAGAAAGACACTTAAGTTTGACGAAGTAAATGTCGTTAGCGTCGGGGACAAATCTTCAGTGACCGGAGGAGATGATGTGAACGACTAGTTTTCGGGTAATTCTGAGAGTCTTGCCTCCCGGAAATCCAAGTGATTGGAGAAATACGTCCAACAGACCTCGGTTGTTCCATAAAACTGGGAATATGCGTAAGAAGCCGCACCACCTATGTACAGTGATGGCATTTCGATCCCATTGGCTAAGAGCTTTTGAGGAGGAAAAAGAGAACGGAGGAAATAGCTATTGTCGTTCATTTCAGACGACATTCTCCGAACGCATTTGAAACACATCCTGCGGTCATAATGGATATCCCGTAGAGACTTTACGAACGTCTTTCCGGACGGGTAAAAATCGCAAAGTGAATGAGCTCTTTGTCGCCGCAAGTACGACTAGTAATAGCCGCGCCGTTCGTCCTCAATGCTCGTCTGCAGGTGCAAAAGGAAACCGAAAAACTCCAGAAAAAATAAAAGACGGAAAGCAGTCCTCTGATTTGGTTCATTTGTAGTCTCGTACTTATTTGACTGGGCTTGGATAAAGGAAAAAATTGGTATACACGGAGTATGCACTTGGAACAGTGCTAAGAGGCGCTACCGACACCGTACAGTCGAGCGATCGATCGTTGCTCGGGCTAACCAAGTTTTCTATCCTTCCGAGGTCGGATAAATTGGTGCCATACTTGTCTGCGAAGGTAAAGACACTGACTTGGTATAGCGGCTGGACTATGCAAGTCATTGTATAGGGCAAATGTGGATTCACCACGCTTCTACGATTCAGAATGGAAGACGAGTACATGGCGCGTTCTTAGAGTACTGATCAACGCCGCTACCTCTACCTTTCTCTCTGTGTAGCAATAATGACCATGGACAATATTGGGTTATGAACTTTTGAAATGTATTCTGGCTGCTTGCTCAATTGCTTTATTAGGTACACTTTTGAGGACGAACCAAAGGAAATTCTAACAGATCCGCAGAAAAGTGGGTGTGGAAGCTTCCTAGAAACACATTACTTTTACCCTCACCCTTAACTCATCCTCTGGGCCAAGGGGAGGCTATATGTAGGCTTACGCTGGTTTAAATCCGGGCTGAGTCACAATTTTTGCGGCAAATCTAGCATCACTAGATCAGAAGAGGTTCTTACTTGAATATAATAGTGAGGAGAAAAGAGGGTAAGAAATCATTTATAGAACATGAGAGTGAAAATTAAAAAAAAGGTGGTTATTTCGAACTCTGCAAAGGTTGTAAGGGTAAGGTGTCAAAACTCGTAGAGGAGTTAGAAAACGGTTCTCAGATACATTAGGAGCTCCATTAGACGTCCCATAACTCGGTTCACCCAGTGGATACTGTATCGCCAATTTCGGTGTCAGTGGAAGCACCTCGTCAATCATTTCAGCCGCCCTATGAAACTCCCCGCCAATAGGTTTATCCACTGGCTCTTGAACCAACAATTATGGTGGTCCGCAAACCAGTGAGGTGGGAGCCGACGCGCACATTATCGGGCAGTTCGACTCAGGACCTCGCCATCTAAGGGTGTTCCTGACCCCTCCTTCGTCCTTTTTTGTGCATAGTGTCGTATCGCACACAGATAAACTAGTGTGCGAACTTCGTGTTGCTTTTCCACAGTAGCACATAAAACAGAAAAAAAGTAGCACAAAAACAATAAAACTTAGCACATCAGCACAACAAAACAGGTGACCCAAAAGTTCGCGTGCACTTCAGATTCCGACTTCCTTCATTCATAACTTAAGAAAAACGAATGAATGACCAACAAGTTTATCATAATTAAGCAGTACTCATTGTCGTCTATCCGATGAAATGGTGTGCCGAACCATAATAATCTTATTGATCATTTATTTGTTTTGCTTGAGTTGTGAATAAAGGAAATTAGAATCTCAAATGAACACAAACTTTCGGGTCACTCTAATAATAACCGTCTGGGCACCGCTACACACGATAAGTAAGTCCCAGGCGAGAAGGGGTATTTTAACTCACCGACAAAGGACAATGAGCCACCGCTGACGAATAGAATGACGAGGAGGACAGAGTTCATCGCATCGCTCGGTCCAGTTGGGGTCGGCAGGATTCAGTCTCTTGGTCAGGAGGATTCTGGCGATTCAGTAGCGTCAGTCCGGCCGTGGAAATGATGATTTGATGTGATATGTTTTCTGCTGCTGCTGTTACTGCTGCTGCTAGAATGAACTCAGCCACGAGCGTCGACGTCGTCGTCGTCGCGTTTCCGCACTGAAAACAGGATGCTCATCGCCGTCACCGCATAATTCTGACGAGCTCGACGCCACTCTAGCCGAGCAGCTCAGCTGGCTTTTTGTATACACGCGAAATGAAAACTCAGTTGGTATCTGAGAAAAAAATCAAAAAATAAATTAATAACAATGAGGCAATGAGGCGCTTGGAACAAAGGTAAGTCAAAGAAGAAGCGTTTTTAACCACTTTCAAGCCTCTGAAGAAGAATAAGAAATCGAAGGGTCACCAATAAATTTATGATCTTCCAATTAACTTCGCTCGCCTAATAACATAATACACTTACAAGATTATGCTGAGGTTTCAGGAAAAGTAATCGTGGGGTAAAAGGAGCCAGTAAGGAGCCATTTTCGCACAACGTAATGAATATTTATTTATTTATCATTTATTTATTTATCTATTTATTCATTTATTCGAGATAATCCATCCAACAGAACTTGAACATAAAAGCAAAGAAACTTGAAGAGAAAATATTTGGCTCTAAAAGGCTAGGATTCGCGAATGGTATGCCTGGAATATACCTTAACCAGTCATTCAGCGGCCTAACGGCCGCCATATGGCTTTAAGGGGGGGGGCTTCGCCCTTCAGCAGAAAACTTCTTGAGCAAAAAAAAAACTGAAAAAGGACGATAAAAATAACAGAATTTCTAACAGAAAAAATAACAGGACAGAAGAACAGAAAAAATCAGAAAAGAGCAGAAATTGGCGGATGCGAAACAGCAGACTCAGTGCAAGGCTACGAAAGTATCAAAGAAGGAGATCGTGGCGGGACCCACAGGGTGTAACAAACAAACATACAATATAGGATATAGGATAGGATATATATAGGATATATATATATAATATATATAGTAGGATTATGAACGTATGTATAAACCACAATTCATCAACGCGAACAGCAGTGGATTCATCTGAGGTTTCGCAAGAACTATCACAACCCTCACTATAGCAGTCATGGTTCATATACCAAGAATGGCACGCAAACACTGATTCAGTAATCGCTCTGAGGGTTTATCTAGAGCATATGCGAAGTTTATACCGGATGTGATATCCGCCATTGTTGCGGTGAGCGTTCGGAAACCCTAAACTACGTGGCGACGGCGTACAAACCCGAATAAACCTTGAATGGACCCCGTATTCCAATCAGGAAGGAATTTTATGTCACAGCACAATGCTGGTAATATTTTACAGTGAAATGAGAAATGCAAGAAATAAAGAATAGGGTTCAATTCCAATAATGAAATTTTATAGTCATCAAAATGACCGCTTGGATTTGATCGACATTTCGCATGATAGACTGATAATCTTGTAGACGGAGGCCCGATTGAATCTCAGCTGGAGGAAGCGCGACTTCTTCCAAGGCTCGATCGAATCATAATTTCGTTAGCGGGAAAAACTAACGACGATACGACGTAAACAAGCGCGGCCGGCAGGCGCTATCCATGTACCGGAAACTGATAATCTGATGAACTGATAAAATCCACAGGATGTTCGGAGAAATTTGTTGCAAGACTATGCCAAGGGCGCTCCAAGATCCCAGATCATAAGCTAGAAAAGAATCCCGAGTGAAACAATGGATATTTGAATGGTAAATAGTTTTTGGAAAGAGAAATAGTGAAAAAAAAAACGTGACATGGCCCTTCGCTGCTAGCAAATTTCTCAAATAATAAAACATCAAAAGGAGGAAATTAAAGCAAAATATAGGATCATAGCTCAGACAGCAAAGTAATACATAATATAGCTTTGAAGGGGTATTAATTTATCGACAGACACCCAAAATCGCCTCTCCATCTATGGAAAGGGCCCACATTTCGCGTGATGGAAAACCAGCAATAAATTCGAAAAAAAAGTATACGGCTATAAGCGAGAAATAATGGAAAACATCTGCTCTGTGTGAATTAGTGGGCAGTGAGGCGATTGCATGACCACTGATGAGCTTCGCTACTAAAGGAACAGAATAGGATATGGAGAACGACCGGAAATAATAGAAAGACCGCCAAAAAGAGAGAAAAAACGAGAAAGTCAACTCTTCTCAAAGACGAGGGGCGATGATCCGGATGAATGGAGGAACGTATGTATAGAAAAATAAAAAAGAAATCAGGGACCAAATTTCAATTTCTCAAAAGTCCAGTGGGTTACAGCGAAAAATTTCCACCAAGCCATGCATATTTTATTACGCAGTCAGTCGATTACGAATGAGGGAATAAATTCGTTATGAGCAAAAAAGGTTCGACGGCGCGTAACCTTTCACAGGCGCTCGACTTTCTCGCTCCAGTGCTGAGTTTTTGATTTTCATTGATCGAAAAATACAATTATCCATGAGCGAAGAAAAAATTTAAATTCAAAAATAAATAAATAAAAAGTAATTCACTCGAAAGAAAATTTTGGCAAAGAAATGGTTGATAGCGGCGTGATATGAAGCTGATAAAATCTGCAGGTTAGTATCCCGACAGCGACAGCAAACCGCAGAAACCGAGGTCCGCCAAGAAAATTTTGTTCATAGTCAGCGGCAAGGCGACAACGAAAACACTCTGAGTTACCCAGAGTTCTCAACAAGAGGCCCAACTGAAGCTTTATTCAGCCTGTCATCTAGCAAATATGTAAAGTGGGAGAAGCCACAAATATAGGTAATTCAAGTACTAACTCTACGTCATTGGCATGACTTTTGCTACCATTTCTTGAAAAATTCCCAACTCTGTCAACCTTATATTGTGGTGTAGGTCCCAGCTGTTGTTTTCCAAAACACAAGTCGATGAAAAGTCTGCCAGTTTATTCGCTTTCCTACTTGTCCGCATTTTGGTGCATTTTTAAGAGATTAAATAATTAAGTAAAGTGGAATAGATGAGTTTTTAGATTCACAAAAACCGTATTCCGGACAAGGCACATATAGTCTATATGCTTAACACCATGGCAAAATTCAAAACCGAAAGACTTCTGGATACTAAAACAAGATTGATCAGAAAATCATCGAATTAAGAACTGATCAATATGTGAGATCACTACAAAAATAGCAGCAAGCTTTCGCAGAAACACACTCTAGCAATTTTTTTTGTTTTTCCAAAGCTCGGATAAGGGCACATGTGAGGAAAAAATCATTTCTTGCTCATCGAGAGCATCTGGAAGATGGTAAAGAATGCCGGTAAACATTTAAAATTAATAATACGGTATAGCTAAGATTGTGTAATACAACATTATAAAATAATATAATTAATTAATAAAGAGATCGGTCCTGAATAAAGATTTTCCTAACAGATCAAAATTGGGTTAGAACTCAAGAAATCGCCTATTTCTCGCTCAGAAGCTCAGATAAAGGGCAGATTTGCAAAAAGTGTGAAAAAAACTATGCCATGGGTATACATTGGGTATAATTATGGAACACACTGCATATAGTTGTGACATTGAAAGTAGCAACGGATGCAATCGGTGAAAATCGACAGGAATTTGACATCAGCTGAATGGCGACGATGAGAAGCATCAAATGAAGGTGAGCTTACGACATTATGATACAAATAAATAATGTAATAAATAAGCAAAATAAATAAATACTATTACGGTGATAGCAAAACAAATCGCAGGAAAATGAACCTTTCACAGAAAAACGAGATGGTAAAACTACTGGCATGGCATGCATTGGGGGATAATTGTGGAACGCAGTAACCGCATTTTTGCACTAGGATAGCAACGGAAACAATTGAGAAAATCGGCAGGAAACGACATCATCTGAGCGGCCGATGCAGAATGGTGACGATGAGAAGCATCAAATGGAAGCTGCAGCTCACGACAAATGGCAATGGTCGTCGTGTTGGACGTCGAGGACCACACTAATCCCCTTTCTGAGCACGTATAGTCTCGTCGCTAAGCGTTGCGGATTACGCAGCAATATAAATCAAAAAGAGACCAGACCGAAGGGCGCTCGACGGAGCTCTCGACGCCAGAATCACCCAGACTAGACCAACTGGTCGCCGAGAACCCGACCAGATGTAGCCGGGGTGGTAACTGTGTGAGAAAATCGCCACCCTTAACCATCACCACCCGCCAGCCATCATCCTCACGTTGGCGAGGAGGCGGGCCACCAGCCGACTGGCCACCGACTGGGCTGGGCTTCGATGGCCGGCGGACCGTCGAAAATGAGGCAATTCTGACGTCCCGAAACGCCTCGTCGAGAGTGTCGTCGAAGATGTTTAGAGCCGACCGGATCGATCCCTATCGAATTCGCAGAGCAAGCGGCGGATTGATGAGATTGCGCAAAAAACCAACCGTGGATGGCGGGAACAGGCGTTGTGGGCAATTGGTTCAAGCGATGACGAAGAGAAGCCGGGGAGAGATGGATGTGTGACGGATGGGTTTCCTGGCGAAGTTATTGTTTATTGGTTTCTCTTCTCAGACTGGTTGTTTCTAACAGTGGCAGCTGACAGAGAAATATTAACAGTGCGAAAAAAAAAACAGGCTGGAACGACCTCGGTTGGCTAACGTTGTTCCGATCTATCTCCCATGGAAGTGACTTAAGCCATCTTTCCAATCAAAAATGGAACAAAACGAGAAAGACCCAAGTAAGTAAAAGAGGTAGAGTAAGAGACTGAGCCTTAGTTTCAGGAAGCAAAGTACTTGCTGGGCTTGGGCCCTAGTCAGTCTGTAGGGCTTCGATAACCCTAGACGGATAATACTAATGCGGCAGGCATTTGCATTCGAAACGTTTCCGTCAAAGACCTCCAGAGGTATCTTTTTAGGTTAGCCTTCTAGGGTTTTCTCACGAACGATCCAACCTACCATCAAAAGACAATCTGGGCCTCAGTTGTCTCCTGTCCATTTCTGGAGGAGCTCGGGTCTCATGTACCGCCGATGATGATGGGTTTGATTCTGGGTTACATGAATCTCATCCCACCCCGTCTCTTCACTTGCTCCATTCACGGGGACTGCATACCGCCTACAGGAATCGATTATGGTCTTGGGTAGACTTAATTCTACCCAATACTTTTCCTCCACTTCACCACTCAACTGCAGAAACTGTCCGCTCCGTCGTTTATTTATAACTTGGATAAGTTTAACTTGACTCGATATTTCGCCTTTTCTCAATAGCTCCTGCACTGGGAGAGTATTCCCTACCGTCCAAGTAACGCCGATAGGGGATCGGGTATGGTCTTGGGCAGCCTACACCAAGCCATTATCCCTTACTTGGCAGCTTCTTGGTAGTGACTACATAGCTTACCTACATCACCGGTAGACTTCGGTAATCTGAACCTGACCCTGTCCCTTTCCTTCACTTCGCAGCTCGGAGACCGTCTATTCCATAGTTCTATTCTGATTCCGGTGGGTAAAAAAGACAAAAAGGATATGGACGAGGATATCCTGAGCCTGCATTGATCCACACCTTCGGGCTAGCGCAAGTATTCCTACAGAGACACAGTTCTCCAGCGGAAAAATTGTCTAGTTTCACGTGTACACCTGTGAGGTGTCTTATTCGCCGGTAGGGCTTCGATCAGCTACGGTATAATCAAGGAATACCCCGATTATTCGGTCACAAACCCAGTAATTCGAGTACCGAAGAAACCATCAAGAGGCTGACCCAGCTTGCAATCGTGCACTCGGCAAACAAACAGAAAAAGCCAACAGCAGCAGCCGCTGCAGATCTCTCAGAAGATCCCAGACGTCGGCTGCCTGACCGGCGGATTTATGTGCGATCGGCGTAATCCATCGCCGATGACGAACGGTATTGAGTGACAGTTGAGAAGACGCCGGGTTGGAGCACACCGGCCAGATGAAAGCCGGCGACAGATGGCTGCGTTCCTGTCGATTGCGCCCCTCACTTAGACCCTGGATGGCTTAGAGGATCATAAAATCTTCTAAGAAACTCCCAAAGGGGTTAGGACATAGAGAAATCTCCTATAACTAAAATAGAAGATTCCGAACTGAGCTCAACTTTCAAAAACCAGGGATACCCGGCTATTGCTCAGATTCGCAGGTGCCTGCCCAGCTTTTACCCGTGCTTCTGATTCATGAACACCGTGGTTGTAGGTGAATCGTTGTGCGGTATCCGATACACAGCTAGGACAGTGGGCCTTATGCTGAAGCGAAATATGCTTCGAATTCACCCCGGGCCACAGACAGCGGCTTCTTTGTTGAAGTTTGGGCCCTATGAAGCGAGTACCTCTTCCTTTCCAAGTGACTTGAACACATACTCATGCCCTTCCAATAAACTGCGAGCGATGGAGAATGCCCTTCCAATAAACTGCGAGCGATGGAGAAGATCACCCAGATTCTAGTCGGCGATGGGTATATATAGAATACATCGTCTTCGAACCGGTAGACCGCAAAGGTTATCGCGAGAAACTAGGAACTTTGCGATAACCTTTACTGAGTAAGCATATAGTTCTCTGGTGAACCCGCATACTGTGAATCAGAGAGCAGCTATATGTACTGTGTAGGAGATGGAGCGCTATTAAACCCACTTCATCGCGTCGCGGAGCGACTGACGACTAGAGGAGGCGTATCGTTTGCTCCGATATAAAGTCCGGTAAGGTTATCGAGCAAGCCAAAGACGTCTTTCAAAAATAGTCGCGTCACAGAGCGATTGGCGGACAGAACAGGTCCTGAGAGGAACTGCTGAGAGGTGTACCCTTCGCAGGAAAAGGTATCTTCGACTGCATTTTATGGACAAGTACGGTAAGGTTACCAAACTAACTATGAACGTCTTTACCGAGGCGTCGCGCCGCAGAGAAGGATGTGGCTCTACTAGAGTAGCAGAATATATGGCCCGCACAATTCTAGGTACATAGTAGTGGAGCTGCTCGGGCGCAACCAGACTTTTTACCGCGCATCTCGCCTGCAGGGAAAATTGCATGCGCATGCTTCCTTTGCTGTCGAAGTGTCGAAGCGGAAAATCGTCGAGTACAACTGGTGCCGGGCGGTTTTTCCCCTCCGGCAACGAGGCGCATTTCTTCACGAGTAGCGCCAAAAAACTGCCATCACTGATGAAATATCGGCGTTGTAATTGCGCGATGAATAGGTGCTGGTCAGCAGTTTTTTCTGAGTGGAGCAGTCATTGGCGCTTTTCTTATCGCCGCCCATGAAGCGTGTGCGAGCGCGGACTGAATCGCTGAGCACATCGCGTGCCGAATGAGTTACTAAGAGAGTTGGCCGCCTGGGTTATACTTAGCCGTAGTGTTACTCGAGAAATCAGCGCCTTACAAGCTGTGCTGTGGCCTGTTTCAGTAAACAAGAGCCTTGGAGGCAAGGCGATATAGGCAGGAATGCGCCACGCACCCGTGTTTCGGTCGGAATCGCCATGGGTCACGCAACCTCCGTAGTTCATTCAGATCTCGGACAGACAACCAATCGAACATTATTTAACCCAGATGACATTGCCGCGCGGAAGCTCGACGGATTTACAGCTGAACATAGTGGAAGAAAGCCGTCGAAGTTGCTCAGTTCCCTAAGGACGCGCCCTGCATTCGTCTTTCATTCAGAATCTCAGATGCGTGGTACATAAATGTGAAAGGATTTGGTTTATGCAGTGATTTGCGGGAGCCAGCCACTATTCGGCTCAGCGCCTTCACCTTTCTGGTCGAGTCTGGTACCAACTTACCTGGCCCCGGAGGTATGGAAGGCTTGGTTAGCCCTGGCGAGGATCAATCGCTTGATCATACAGGTGATAGCGCCGCCTGTTACCACTGCACAACACACGCCTTCGCTATTCCTCGGCGGTAAAAAAATCGCAAGAAACCATTGTAACAGATAACGGCGACAAATCTGACAGTTCTTACTAGCTTTTCCACAAACTTCCTATTGCTAGGATGGGTACGGTAACCCATGCTTGCCGTAAATCTGCCGTAACCGGTCGGAATTCTATGAGCAACGATAGGATCATAGCCAGCAGTCAGAGCGGTACCTCTACATTAATGATTTGATCTGCAATCACTAGTGTCAATTTATCAGAAGTCTCGAATACTTTCGTCGCATTTCACCGGCATGGCGCATCCGCGAGAGTTCGCCGGAACTGAAGAGCCCTACTGGAAAAAATTGCGAAAAATAGAAGAATTCCTCGAAAAAACCTACAACACTCAGTGAAGCAAGTTTCAAATAATGAAGTTCTCGCGGAAAAATTGATGATCAGCTAATCGTTTATTAATGAAAATGGGGCGCGGTTCTATGGGGCCGGAGTTGAACGCTTCAACGAATAGCTCCACATGCAACATTCATCCACAAATGCAAAGTTAAAACCTATTTAAATAAAGCCAGCTATTAGAATAATTGAAATATTTTGAACAAATGGCAGCTGCTCACTGAGCATTTTACTGGCGTCAGAGTTCAGAGGACTTCAGGTATTTATAGAACAGATGTGAGCTGGGAAGTAGATGAGGAGGGGTAAGAAAAATCAGAGAAAGCGAAATGCAAGAAAAACGAGAAAGAAAGGAGAAAGAGGCACGCGCTACGTGTCAGCTTAGCAACGGAAAACTCGAAAAGAAGAAAAGTTTGGAAAGAAAATGGAGGAAGAAGTGATGAAAATGGATGATGGGAAGTTGAGCTACTATCCCTCCGGCTCACTTGGTTGAGTGAAAAACCGAAAAAAATAGAGAAACTTCAGTATTTCAGGCGAATTAGATAGAATAAATATATGGTCAACCTAGTTTCGTGTTATATCAAAAATGCTATCAGCTTAACTGGTAATTGCCGATATCGGCTTACCGGATTATTTCCGTGATTACGGGTCAGTGCTGATAGCAAAAGCCCGACCGAGCTTAAGAAAGATGCCACGGGGTTGCAACGTACATCGGTAGCACAGTGATCAATGCAGTCTGCCGGAAACAGAAAGACGCGGGTTCAATTGCCTCCGATGTCAGTGTTTTGCGAATAACCTAGCATCTTCAAATACAGGGTGTCTCAAAAAAATGTACCTCCTGTTTGAAATGCCATAACATTGGCGAAAGTGAACCAATCGGAAAGTGTCATAGCTTGAACGACAGCTAAGAAAAGTGAAAATTTTCTGGTCTGTGTCTGGTGAGGATTTCGCCATGTACTCGACCAAGGCCTCAGATTTTGGAACTGATTTATAGCGCATGGGTTATATGCTTGCTCTACTTTGGTCGTGAACAGTTTATATTGCTGCCATGAGTTACTACTGAGGTAATAAACTTATCTACTTATTGCAGCTTTTGGTTAATCATGGAACAACATCAATATCGGTCAATAATTGTAACCACTGTTCGAGAAGCTAAAACTCTTCCTACAGTGATGCAGTCATGGGGAAAGAATTCAGAGGAAAGTACAATGTACGAACCATGAAGATTGCTCCATGCATCTGTCCAAATCGTAGGATTCTAGACGTGATTGAAAGTTCACGGATAACATGCTTGCTTTACTTCGGTCGCAAACAGGTCATATCATTGCGTTACACTTGTGGTAGCGAACAAAACAACTCAACTTTCGGTTAGAGACGGATTAGCATCACTATCAATCACTGAGTGTTCAATTTGATCTGAATAAAAAAACATTGTCGTATTATGCAAGTGCATCTTAGAGTGCATGTCAAACTTGTTATGTTTTGATGTTTTTATATTTACTGCATCAAGAGAAACGCGTATCAGCTATATCACCTGTTTGCGACCAAAGTAGAACAAGCATTTTGTCCGTGAACTTTCAATCACGTCTAGAATCCAGCGATTCGGACAGATGCATGGCGCAATCTGCATGGTTCACGCATTTTTCTTTCCTCTTGAATCTTTTCTTATGAATGCATCACTGTTGGAAGAGTTTTAGCTTCTCAAACAGTGGTTACAATTATTGATCGATATTGATGTTGCTCCATGCTTAACCAAAAGCTGCGGCAAGTAGATATGTTTACTGCCTCAGGAGTATTGATAACAGCAATATCATCTGTTTATGACCAAAGTAGAGCATGCATATAACCCATGTACTATCAATCAGGTCCAAAATCTGAGGCCTCGGTCGAGTACATGGCGCAATCCTCACCAAACACATACCGGATAATTTTCTTTTTTCTTAGCTTCCATTCAAGCTATGACTCGTTTCGGTTAGTTCACTTTCGCTGGAGTTATGGCATTTCAAACAGGAGGTACATTTTTTGAGACACCCTGTATATATGGTCAAAACGATGAAGCTAACAAGACCTGTAAGAGACTTGTAAGACCTGTAGAACTACGAAACTACTTGCAGAGTAGGTTTCTTTTTTTGAACCATTTGTTCACAATCAATAGAGAACATAGATCGACACGTGAGGCAAGTGCACGGCGCACACTGAAAGCATAAAAAATCACTGTGCTTCTCATATTGTCATAGTCCTACACTGAATTCTCCAACTGAATCTACATACGTACTCATAGATACTATGAAACACGGCGATCTTTCAGTTTTTCAGTGTGCGCCATGCACTCGCCTGTCGTGTCGATAGGTGCATTTGATTGATTGTGAGCAAAGGGGATTGAATATGAACCGATCGCGAAGATACCTAGTTGCCTGGTTCCGTATTTTAAAACTTTTGCAGGAAGCAGTACACTATCGAATCATGTTGAAAGCGCCTAGAATGAGCGGAGCGTGGCGAATTTCCTGACTTTTAGGTCAAAAATTTCACTTAATTCCTCTGTGAAGACCTCTAAAACAGTGCATGAATAGGTTGATTTTCAGTGATTCATTGAAAAGCTGCTGAAAATTGTTCTCGAGTATGTTTAAAATCAAAAGTTACTTCCTCACTTTGCTGAGGTCCGTCGAGAGTCGAAAGAGGCGACTAAAAAGCTGCTAGATAGATATGGGTAAGGGGTAGCAGCCAGTACATAGAGGTGTTGTACTTACTGTACTTACTAGAACCCTCAAAGGGGTCAAATTGTTTTCAAATGCATATTTACAAATTCTTCACACTCAAGCAGATTTCTGGCCAGAACTATGTCCTGGCGAAATTTTCTCTCCATTTGCACCCGCTAACCCACATAGCACCAGTAAAAACAGTAGATTTAGCAATCCATTTTTGGAACAATTTCGAAGTCGTATACGAAAACTAGATAAAAACCGTGAAAATCAGGATGTAGCAGAAGCTGAGCGGCTTAAAACCAATATGGTGCTGTGCAGCAGCAGCTCTACTAGCAGCAGTCACATAGCTATAATTATGTCAGACACTGAGCGATGTGCCCTTTAATATTCGGCTTTACGGGCGCTCAGCACTCGCTCAACGACCGCCATATAGTAGAGTAGTACGGTGTGGTGTGCAGCCGGGGTATTTCATTGCAAATGCGAAATCGCCCCCAATAAAAATTACCACCGTTTGTGGCCATAACAACGTCCGGTAACGATCGAGAATAAATCCGAAACGACCGAAATTTTCCGTCTGACGAGACGTTTCGGGAGCGGTTTTGCTAAGAAGAAAATGGAAGGAAATCTTTTTTTACAATGACAATATGACTATGTTTGGGGTAGCTTCACAGCGAGATTCGAGATATGGGGAATGTTTTACGGACGTGTTATGAGTAGAGAAGGCAGAAAAGACGGAAAAGAGGGAGAAAAAAATTAAGGAGACGTGAAAAAGGAGAAAATTGTAGCTTTCTTCAGAACTTCTTAAAATGGGCCTTCTCCCCTTGCTTTGCTATCAAGAGTATCTCTATGGTTTTCCAGCTTATCAGTGACTTCCTTGAAGCGGTTTCAAGGTACAAGAACGGATTGAATGGAAGACAATTTCAGGCCTGAAAACAGTAGCTTTCTTCGTAAAATTAGAAAATAAATATATGAAGTAAATGTGAACATAGATCAAAAACAGATTTTATAATTTTCTTCCTTGGAAAAGGAATCACGCTGCCGAGAGCGAACATAGTATGTACCTTCTCCCGTCATTCCGAGTCCAACGGAACGTCTATGATGTCCCGACGAACTAATACTATTATAAAGCCCCGTACTAATTAGCTTCTCGCCGAGCGCTTCCATATCGTATCGTCGCTTTGCCGCTGCGGCTGTCGCCGGCGGCAGCCGCAGCGGCAGAGCAACAAAGGCCCAAAAGTGTTTGGCTGCGGCCATTTAGCAAACAAAAGAGCAAGAGCGAAACAACGGCAACGTTTCGTGTACGATTACACTGGATATGGAGTTGGCTGTGTTTGCCGTCGACGACACCAAATTGGAATCCGTGGCGAGGCTTTATAGGAAGCGTCGATACGGAATTTGGGGACTAACACCAGATCACTTTAGGTTAGTATACCCAGGAGGGTATCTTTCCCGTAGAAATTGCAGAGTTCCAGAGGTAGGACGTGGTGAGGTTTTGGACGGCGCCATTTTCACCTGCACAATCGAGGAATAGAATCTCGCCTGAGGCAAAACCAGTTTTCCACACCTCCACGGTCGGAGGCAGAACTTGCTCCAACAAGATGCAGCTTTTCGCGAGCCAAATATTCGCTCCAAATGTCTCGGCGATTCTCCATGAAAATTAAGGGTACGGCGCATACCGGAACAACGGATGAACGCCAATGTTCTTACTACTAGCAGAAAGAGGTATTCAGCGGAAGTCAACGTTAAATTTGCTTTTGTCTAACTCCTCAAGAAGATAGGGATATGCTCCATAGATATGGTCCGAGAGGTCATTACATAGGCTGCCTCCAGATTTCCAAATGGAAGCCGAGTGAATGGCGTATCTTTGGGACCGGTCAACGAGAACCATGTTGGTTTTTTACTACTAGAATGCAAGACTCAGATCAGTGAACGTACTGCTTTGAGGAAAAAAGTGTGAATGACGCCTATTATAAAAGCTCTCCGATTTGAGGAGGAGAAAGTTTATCTTAGAAGAAAAAAATTGGGCATCATAAAAGTGTATCTTACAGAAAAAATTGCGCATCATGCAAATAAGCGTCGAAAGACTTCTTCTAGGGACCCATGAAACCGAAATTTCTTCATGATAGACAATCAGATTTGCGGACGATTTTCCCAATAAAATATGAGAGGTGAAGCCACCTATAGCGAGTTGGATAGTCGGGAATATTCTCGACAAAAAACGACTGCCGCTAGTTTTACCCTGGTTGAGAGATACCCGTGGGGATTGACTCGCATGGTCGCTCTTCTAACACTTCCCATTTATTCGAGAATAAAAAATTAGAAAAGGAGAGGAAGGACTTGAAGATGTATCTACTCGTTCCACTACCCATCTGGGGAAGCACTGGAGCTCGGCTGACCTATGGCAAGTGGTTGATGAAGAGCTATTAAGCCATGGCTCTCGCGATCTCTTCGCAGGTGCGGGAGCCGAGCCCGGAAATTGTTTGTTTTTCATTACGATCGATGCCGAAATTCGAGTCAATGAGTTGAAACGCTTATAGCCTTAGTACGGCCTGCTGTCCTTCACGAAAAGTCGATTTTTTAGCTCCAAAAACTTTCAGAGCATTGAAAAATTCAAAATGACCCGATTTCTTGCCCAATTAGCGATCTACTATTAGGAAAATCTCCTTTTTGTAACTGTATTCAAATCTCGTTTTAAAGTTTCCCACCAAAAGTAAAATTATACGATATAGAAGCACAGTAGATTACGACATTCCCCTTCAAAGAATGCACAGATTGCCACAAAGCGGCCGCGAAATCGTTGACAGGTGCACCGTATAGCCAGCTAAATCAGCAAACAAACGATCAACCGCGACAAAGGGTTTATTTTTTGATGTTTATGTACTACTTGGGTAGAGTTGTGGGGGTAGTCCGTCGAATTCCTGCAAGAAGTTAGGGTTTACCTATAAATTCTGCATTAAACGCAAATTATTCTTCATTTGAACGCTTTCGACGTCAACGAATCTGCACAGCAGGTTATCTTTCTACCCATCAGCAAAAGAGGATACAACCTTGAAGGCACTGTGCACTTCTGAGCTCAAGTCGAGTGCATGGCTTATTCCTCTGGAGCGTTTCCACCCGACCACCGATTCCCGCGCGCGATGATTGCGCGCCGCGTGCGACGATGACTGCACGGGCCCCCGACGTGGAGATTTGTCAAAAACATCTTCGCGTAGAGCGAGGTTTCTCCTTACTAACGGTACTTGAGGTTTTGAAAAATCTTCTGAGCAGAAAAAATTGGAAGGGGGCGAAAATGACGCTTCTAATTTGTAGTTTTTCTTGAATAAAATTTCTAGAAACCCGGCTTCAGGAAAGACTGAAGGCAGTATCCGATAGCGCTTTTAATTCTCTTTCGAACGCCATATAAGACTCCGTGAAAGCCTCTGTATACAAAGCACCAGTTGCATCCAAAGGTAATTCACACTTCTTGAACATGCCCCCATTGGACCACCTAAAATAATAATATTAGGTTGTAAACCCTCCACTGAGAGATTTTTTCATGATTGTGCTAAAACTTTTGGAAAGGTTCTGGATTTGTTTTTTGTGTGCCTATAGATAGTGCGATTACAGCACTTCTAATGAGCCTGTCGCCCGCTTCATTTCGTTCGTATTGTATTTAATTATGGAGCTTACGCCGCGTGACCTCAAACTGCTCGGACTTTACGAATTTTGCCATGAACACGGTCATTTCTCAACCAGGTAATTTACTACTTTTATTCTAAATATCAAAACCCCGCTTAATCTTTCAAACGGCACATAAGCGGTTGCGAGAACATAGCGTCAATGGGACCGCTTTTCATTTTCTGAGAAACGAAACTAGCATATGTACACACTTGTCACTCTCTGTTACATATATAAAAACCAGTTCAAAAGCCTCAGTGCCTAAGGAGTTACATGCAAAAAAGTGAAAACGAATACCTTCTTGGCCGGCACTGCATATGACTCTTCCTCATCTTTTGGGCAACTTCTCAATTCCTCTCCTCCAGAACTCCGGCAGCTGTGACGAGAAAAAAATTGGCCGACCTCTATTTCCAGTTCATCTCGGTGGTCGAATTCCATATCTCGAAGGTGTTGCTCTAAGAACCAGAGTAAGTGATAATCTAAAGCAGCAAGGTGAGGAGAGTTGCGGTAGAATTTCCCGTCATGCGATAAAAACTCTAGATATATCTGCGGATTCGGAAAAATTAGAGGAACATAGGCTAAAACAAGCAAGGCAATGAGTGGTTTCGGGAGAAAAGGCTCTACTGGCACTCGAATTGTCGAGTGATCGACAACCACGCCTTCCACCCTTCCAGGGCCAGAAGAATAGTACCAGACTTGTCCGGTAAGGTAAATACATTGACTTGGTTCGGCAGCTGACCACAAAAGTCATGGCAAAGGCCATTCACAATGTCTCTACTATCTTAAATGTAAGTTGAGAGCATGGCGCGTTCTCAAGGTACTGATTGAAGCCAACTGCTCCACCGTTACCTTTTATTATCGAATTAGTCCTCCATCCATCATAGGTAAAGGTAATAGCTGATGAAACGGCGACGGCGGCATAAGGGTCCTACCCGGTGACAGGAGGCGTAATTTATTGGGGGCGGTGTCAGTGGGCCCCCAGAACGACTTGGTGGTGGTCATACATCAAACTGTACGCAATTAATGAGAATTAAGCGCACAAACGAGAGCCGAAATCGAGCACAATTTGCGACAGCCAGCACAGATGGGCCGAGCTGTGGGTGTTTGGAGGGGAGCACCCGGTTAGGTAGCCAGGAGGCTTGGGATGGGAGAGCGGGAGGGGATTTCGGAGAGCCTAACATGCTGAACAAACACGAAAGAGGCACTAGTCGAGAAATGCCAGAATCGACTGCAAATCGCTACGAAGTCAAGAGAGCTTTAGAGAAAACTGGAGAGCGCCTTGGAAGTTTAGTGACCCTGGTCAAAATTTAAGATTCTATAGGTCTTCCTTCACTCTTTCTGCTTAAGTAATAAGATTTAGCAGGAGGAAATTTTTATAATAAAGGGTGAAGGTATAGGGGTAGCCGTTGATCAGTCCCCTAAGGAAGCGCCACACATTCGCCTCAGAATCATAGAGGCACAGTGAATGCAAATTTGACTTAGACGATGACTGCTGGGCTATACAAAGTCCGTGCCTTTACTTTCCGATCTAATATCAATTTACTCAACCTCGTGGGAGTGGAAGGTTTGGTTAGACCGGATCAAGATCGATCGGGTCTGTAATTGTACCACGCAAGGTCTATAACATGTTTCTGAAATTATTGCTCAAGTCACGGGAGACCTAAAACAACATAGGAAGTTCTACGGACGAGGAGCGAGGCTGTTCTGACCTGTAGGATAGATAGATCCTTACGTCCAATTTCATTCCCTCATAACCAATAAGATCAAGAAAACTGATAAGGTTAAGAAAGATAGAACTGGAGAATTTCTATATCAATGGCGAAGATTCTAAAGGATTTTTCACTTTCTTGCAGAAACCTCCGAAAGTTCATCTCAATGACAAAATTTGTAGGCGGAGGACAATAGAATCAGTTCAAAAGCAAACGTATGAGAAGAAAAATAAAGAAATAATCCAAACCGAGCAGAACTGAAAGCTTTCCCAGTAAGAATGCGCTGCTTAAACCCTTACATCTTTTTGTTCCTGTCATAGGCTCGTTGGTGTGGATGTGAAGCCCTGATAGGCTTGAGTAGCAGGTTCAAATCCAACTTGAGGCGTGGCTTTTGCGAAAAGCCCATGGAAACACATCTGCTAAAAACCTCGTCGTCAAATTCGCTGGTTCTCACTCCTAGCAAGATGCTCAATAGGGTTGTGGTTGAAAACACAGAATACTCTTCAATCAGCAGCCGGACATCCTGAGGGAAATTAGTTCAATGGATCGGTGTCGATTCTTCTAGAAAGAAAATTGCCCGTGATTTCAGCTCGACAGCCAATGCCACCACACATCACAATGAATGCCACCACTTTTGAGTCGGAAGGCTATTTGCTTCGGGCACAGACCGCAGAAGAAGAAAAACGAGGAACAAGTTCGAGAAAGATACGCTTCTCTTCAGACTAGTTGAAATGGTGCAAAAAGACACTAAAAAGAAGAGACATCGCTGCGGCAGAAAATAGAATTGAGAGCAGAAGTTGAAGTCGGTTCTGGAAAAGGCAAGGGGACAAACGTCGAGAGAATCGCCTAGAATAGGCCCTCAGGAATGAGCTTCAGAAAGGGTCATGAATTCCAATCACAGAAGAACCCCGCTCCGGGAAGGAATGAAGAGAAGATTTAAAAGGTCTACCGTCGCATAGAAGCCTTCAGTTCCTTGAACAGTGTCTGATTCTACCAAAGGTATCTAGAACCGATTCCAAGTCGGGTAACCGCTGCTAGGCGAGCTGTGAGAGCTAGCCGCCTCCAGGCATCGTTGATTTCCGCAGACGCATTCCTCCACCAGTAGTTATGAGTATTTTTTGCCCTCAAATAACCGGGAGCGGAGAACAATCACACCAGAAGCGCTCAGCAAGTGCGGAGTAGAAGACAGCCGGATCTCAGTTGAGAGAGCCCCCTACCTGGATGTCCTGACTTGGCAAGCAAAGGTATGGTCCGGCTAAGGTAATTTAGTGTTCAGTCCGTGATAGGTAATCAGAGCTCTCGTCAGAATTTGATCGATATCTTCCCTTCATTAGAGGACTCTTTCCAGTCTCAAGATCGTCGAGTCCAAAGCGTTAGAGAAGAAGTTTTACAGATTCCAGTGTTTCTAATCGAAGCATCAGAACCGCAAGGAAATCTCAATCTGAAATTTACAAAGAAATGGCGGCTGGGAGAAGTTCAGTACTCCGATGACGACTGGACCTGATCCGGTGACGGAAGAAGAAGCAGTTTCTCGGAGTTCGTTATCGCCTGGGTGTTCTATCTTGGGTAAGGGTTTCCGAGGTGGGTAGCCCCACGTCGCACTCACATTCCACCGACATCTTATCGTATAACAAGGGAGTACTTTTGAAATTATTGTAATCGAATACCGATCAATGAGGCAAACGTGGTGTAGTTTTGAGAGAAACAGCGATTGAGATAAAGTAGCGGATTCTGACTAAGGTGATAAGCTGATATCCAGTCATGTGAAAGGAATGAGAACATGTTCTAGAGAATTACCCTCGCAAGGGAATCGCCTATCAGTGTGCGGTTCTACCCAGGCTGCTTAGTACTGATTGTGATATAAGTAACCACCGCTAAACCAGTTACAAACGCTAAATCTGATGGATGAGGGTGGTCCTACGGATGTAATTGGGCGCTGAACATGCCGAGAGTAACCCGTAGCCGCCTCGATTTGATCGATTTTATACCGTATAGTTATCAGGGAGCCCTTTCGGTTTTGAGGTGATATAGTACCGAGGAACGAGGCGTGCAGATGGCGAAGTGGTACAGATTCGGCTGTTCAGACTACTTACAACTCATCAACCGTTCAGTAAGGGAATCTTCGCTGCCAAGAGAATGCCTGGTGTTCCTTTGGCGACAGATCCCAGTCCGATCAAACCAGCGGAACTGTTTGGAGTCATTTGCTCACGCGAAACTCCTCATTACTAGCTAAGAAAAACAACCAGCCCGTTGGCTAATAGTCCTCAAATATCCTATTTAAGCGAGTTTTTCTGCACTCAACAGGCTGTGAGGCAGAGAGGAGAGCAGGTGAGTGTCAAGCAGATTACCCATTGCGCTCGAACAGCTCGGGATAATTACCGCCGTCGTGTCGGAGAGCGTTCGAGCACCGCTGAGCGCGTACAAAAGCACTCGAATATTGCATGAGAACATGTGCTAATGATAGAGAATCAAACCGATTAGCTATTCAGTCCCCATGTCGATGAATGACGATGCTACGGCGCGCGTTGGCTGTAGTTCTGGGGGCTGGCTGCAGCATTTTGAGCTATAAAGGTCCACGCCAAGGAAGAGAACCGCTTAGAAAGACGACAAGTGAATAGTCATGGTAAAAGGTAAAGGTAAAAGAGTCGGCGTTGATCGGTCTGCTAAGAGTGCACCGCGCATTCGCCTTCGATTCAAATTCGTAAACGTATGCTGAACACGTACTTGGCCTATACAATGACTTGCGCGGACAAGCCGCTATACCAAGCCAGTGTTTCTACCTTCACAGACAAGTCTGGTACCAATTCTCCCAACCCCGGAGGGATGGAAGGCTTGGCTAGCTTTGGTCGGGATCGATTGCTCGACTGTACGGGTGTCAGTAGCGCCTCTCACCACTGGTAAGGTAACAAATAAACATCCTATAAAGTAATGCTTAATAGGTTTGTTAACAGATTAAGATCTTACAAAACTCTGGGAAAATCTAGTCCTTCAAGATATTCCGATTCGAGAAAACCTCTGGTACAATGGTTAAAGACCGAGTTACATTGGATTAACAGTTAGAAGTCGATTACTAATATGTAAACCAAAAACAGGTAAAGTGGTCGGTGACGACCGGCACCCTAAGGACGCGCCATGCTCTCAACTTCCATTCAGAAAAATAGAGGCATATAAATTTAATTTGGTCTACACACAATCTTATAGGAGCCAGCCACTGCTCGAGCAAACGTCCTCGGCTCACGGACATCTCTGGTATCAACAACCAGATTCAGAAAGGATGATTGGTCAGGGTTAGTGCGAGCGAGGAACGATCACTCGACTGTGCGGATGTTAGTAACGACTTTTACCTCTGCACCGCGTGCTCTCAATAAACAATTCGATGTATAACAATAAAGCATTAGAATAAATCGTAGAGGTGGAATCATAGTTCATCCTTCACATGGCCAATAGCTCGTTGATGAATCTCAGTAGAAGGAATAACGACGGTAACTTTCAGGGTTATCATTGATGGATATCACTGCGGATTTTCCATCAATGGATGAGGACCCAGAACCACCCAGTATTGGAACAAAAAGGATAGGTGAACGAGTGATAGTGCTCGAGAAAAATACGCGTCGCTACGATTTCAACGGGTCGGAAACCAGGGTAGGAAATGGCAAAACCGGCTCGGTATGATCGAGGTAAAGGTGAAACACCACTTATGTGAATTCTGGGCACAAAATGGCGGCAGTAAGCGTCCAAATGGGCAACTGATGCCGCTGAAGTGTGCTGTTAAGAGGGACGGAGGTTGAGCCAAGTGGTGGTGGGGAGCAGCCCGTCGACGAGTAGCTGAGGTCGGCCGGCCTCAGCTACTCGGTGTAGGCGATTCGAGTGCCTTTCGAGTGGTCTCATATGAGGATGTCTGACAATACACACATACACACGCATAACACCGAGCTGAGCACAGCTATCCAATCGGCTAATGAGACCAGTGGACTACCGCCGTGGACGGAATGGGTTCATAGAGAACTTCAAGAGATATCAGTTGTCATAAATCCATCCTATTGAATTGTAAACCTTCCGATTAAGATATTTTCATATCGCATAGTAAAATTTCTGCTGGAGCCCGTGCATGCCTCAATCGGACTCTTTTCGAAAGAAGAAAATCAAAAAAATAACATGTAACAAATATTCAATTGGGAAGTTTACAATCTAATGATTAATTATCACCTATTTATGCTTTAACAATTAATTTATTTAACTACGTCCAAGGACGCGCCAAAAAACACCAAAATACCCAGAAAAACGAAAAACAAAACAACAAAAACTATGATGATGGCTGCTGCTGCTATGGCGTAATTACCCAAGTATGAGGTTCTAACGAAGGCGTTTTTGTCGATGCATTAGCCGTAATAAACTTGAGCCATGTTGGCTAATCGGCATCAATCCACAGCATACTAGTGTATTCAAAAAGCCAAATTCAAAGACAGTCGGTTATGGAACATTAAGTTGTAAGAACCTAAGGACCCTTTTCTTATTCTTCCGTTTTGTTTTCGGAGTCCACTGGAGTGGATTAAGTTTGACCAACAATCTTTTCAGCGAAATAAACCGCCACTTCCTGAGCCGCAGATCGCATCGACTTTATCTTTTATCAGTAAAGGATTATTCCGAACTCATTTACTGTCTCACAGTGATAAAGACTATCCATCCAACCGATGAGCTGTGATCACCGAATTTGCTGAAAAAGTGCTTGGAAGCACATCATCCGTGTATTCTTCCAATCGACTTTGGAAAAAAGCGAAAAGTTGGAATAAAAACAAGTGAAATAACCCCCTCCAGACTCGTTCACATTGAATAACTTTCAATGAATTCTGGAGGAAAAAGCGTACCGACCTGCGGAGTGCCAGAAACCTTTGGAGTTTACGTCCTCATTCTTGCTAGTTCTCCACTTTGGAGCATTTTTTCGGGAGCAGAACGCACATGAATCGCCTAAAAATAATTAATTTCATTCATTTTCATTGTTTTGTTTTCATTTTGTTTATATTTTCTGTAGGACTCTCCAAGCAGAGTAAGAGAGCTTTCGTGAAGCACTTGAAGTGATAGGCAAAGTGTACGACGTTAATCAGTCCCCCATGATTGCGCCATGCATTCGCCTTCGATTCAAATTCGTAGAGGTATGCTGAACACGTGCTTGGCCTACACAATGACTTGCGGGGGCTAATCAGTGTTCTATGTACTGTATCCACCTTCCCAGACTAGTCTGATACCAGTTTATCCAACCCCGAAGTATTGGAAACCTCTGATACCCCGGATGGGGATCGATTGCCTAACCATACAGATGGAGTAGCGCGACTTACCACTACTCCACCGGCCTATTGAAGCATTACTGACATTCGATGCTTCAGCTAAGCAATGGAAGAGGAGAAGTGCATATAATAGCCTTCATCTCGAGCTTCTTTGAACTTAATCAACAAATATTCGAAATCAACAAACATCAAACTTACAACATTCACTGTCGAACTAACCTGCATCCGTAATTTTTCAACTTTCCAACCATGGAATGGTTACTGGAATTCGTAGCACCAGGACTGTTTGCTTGAAGATGGCAAGTTTTTTTCGAGGGTTTCTATCAAATAATATTTATGATATTAGATCGACAATAACTAATCAAAAATAAATGACTAGTAGACCTAAGTCGTCGGCGAGATGGCAAATGAAGGAGAAGATGAACGTGTCAGATGCCGCCTCTTGAATCGACGACGAATAGCTAATGCCAACTCGGAGATGAAGGTGAACATTTATACGTTCATAGAACAGGAGTTTCTGCTCTATTCTGGAAGATAGTCGATATTTATAAAGGTATATTAATTTTATATTACAATAAAATTACTAAAGGCCAACAATCAGCCATATTCTTTGCGAAGCAAAACGTCTACGAAGAAAATTGTAAAAGTAACTAGATTCTGAGCGCTATTTTCACCTCTGGTCTCCAACATTTTGTTTCATCAGCTAAGGAGATCCAGATTTTTGATTTTGAATTTTGCCGATTTTTGGTTTCCTGCGTATATTATCAAACAGCTATGTACCTATTTTAACAATCCCAATCCTAAAGTTAGGTGGTAGATTGCGGAGTTTATTTAGAGATGGAGAAATGGGATAAGTTTTGCTAGGAGTGTAGATGGTCACTGTTGACGGTACGACATACGTACGCAGCTCTATGGGTTTTCCGAATCCTTAACAAAGGAAATATATTCTCCATACGAGGAAGAAAGTTGAAAAAGATGAAAAAGGAAGCCAAATGCCGGTAGGACGCTGTCGGTCGGCAGATCGATCGAGCCATACCAATCGAAGGGCTGCTATCGGGTTCGAGCAGTTCAGCAATCATCGATCCGATGGAAGGCCGTTTATGGCTCAGCGAAATGGAGCTAAATGCCCTCGGGGGTATTGGACTTTGGTAAGCTGAATTATAGAAGTAGATTCTGGTCGACAGAACGTCTCCTCCAAATCCTACTCGGCTCTAACTTGGAGTTACTTAAGGAAAGACCCTACATGCAGTGCTTTCGTAAGCTGCTTGCATCTGTCATATACCTATAAAGCTCACCATGAGGTTACCAGACTTTGACAATGGATACATGATTTTAAATACACGGTTTTAAAAACTTAAAAAGATAAAAAGGAAGGGAAGTGCCAGGCGGGAATGATCGACCCAGTAAGGTTGCGGGGCGTTGACGAATCCAAGACAAGAAGGATAACGCTCATTAGGTAGTCTCCTCAAGCTTTTACTTTAGGCTTTTAGGAAGGTAGGATTAAGTGCCAAGTAACGTAGACCTTGTTCGGTCTCTAACTCTATCCTTCAAATTCTACCAGACGTAGTAAGCGATTGCTTCCACATCCATCTTCTCTCATTGATTCGATTATTTTGAGTCAGAGTTACTCAAGGAAGAGCCATCCATGTAGTGTCCGCTGTCAAACAGTGACTTCAGGTGATAAGAACTGATTTGATCAGAACAGCTTAATGATTGTGGGGTTGAGGGGTCTTAAGCAGAGCGTAATGCAAGAGAACCCGCTGTTTTTTCCGCAATATTGTCGCTGGAAATATAGTTTCCATTTTAAAGATTGCGAAACCTAAAAAAATAACGATAAGAAAAGATACAAAGAGTTAAGGAGCTTCCTGGACCAGTCGAATGTTAGTCTCATTGTAGTTAATTCCTCGGAGTTCCTCTATCTTCTGGAGTCAGTTGACCACAAACTTCGGCAGGGAGCAAGGAAATACAATATTTCAATATTTCATTCAAAAATACAATAATCTGTTTAAAATGTTCCAAGACACAGCAAAAAGTATGAACACTATCGATGAGGCTCCTATGCTTTACCATTTCATGTTTAATTAAAAAAAACTGAAACCTAAGTAAAACGAACGCCAAATGGATTTAAGCGGAGGTAGGAAATTCGCCATTTTTTGTTCATTAATTATTATTTTTTACTTATTTTTTTATTTCTAGACCGACCCTGTTTCTGATGTCAGAGCACCAATAGGTCACCATCGGTCCCTACCGCATTTCTTCCCCAGTTCGTTGTGTCTTTGTCGGACACTGCTTCTGGGCTCCACTTCTTTAGGGGCGCTATCAATCAGGTGGACATCCCGGAGGCGTTTCGAATAGACATATAGGCCATACTTCATCAGAGCATGTCTTAAATCGTGTTCGTCCTCAAATACTTCATCTCCAGGCGACGAATGGTCTCCTAGAGACAATTTATAAGTCAACGACAGGAATTCAACGAGAGTCCTTTGGCACTTTGAATTCTGGGGCTCGTCGATGCGACTATTCATCAACAGGGACCAGTAGTGACACCGAGAAAAACTACAGAGAAAAAACCTCATTGTGGAAACAACCACAAGGGACGAACTTGTCGTCATAGTGATTGATAGAGTGACGGATTTTACCCCAATCCTATGTCATTTTTCTATTTTTTTCGTTCCACCGATTCCTCCTCCGCATCTTCCGAATCAGGATTGGATGCGGAGGTGGTAGGCTGGACTTGTCAAAACGAATCTCCTACGATCGACTTTTGTGAATACAACAGGAATCAGGCCGAAGGCTCCGTTCTACTTCATTTACATGAGCGTGTGTGGTCGCACTGATAAGAAGTGCCACTGACACCCGAACGGTCAAGCGATCGACCCTCGCCTTAAACAACCAAGTCATTGATTAAGTAGGACGGAAACCATGGTCCTAGTCCAGTCTATAACTGAAAAATGCCCAGATTGGAGCTAATGTTCACAAAAAGAGGCTTGAGTTTCCGTCTTCATCAGCCTTTATTAGCCGACTGTGGAGATGAAACACAGCTTTTTAGGTGAAAAACTCAATCTAGGAAGAACATACGGCTTCCAGTCGGAGCTATGAGGCTCATTGGGATAAGTCTGCTTCTAAGACGTCCAAATTTCCGGACTTTCCAAGGAGTTCAACACCAAAAACTCTAGGGCACAGGGACGAATCCCAGAGTCACTGCCGAGTTTCAGACGAAAACGAAGTGATTTTTTACTCCATGCATTTGCTTCTGAAGAATTCACTGAAATCTACAGTAAGCCAGAACCTCTGACGTCATTTCCGGAAACGCGATCGCCCGGAAGTAACACAGAAAGAGAAAAGATGATGATTTTCAAGTGATTACCTTGTTTGCTGCATGAGCAATCGAAGGAGGTCACCAATCTTCGACTGGCGCGCGGTTGCTACTTGGCGGAAAGGCGTCAACGGTCCCAGCGTATTTTCGTGTTTTTCGTGATTCTATTGCTTCCTCTGAGATTGCCTTCGAAGTCCTCTTTGATCTGTTGAAAGGGATGCGAGGAACTTCGAAAAATCTTTTTTCCGGAGTGGTATTTTGGAACTCCCTTTAGGACTATTTTTGGATATAATACAAAATATAATGACGTACGAAGAAGTAACAGAGATTGTTCAGAGATGTGCATCCCTAATTTGAATGATTTTTTCTCGAAAGTCAGGTCGAAGTGGACCTTTCTTTGAAAATTCCTATTCTTAGCCTTCTATCTAATAATGAAGTTTATCTCCCGCTCTTGATTCCACGTCTCGCTCTCTCTTTTACGATACTTTCTCTTGTGGAAGAGTGCACTTTTATCTGCACTCTTCCACAAGAGGAAGCTTATTTATTATTTTATTCATTTATTTGTACTCAAATGGGAAACTCTTCTAAAAAAAAAGAAGAAGGAAAGAAGGACAAGGACAAAAAGAGAATTAATATAAGACGTGTCTAATTTGAAAAATATCTGCGATTCGAAACATTTATTTATTTCATTCAGTAATTTAGCGCAAATTTGGAGGCGTGATAATTCTAGTTGTTTTTTCTTTTACTTATTTGCTTACTTATTTTTTAATCGAATAAGAAAATACTCATGAAGAAATGATAAGAAGGGCGCGAACAAACGAGTATTCATAAATGGTGTGTGATAGTTTGATTACGATAAAACTATCAGCGACTTAAAATATTTATTTCGTTTATTAATTTTATGACCATTCGTAGACGTCCATACAGCCAATGGTTAGTGGCACAGCCGAATAAAAGATTGTAATCGAGAAAAAATTAGAAATTTTCTAAAAAAATAAAATTTTGAAATTTTTTCATCTGAAACCTCTGAATTATTCTATTACCTAATTACTTGAATTAAATCTATTACTTGAACCTACTGCTGTTTCTACTTGAAATTACTAAAAGTAAAATCAACGGTACAGCAGCTTCTGGATTTACTTCCCATGCTGTTGAACTCCTTGAGACTCATCTAGGTTAAGAAACTGGGACCTGGATAGGTCCTAGAATCGAAGATATTGAGTCAGGTTTCAGGTTTACTTTTCTATTCCAAAAAAACGTATACCTGACCTATACAGAATATGACATTCACACCATTGATTCCACTGATATGTCTAAACCTTCCAAGTAAGTCACGCTTCTCCTCATAGAACCAAGAATCTGGAGTATTTCAACTTCCGTGACCTAGATCATAGTGTTACCTTCATCCACGCAATTTTTCTGCTTTTTCTTCTCTTTTTGGATGCGCGTGATGCAGTGGTGAGAGGCGCTGCTGACACCTGCACGATCGAGCGATCGCTCTCGCCAACCAAGCCTGAAATCCCTCCGGGGTTCGGTAGGTCAATTGATACCATACTTATCTGGGAAGGTGAAGATATTGGTTTTGTATAGCGGTTGGCCTCTCAAAATCATTGTGTAGGCCAAATACGCATTCATCACGCTTCTACAATTCCGAATGGCAAACGAATGTGCGGCATATCCTTGTGGAACTGATCAATGCGAAAACCTTCACCTTTACCACTTTCTGCTCTTTCCGGTTTTTTCGTCTATATCTAGGGTGCCTATAACAAAATTACAAGCTTTTGTGTGGATGTTTTCCTGCAATTCCTTCCTCCGATATTGGTTTTCAACGAGGATAAAACTGTTAGTCCGACACAGATGGGTAATTTGATGATGGTCTTATTACCCCGAGTAATTTCCTAATTTTTCAGTCGTTCTAAGTGTCGCACTTCTTTCATAGTTCTCTGAGGACGCTCCATGCACTCATGTTCTATTCGGAATCGTAGACATCTGCCGAATGCGTGTTTGGCCTATACAATGACTTGCGGGGCCGGTCACTACACGAAGTCAGTGCATTTACCTTCCTAGACAAGTCTGGTACCGTACTACCCGACCTCGGAGGTATGGAAGGCTTGATTGGCCCGGGCAGGGGACGATCGCTCGACCGTGCGAGTGTTAGTAGCGCCTCTTGCCACTGCACCAGCTGCTTCATTACAAATAAAAAATAAGGCCGGCATCCAGGAGTTGGTCGGTGGTCTCCATTCCTTGATATGTATCAAAATGTCGCACACGAGGAGGAGAATGGAACGGATCGGTTGGAACCTTTCTGACTAACACCCTATTCATCCCAAGGCCGATGTTTGAGCACTATACCCGCCTGACTGCACTTTCGCGGATTTTTTAAGATGCTAATTTGATCTATGGTGAGAAGCGTGTCGAGTACACTTGACAGGATGTACTTCGTTAGAGTAATGCAATCAGAATAAGAACAAGAACAGTTGCGATGAGTAGCGCTGTGGTTTTTTCGATCAGGTGACTCTGAAAGCACTCAGATTTCTTTTTGCTTTGAAGAGACTGTGCACCGTTACGATTTCTTATCGATAAAGGTAAAAGGTAAAGTGATAGGCTGGATCAGTTCTAAAGACGCGCCACGCACTCGTCTACCATTGGGAATCGTAGAGGCATGGGGAACGGGTATTTGTCGTACACAATGACTTGCTGAGGCTAGCCGCTTTACCAAGTCAATGTTCTTCCCTTCCCAAAGAAGTATGGTATCAATTTACCCGACCCCAGAGAGATGTACGGGTTAGTTAGAAAGCGGGAAGATCGGTCGCTGGACTGTGATAGCGTCAGTAGCGCCCTATCCCACTGTAGTATGCGGGTTTAACGAAAGTTTCGCTATTACAGGGTGCCTCAAAAGCCATTGGACTCGCTGTTTGAGGATCATTATATGTGGAGAGCGCTCTGCAGCCATCCAAACTTTTATGCGTAACTATTATACTAATCTTGCCCTACAGTATAGTAAATTTTCACTGCTGATCGTTGGCCTGTTTGAAATGTCTGGAGTAAAAGGTTTGCGCACTGCGATGGCGAAAATGCACAAGGAGGGAGTGTCAGGCGCGGACATTGCCAGAACTCTACGTGTCACAAAGTTCACGGTGTACGACAACTTGGTCTATACTAAAGAGCAAGGTCTGCTCAACACCACACAGGAACATTGAGTCGCTCAAACGAGCTTTGAAGAAAGCCTGGAAAGGAATTGTTGAAAAAGTCCTGCGCGTCGCTGTAAATGGGTTCCCTAAGAGACTTAAGGCCTGTGTTCGTGCTAAATGAGGCCGTTTCGAAGCCTAACTATGTTTTTATGTGTACAATGTCTGAAGTAATAAACGCTATGAATTTCATTCCATTTGCTTCGAAGTAGCCGTTAAGGCGACCATTTATCTGACGATGAGTCCGAAGACTTTTGACGCACCCTGTATTATGGCAACGTTACATTTTCTGGATTTTTCTCGATAGTCCATGTGGAAGTGAAAATCATCGGGGTCTCGTCCCCGTATCAGTGAAAATCATCAGGGTTCCGTTGAAAATCATCAGTGGCTTGAGATTTACGAAGATTGACCAGCCTGAGAGAAGAATTCCAAAGACCTCCCACCAACCATTCATAGTATTTTACCGGTGAAAGATATTCTTGATAGAGGCCTTTGTTCCATTTTGACAAGCCCAGTTTATCGGCAAAACTCACGTCTCAGGCTGGATTCGAACCTTGGCACCATGATTATGGGATTCGCCGGTTCTGTTTGTCCACTCCACCACTGAGGCTCGTCAGCCACCAATCTGCAGATTATATCGCAAGTGTTCAACAAAAACTATTCGCTCCTACTATTTCGGTTGTTTCCCTATCAAAATAAGAAAAAAGTAAAAACCGTAAATAAAATGGCAACCACGTATGGAAACTCCCGGAGCTCTGGGACGGGAACCGACCGGTCGACATGAAAGTGTCTGTAGGAATGACCAGTGAATCGTCCGGAACCATTCGTCGCTCGCTATCAGTGACGTCGTCAATCGATTGAATTTGACAGCAACTTCATGTGGACACCATCATCGATCGTCAGTCGGCTCAGTGACGTCACTGATAGTGTCACGTGACCCCGCGATGACTGGGATTTCCTGAGAAACACGGATCCGGAATTCAAGATGTGACTTTAAAACGATAAACTGGACGCTGGTGACCACAGATCTAGGAATGCGCCATGCATTCGACTTTTGCTCAGAATCGTAACGTAGCGTGTTTGGAGTGCACGATAACTTTCGAGGTCAGAGTACAGGTCAGGGTCTTTGCCTTCTAAGAGAAGTCCGTAACCCAATACCCAGCCTTGAAGGCACGCGAGCTATTGCAAGGATCAATCACTCAACTGAGCGGATTTAACTAGCGCTTCTTGCCGCTAGGCCATGCTGCTTTTCTATAAAGCATTTCTATGGTTCCAATTTCGCTTAAGATGAGACGAAGCTTTTACAGCTTGGAAATTTCCCTTCCTTTTTTCTTTTTAAAATCCAGCCGGCGCAAGAGGATCATTAAGAACTGGGGGAGTGTAGGCCATCATTCATGTCACCTATGTGTTCAGTGTATATGTTCAGCTCCACGAAAAACGCTCGGTGGACGGGCAGCACTCAATCATCTCCAAGAAGATCACCTTCCATATGCTCGACAAATGACAAGCTATTTTTGCTGCAAGACGTAGTCCCATAGCGGTGTTTTCCATCTCCGCAAAGGCGGTCGCCCACCGAAGTGCCTAATCCACACTTTAGTCGTCCTTGCAAGCCGCGAAAGGAATCCTCTGTCGGCTAGAAAGACCGCTAACGTTGCTCGGCGGCACTCAGAATCTTCACATTCGTTCGTTCTGTTCTTGTGGCGCACCTGCTGCAGTGGTAAAAGGCGCTACTGAGATGCGCACGGTCGAGCGATCGATCCTTGCCGGCGCTAACCGAACCTGAGAAGCTAAGTCTGCACCAGAAAGAATCGCTCGAATTGAACCTAGTCATATCTTCCACATGTACTTGTCTTTTTCATAGTTCAGCTGAAGCTTGTAATTCCAGCAGTGCTTCAATAAATCTACAGTGGTAAGAGGCACTACTACGACTCATACGGTCAAGCGATTCATCCCAGATCGGACTAGTCAAATTTTCCAGCCCTCCGCGAGCGGGTAAATTTGCACCAGGGCCTAAATTCATGACGGGTATCGGCACAATATACCCGAGAACAAACCCCGATCGGCGCAATTATTCGCATTCATGAACGCGCCGCGGAGTGGAATAGACCCGCGATATCCCCCAAATAAACTCCGGGGCGCGTTCATGAATGCGAATAATCGCGCCGTCCGGGGTTTATTCTCTGGTATATTGTGCCGATACCCGTCATGAATTTAGGCCCAGATTTGTCTGTGAACATAAAGACACTACTGACTTAAGAGGGAAGTCAGTCAGCGTGCTCCTGTGATTCTCAACGAGACCTATATGGTCTTGTAAGGCTTCGAATGGCGATTACAACGGTAGAGTTTGTTTTTGCTAAATGGCAATGGGCGGTCCAAAAAAGGCAAAAAATCTTGACCACTAACTAGTGGCGGGAAACTAGTGGCGAGAGGGATTCTATGTGTTAACCTTTAGAGACAGTACCGTGCTGGCCCAGTCGGTAGCATCTAGGGTTCACAATCTAATGGTCAGGGGATCGGTTCGTTTGCTGGGCTTTTCTTTTGCCAGAGTGCGCACAGGGGACAGAATCTACTAGTACTTATGCATGTGACCCACATTTACTGTAATCAACAAAAATCGACGCCAAATTCAGAAACAAATGTTAGATCCGTGATCAGCGCCCCGAATAACGCCGTAGACGAAGTTTGGGCTAAATCGGTGATTTTGACCCAATCACCATTCTTTGTTAGAACGGACCCTAGTATGCGCATGTCAGACACATTTGAAAGCCACCATAGTACTATCTCTAGAGGTTAACACCTAGAACCCCTCCGGCCACTAGTTTCTCGTCACTAGTTAGTGGTCAAGATTTTTCGCCTTTTTTGGACCGCCCATTGCCTTTTAGCAAAAACAAACTATAGCGTTGTAATCGCCATTCGAAGCTCTACAAAACATATAGGTCTCGTTGAGAATCTCTGGAGCACGCTGACTGACTTCTCTTGTTAGTGCAGCGGTCGGCCCCGCAAGTCAATGGAATACGAAAGCGTGGCGCGTCATACGGGACTGATCGACACAGAAAACCTTAATTTTTACCATTAGTATATAATCCTTCGACCACTCAGTTTTTCTCGGAAAATTCGCTTCACTTTTTCAAACCACTTCACTATCGCTTATTACATACAGTAGTTCGCGAAATGATATGTCACCTTGCATTTGTGGGTGCAGATCGCTGAAATCAAAAGGAATTTCATTCCAGTTGATAGTTTTGATAACTCTTATTGAAAATACACTAATATGTGCCCTTTTTAGAAATTCTAGATTTTTTTTTAATTTTTAAACTCATTTTCATATGCATTTTTAAACGAATGTATCTTAGGAACCACTGAGCTTCTGCTTGTCTTGTTGTGATATTCTGATACAGCATAATTAGTTGTTCTTATAGGCTATAGATTTTAGTTTCAAGACATTAATAAACCAGAGAATTTTTTGTGTGAATTTTTTCATGGTCAAAAAATGGTGAAATCATGGGACAATCTTTCATATAAAATTCCATATATCAGTAACCAGCCAATGAAATACCATCAAATTAAGAAATTTGATAGCACGAGATTTTCTCTTTCCCACGCATATCTACTTTTGGAGAATAGCTGTCTGGTTACGGAGAAAATAGCTAATGAAATTGCATTTACACAAGCGGCCGTTTTACTAATACCCGGAGGGCATTCGACTCCAGATTTCGCTAGTGCATAGTAGACTTATTGCTTGTTAGGCACTTAACAGCTAGCAGAATAATTCCCGCTATTCTTCAGAAAATCATCTGTTGTTGTATGCATCACTATTCCCGCCACCGTACGCTGGGCGGTTTTGGTCCCCATTTTCTCTCGGTCCAACTAGAAGACGATTTTTTGAATAATAGCGGGAATTATTTTGCTACCTGTTAAGTACCTAACAAGCAATAAGTCCACTATGCACTAGAGGAATCTGGAGTCAAATGCCCTCCGGGTATTCGTAAACCAGCCGCTTGTGTAAATGCAATTTCATTAGCTACTTTCTCTATAAGCAGACGGCTATTTTCTAAAGTTAGAGATGCGTGGAAAAGAGAAAATCTTATGCTATCACATATCCTTATTTGATGGTATTTCAATCGCTGGTTACTGATATATAAAATTTTATATGAAAGATTGTCCCATGATTTCACCATTTTTAAACCATGAAAAAATTCACACAAAAATTCTCTTGTTTATTAATGTCTTGAAACTAAAATCTATAGCCTATAAGAACAAGCTAATTATGCTGTATCAGAATACCACAACGAGACAAGCAGAAGCTCAGTGGTTCCTAAGATACATTCGTTTAAAAATGCATATGAAAATGCGTTAAGAATTTTTAAAAAAATCTAGAATCTCCAAAAAGGGCACATATTAGTGTATTTTCAATAAGAGTTATCAAAACTATCAACTCGTTTTTCTTTTCTTAGAGTATTTTCATTAAAATTCAATCTCTCGTTTTTCTTAGACTTTACTGTTTTGCTGCACTCCTCTGACTTCTTGAACAGACTTTTCTAGGTCTTGAACTCAACATTATCTCCTTTGAAACCATAAAAGATCACATCGATCGACTGTCGTCGGATAAAAAAGCCCCAACGTGCAACCGACAGCTTTACACCTAACATCCTCTGGAAGAAGTATGAATTGTGGTTTGTGTACAAACATTTGTCATTTATTCGCCTAAAAAACCACTGGCGAAGAACTCAGCGATTTATTTTGTATTCTCCGCATTCCATCGAATGGGAAGAGTCGGAATAACGACATCTGCGAATGACATCTTTCTCGGAGGCCATAAAAGAAAGTTTCCCTACCTTCTGCCTCGAACTATGTAGCAGAATCCGAAAATATCTTACGGCACAGTATATGAACCAACAGAAGTTTAACTTTCACCTGTTCGAGCAAATCGATAATCGACGAGAGGACTGATCAGCGGTGAACTATTCAGTTAGTGAATTGATGGTTTCCATCCATAATGTAAGATGTTTACTGTAAAATGATGCTGTCTATCGTATTTTCGGCTTCTTTAATCTGTTAGTCTGATAAGCGATAAGTGATATCACTTCCGTCGGCACCATTGAAAAACTGATCCTGTCCTTGGGCAACCAGCAATCTATCTTTCCGACGTCCATCCAGCTCCATATCATGTCATGTTCCATCGTTGAGCTGCCTTTTATCATCAGCTTTTCGCTGATAAGAGCGATAGGAATGTTCGATGTTTCGATGCTGCTAGGTTTTTCATTAAAATTGCGACCAAGGTAGGATTTGAACTCGGGCTCTTAGGTCCTTCCGGTGTACTGTGACTCTAATTTATCTCCAAATTTCCCTCGATTCAATTCCTCAGTCCTACGGAAGACAAGGGAGAGAATGCGTGTGGTGAAGTGTGAGGAGGCGCTACTGACGGCCGCCCGGCCGAGCGATCGATCTCCGCCCGTACTAATGATGCCGTTCACCACTCTGGAGTCGCGTAAATCCTTACCAGACTCGTCTGGGAAGGTAAAGACGCATAGGTATAGCAACTGACACCCGCAAGTTGTTGTGTGGCGAAACACGCATTCACCGTGCCTTAACGATTCTGAATGAAACACGAGTTCACGGCGCGTCCGTTGAGGACTGATCGGTGCTGACCCCTTTACCTTTACATTTTACAATGTTCCCCTGCGATTCAGAGGATCTGTGATTTTGCGAGAACAGGGCGGGTGGAAGGGGTGGGGGTCGTCTTTTTTCTTCCAAAGTGGCGAGCCAGCTCTACTAACACTGCGAGTGACGTCCTTCATCTGTCCGAACATAATTTTCCATCGCCGATGCACTTGTCATTCACATATGAATTAAGATTAGCAACCGGATTAGGATTTCGGATGACCTTTTCTGAAATTCTGTGCAACTTTTTCATCGCTACCGTTTCTTCATCCCTTCTAAACTTACCTGTCCACCGAGAAGTTTGGAAAATATTATAAAATAAAAACGGTCCAGCAAAAAATTCTGATGTCTCTTCCTCCTCATCTGATCAGAGGGTGTTTTGCTTGAACCACAGAGAAGTCGTGTACTGCAACACTTGACAAAAAAAACAGTTCTTACACGAGGAAGACTATAATGAAGCTGTATCCTTTCAGAAAAGATTCTCTCAGATTTCCTTCGATTTTTTTGGACTTAGGTAATATTTGAGAAACAATTATACTTCCCCTATGATTCATAAACTCCATAGAGAATGACCCTTGGTGGAAGTACTACAGTTCTGTGAACCTACCAAACATCAACCGCGACTTCAAAAGTTCTTCTTTTCTGGCACTTAACGACTACGGTAAAATTTACTTCCTTGTTGTTTTAATTTCTCTTTTTCATATCTCCACTGCGCTTGTTTCCAGCGTAATATGACTACTTCCTTCTTTTCCGCCAGCATGGTATACCCATGTCTGATGTGTCGCAACTATGTGTATGGATGTTTGATGAGTTGTGGTGTTTACCAGAATTACTGATCATATTTCTCCACTGCGTTACCCGCAGCGTGATTGGATTTCCTTCCGCTACTTCTCCTTAGCGTTTAGTTTCGCGAAGGTGTAGGTCTGCTATGAACGTCAACAGTTTTTAACACCTAACCAGGGAATCTCAATGCTTCCATCTCCCCAGTTCGATATAACCATTATTTCTTCTTTTCTTCAGTTTGGTATACCCATTCATTTCCAAGGCGTTTTTTCGACATCCCTGAGGCAGTTCTTGATGATATTCCTTCCCCCCTTCCCCACATGGGTGATGATCGTCCAACACGAACCTTTGTCGCTTTTCGTGAATTTGTCCATGTGGTCCTCCTATATTCTAGTCAGACTCTGTCCACGTTTTGGAGAATTCAGGCGGATGTTTGCTATCGAAGGTAAGGAATGACCGAAGCTAAAGTTCCTCTTATATCAAAATCATACCAACTTCTGTTGATACTAGTCGGGCTATAGATAGGGTGGTGAAATTCACGACTCCCCTTGAAGTCATAGTCATTCATGAACAAATTTCTAGACCAATGCGCCCTTGTTGTATCTGAAACGTAAGTTCGTATTGCGCGTGGTAACGTGGTAAGAGGCGCAACCGACACCTGCACTGTCGAGCGATCGATTCCTGGCCAGATTCACCAAACCTTCCATCCCTCTGGGTTCGGTTGAATTGGTACCAGACTTGTCTGTGCAGGTAAATACGGTGGCCCGATATAGCGGCTGGTTCCACGAGTCGTTGTGTAGACCAAATACGTGTTTGCTATGTTCTACGACGAATTCATGGCGCATACTTATGGGAATGGACAACATCCACATTTTTTTACCTTCATATTTATTATTATAAATGAGTCACTCAGTGATAGAGACTTTTCCAAAAGTTTGCCGCCGGCAACGCTTCTATTCCTCCTCTCCTGCTTGACCAGCCACCCCTTTCGTATTCGGCAAAAAGCGTTTTCCTTCTGCCTACACCTCTATTAATATCTGACTAAGATGAAGGTGTCACCAGAACTTCTTAGGGGCTACTTTAGTATGTAGGCACTGTTTTTGTTGTGGCAATGCATTTGCTCTGCTCTCTCGCCATTCATATTGCAATGAACGGTGTGGGTGCGCGTGAGACAGTTGTAAAAGGCGCTACTGACACTCGCACGGTCGAGCGATCGACCTCCGCTTGGGCAAATCAAGTCATTCATCACTCTAGGGTTGGGTAAATTGGAACCAGACTTGTCTGGGAAGGTGAAGACACTGACTTGGTATAACGGCTGAACCCCGCAAGTCATTGTATAAGCCAAATACGCATTCAGCACGCTTCTACGATTCGGAATGGAAGACCGATGAATGGCGCGCCCTTAGATGTGATCAACGCCAGCACCTTTAACTATTATCTTTATCCTTGATGAGCAGAATGAGTATCTCATTGTTTCGATTTCATTAGGGAACTTGATAAGTGCAGGTTCGACAACAAAAAACAAAAGCAAACAAACAAAAGAGCCATCGTGTGCAGCTTTTTCTCTTCGCTGAATCCCCATTTATCTTATTGGCAACAACTATTCTCGGCCATTTATCGTGGACTTCTTGCACGATATTTCTTCTACCATGACGATAGCCGGTCGAATAACGTCAGCGATGGGATTCCACAGAACGTCAGAAGCGCGACCGGCTTTTTTTTTACCCCGGCAGACGTCCTTGGTTAAATTCTCCGATGAAATACATATTTGATGCCATCCGTGCCTCTCGACCGAGCCAGAGCCACTGGCCCAGCACCTCCCGGAAGTTCATCGGAAGAATTTTAGGAATATTCTCGGCTGCATAAGGACAACTCGATGAAATATTTTAAAGGTTCGCTGAACACATATACCTAAAGTAATTGGAGAATGTTAACGTCAGCATCGAAGTTCGAAATTAGCTCGTTCTCTGAACCGGGATCCATAAATTCTGATTAGCACTACCTCTCGGGAGATATTAGTCTAAATATTTTACCATTCTGTCCTTTTGCAGTCAAAAAAATGTCCGCAGCTCTTTGATGTTTCCAGAAGGCGTTCGAGTTTCTCCTTTAGCAATTCGAAAACTTAAAAAGAAAGTCAGCCAGAGTGGATGTGAACCGTTCTCGACAACTCATATTCTAAATTCAACGTAAAGGCCATGCCATACCAAGCCGCGCAGAGGCGAAAATTGTTCAACATTCCTAGTCTAGAAGGCAGACTAGTCAAAAATGACTTAGTTATGACCTATAAAGTTTTCAACGGTTTTGTTCGTTTGAACACTAAGAGTGGTTTTGAAGTTTCCCCCATCGGTCACAAGAGGTGGAAAATTCAAATTGAGACGCACATTTGCCAGGACGAGCACCAGGTCCAGATTCTTCTTCTGCAGGGTGGCTCCCACATTTCTCCAAATGGTTGCTAACGGTTGTTCAAGTCTAAAATTATCTGCATATATAAGAGAGGTAAACAACTGGTTGCCAGACGCTTCCCTTAGCTTAGATGTTGCGGTTTGTTGATTGCCCTTTCTTTAGGATTTCTAGCTCTTATTATTTCACTAGTTCCTCTTTCCCTCATCTATCTCCATGCGTATTGTTTTGTTTATTTCGTTTCTTTTTGTGTTTAGTAATCCCTTTTAGCTCTTCCCTGTTTGGTTTTTTTCGTCTTTAGTCCTTCAGTTGTAGAGTTTCTGTTTGTTTGGAATTTTTGTTTCTATTCTGCCTGGGTTTTTCTACATGTGTGGAAATATACGTGTCTACAATAAAAATAGAGCGCGCCATGCACTTGCCTATCATTTAGAATCGAAGAATCTTGGTGAATGCATAGCTGGTCTATACAATCATTTGTAGGGGACACCCGCTATAACAGGTCAGTGTTTTTTCCTTCCCAGACAAATCTGGTAGCAATTCACCCAACCTCGGACGGATGGAAGGTTGGGTTGCCCTGGGCGAGGACAGATCGCTCGATCGTGCAGGAAGCATCTTACCACTGCCCACGCGCTTCTTATCCTGTTTTGGAGCAATGGGTAAAGGTAAGGTTAACGTGGTCGGCACTGATCAATCTATTAGGTCGTCGGAAAAGTTTCCCGCCACTCAGTTTGACCGCTCACCAAAATTTTAAAACGGGTTTCGGGATCTCACCTTTATGACCTTTATGTAGGTTGATTTATGAGCTACATATACCACAGTTGTCCTGGTTCAGCACTACAGGTATTGCAGAGAAAGTCGATATTGATTGTAGGTACCTTAAGCTGCCTTTCCTTCACGAGCTCATAAAACAACGCGTTGAAGAGAGCTCAGTTAACGGCTTATACACCATGGTAGGTCCTTCAATTGTCTTTCTTAGTGCAGCAAAAGTTTGGTTTCGTGTGTTCAAAAAGGCCCATTTTGGCTTCAAAGAACAACAGTAGTGGGGGAAGGTAGTTGCTGTTGTTTAAGTGGGTCTTCTGGAGCTGGCTTCAGAGGATACCGTGAGTTGATAGAATACATAAACCCTCACAGGCTGTCCGTCTCCGAGGCTTTAAAAATAGGGGACATAGTTGAGCATCTTCAAATCTATGGTGACGAATGCACTCAACATTCCGATTCGCCCGGCAATTTGGTTAGTGACATCAAGGAGTGGGTAGCGTACACCAATCACACGCCAAATCTCACGCTGTTCACTTGCAGCAAACCAGCGAAAATCTCAAAACCGCCACTCCACCCGAAATGGTAGATGATCGGTCTGCAGCTGAACTGCAAACGAGGCATTCGATAGGAGCTGCTACCTGCAGATGCTACTGTCACCAACGATGTCTAACATCGCCACTTCGATGGCGACGGAGCATCCGTTAGTGGAAAACATGGGAAAACCTTCTTCAGCCACGATGACGCGCATTCACCTATTGAGAAGGAGACCTTTTAAAAATTTCAAAAATATCCGACATTCCCAATGACCTATCCAAGACATTCGTCAAAGCTTGCCCCAACAACATAATATTTGCTCCATTCGTTTTCCACTCAATTACTAGAGAACCAGCTCGACGAGTGAGAGTACCTCAAAACGTGGCTCGCCGAATTCTTTTCATCAAAACTCTAGAAATTCTGGAGGAGGAGAGTTCCAATTTTATCTGATAAATAACAAGATGTTGTTGATGGTAATCATGCATAAATGTGTCGGATGTCGAGTGGAATAAAGGGGAGGAACAATTTTGAAAACATTGGCAAAAGTGGCGGGAAACTTTTCCGACGACCTGATACTAAGAGTGCGCAACGCACTCGTCCTACATTCAAAATCGTGGATGTATGGCGAGTGCGTGGTTGGCCTATACAATGACTTGCGGAGGCCAACCTCTATGCCAAAATCGTGTTTTTACCTCCCTAGCGAGCCTGGTATCAATCTACCCGACGTTACAGGAAGGATTCCTTGATTGCCCTGCCGATGACCGTTCGCTCGACCCTGTGGGTATCAAGGCGCCTTTTATCACTGCGTCACTTATGCCCTGCTTCTAATTTTGGGTCCATAAATCCCCTAATCCAAATTTGTCTCAAAGATCCAAACGATTGGAGTCTGTTCGCAACAAGGGCAAAACCGAAGAATCGCTAGGTAAGGCAGCCCCAACGAGTCGTCGGAGTCGTCATTTGACTTCATAGTCATTATCTTATATCCTCTTTCAGAATCCGCCTCTTTCTCCATCTTGTCCATCTTTGATCTGATCCCCCAAGGCAGACATCGAAGACCACGATCACAGGAGTGTGTGGAAGTCTCTCGATCAGACGACGTTCAAAGTACAAGTCCGGTCTAAATGGTCGGAAGGCTGAAATTGGCCGTCTCCTGTTAGTAGTCTGCCCTGGCCGCCTGGCAGTGGCCGCGTTTTTTACCATTGAACCTTACCACTTTCCATTAGTAACGACGTCCTTTGTCTAATAGGTAGAGGTTGTTTGGGCGACTTCCGATCAAGTAATGGCGCCCTTTAGTATTTACACGGGACCTTTTGCGGAATTAATTTCCTGGTGCAGGCAGTTTTTGGCTAAAACCAGAGAATCCGCTATAACTTCCTCCTAAGGGCATGAATGCTGGCTTTGTAAGCCGGGTCTGAAGACAACGACGGAATTTTTGAATTTTTAGTTTTTTTTGCCTAAAAAATCGGCTGATATCCCTAAGGGAATGTGACTTTCGATAAAGAGGGTTTGAAAATACGATACTGACAACAGCACGGTGGAGAGATCGATTTCCTGCTGGGTTAACCAAGTCTTCTTTCCTTCGGCAGTAGGGTAAGTTGGTACCAAACTTGTCTGGGAATGTAAAGACACTGTTTTGGCAAAGCGGCTGGAGCCCGAAAGTCATTGCACAGGCTAAATACTCATTCGTTACGCCTCTGCGATTTTAAATGGAAAGCGAGTGCGTGGCGCGTCGTCAGGAACTATTCAATTTCAACGAAATTACCTTTTTTACCTGGTGCTCTTCAAGCGTTCAGAAACTTATCAGATCTTATCAGTTCCGCCTTCTTAGTACCCCAGTTGCTGTCTATTCTTCTCATCAATTTTGTTTATTTTACTGTTCATTTTCCATCACTTCCTTCTGTCGCAACTCCTAGTTATCTCCTCTCTTTTAACTAATGCGCCTTGTAAAACCGCGAGGCGACACCGCTTGCATTAGCGCTTTCATGGTTCGATTCTCGCCTAAGGCCAGCGTAACCCTCCTGCATCTATGAAGAAGATTGTCTCTTCACAAAATCGTATTAGAAGCTAAAAGAAAATAAAAAATATAGAATAAGTCTTGCAGTTAATGAGTAAACACAAATCACCTTGTGGCTGCGGTTCGGAGATGGAGTCGTGTGCACGGCGCAATCTGATGTTTTCTCTCTCTAAGCGATAATCAAGAATACTGTGTCGTGTGAGTGATATGGCCCTCTTTTCCAAGATTAAATAAAAATCATCCTAAAAAAATCAACAAATCAAATTAAAATTATCCTAAAAACAACTTAGTAAAATAGGACAGTATTCTTTGTCGGATCCGTTGAGACAGTTTCGCTCATCCGTCTAATCGTGCCAATTTTCCTTCGAAAATAAATTCCCTACCCATGTTTCCGGCATATTTTTCAACTTCCAAGAGCTTCGCAACAATTTATCAGGTCCGATTAGTCATCCCAGATGAGTCGGCGATGAAAAATTAGCAGGAGCCGAGCCGATTAAAACGCACTGAGTTGGCAAATTGCGATGAGATGGACTCCCTGGACATCTGCGAGACAACGTCGAGCATCAAAGATCGCTGAGATCGCGTGGAGCGGATTGTTTTCGCCTGAATGGACATCCTTAGATTGCCCTTTGAGAAAAATAAGACAAGGGCGATAAACGAGAAGAGAAAGAAAATAAGAAAAGAGAGAAAGAGATCACGGTGATGATGAGTGCGAAAGGAAAGCGATAAATGAGGAAGGGGAAAAGGAGAAGGCGGATACGATGAGGGACAGGTAGAGGAAAACTAGGGGAAGGAGATCAGCAGCAGAAGGACGACGGTGTTCTTTCGGTCCCAGTCCCAAGGCCGACTAGGATCTTCCTATTTTTCTTGGATTATGTTCAGATGCTGAATAAGAACTTTGCAAAATGGAAGTCGGCGCGCTGGGCGCATCCCTGGAACGTTCGTCAGCGCAGACCCTTCGTTAAGTCAATCTGTTTCTTGTTAAGTCAATGTGTTTCTGGAAATCGTTGTATTGCAGAGTAACAAAGACGGCAGACCTACAAGTGGTGCTAAGGATAATAAGGCGAATGAACCGGCAGATGGCATTCATTGCCCAGAAACCAGTGAGACGCGAGTTCAGACTCTGCTCGAGTCTCCAGCTTAGCAACCATCTTCTTTCGAAATTGATGGCTGTAAGCAGGGATGTGCGGAACTTCCGTTTCCGTGTTCCGAATTCCGGTTTCCGTCCGTTTCTGGCCCTTCCGTTCCGTTTCGTGTTCCGCTTCGTTTTAGGGCGGAACTCGGAAACGGAAGAAGAAATCGAATTTCACTCCAAAAATCAAAAAACAGAAGAAACCAAAATGGGGACTGAAGTTATTGTGCTGACGTCGATGCGATCCATTCGAATTCTGGTAGAATGAAACCAATGCAGCGAAATGCACTCCCCCACCCCTCTCCTAAGAAAACTTGCAATAAAGTATTTGTCGGCACCTGTCACATCGTCCGAGTGCGAGAGATTGTTTTCTTCTGCTGGTTTCATTGTAAGCGATCTGAGAAAAAGCCTCACTCCCCAAAATAATGCAAGAACTGCTGTTTCTCCACCAAAACATGCTCGTTTTGGGCTTTTACTTCTATTTTGAAAGCGTTCTTGTCTATCACACCAAACCGCCAAAAAGTCAACCTTTCTTTACGTACTTGTCTTGAGCTTATAATGATGTTTATAAAGAGAATTTCCACTGTTTACTTTGAAGCTGTCACCGGACGTTGAACACCTTCACCAAAATAATAGACACATTCTAGCGGAAACAAAACGAGCTTTCTACTGAGTACCTTTAGATACGGAAATGAATTTTTTTGTGGTAGAGTTTTGGCTAATATCCAATAATTTAGTGATTTTTGCACTATTTCCGGCTTCCGTGTTCCGCATTCCGATTTCCGGCCATTTTTAGCCATTTCCGTTCCGTCTTCCGCCTTTCGCTTCTTTGAATAAAATTTCCGCACACCCCTGGCTGTAAGGTTTAACTCTCTCGGAGCCGTTTGTGTTTAATATGATCCTGGTAAAGCCAAACTTAACTGTAGGCGTTGTTCCTTCGCATGTAGAGCAGCACCTTTATACTATAAGCTCGGACTAAAGGGAGGATTCCTGTTCACTTACCAGCTCCTACAGTTTCTAAAGTTCCTACAGCGTCACTAGGGCCCATAGTTTCCCAACGCCTTGATTACTTTCGCCTTGGAGTTTTTTCATCTCTATGTATTTTTCTTCCCGTACTTTTTTGCTTTGTTCCAGATCTCGTTCTGAGTGGTAGTACGTCCTGTTGTGATTTTATTTTTCTTCGGAGTGTTGTTTTACACCTTTTTACGCACGGCTGCGCTCGTGTAATAAATCTAATCTTATCTAATCGTTCCTGTCCAAATGTAATGTGAAGGTAAAAGGCAAAGGTGTCGGCGTTGTTAAGTCCACTAAGGGCGCGCCATGCGCTCAAGTTCCATTCAGCATCGTAGAAGCATAGTGAAGGCGAATTTGGCCTGTACAAGAACATACGGGGACCATACACTATACCAGGTCAGTGTCTTTACTTTCGCAGACCAGTCTGGTACTAATTCACCTGACCCCTGCGGAAGAGAAGGCTTGGTTGGCCTGGGCGAGGATCGATCGACCGTGCGGGTGTCAGTAGCGCCTCTTTCCACTGCAACACGTGCGCCTCTCTGTCTAAACGTAATTCTAATAAATGGGGAGCAGCACCTGGTCTTTCGATCG